>CM069072.1:6602500-7185000 GCA_035220775.1 Malus fusca | reverse complement strand
AGTTAACAAATTACTTGTATTACACTCACAAAATATTACAACACTCAAAACACTCAAAGACACAACTTTAGAAGCAATGACACTCACTCACTTTCTAGAGACAAACTCTAGATCACTCTCACTTCTACAAGACTATTCTTGCTTCTCACTCTCACTTGCTTGCTTGCTTGGTTGATTACATAGCACCACACCCATATTTATAGGTGTGATCAACCGACTTTCCTAATTGCCTAACCAACTTGGGCTTTAATAATTGTCTTTCTAGTCATTTCTACAACTTCCCACCGACATGCTTGCTAGAGCTTTCTAGCAAAATCCTAAGTATAATTCATCTAGAACATCAAGACTTCATAATGGGCTGGACTTTAAGTTATGGGCTGGTGTTGTATTTTTAACAGGGAATTTATAAGCCATGGGAATTTGGAATGCGAGAATGTTGTACTGAATGAAAATTTAGAGGCCAATGTGACTGAATTTGCACTTGGGAACATAGTCAGCGAGGCATCATGCTCTTCATTCTCTTCTGCAGAGAGAGATGTGGAGGACTTTGATAAGATGCTCTTCATTTTCTTCTGCAAAGAGTGGCTGCAAGGGCATCCAGAGAATGTGGTTGACAGGAAAATAATTGGGGGTTTATTCCACAAGAGCTGGAACGTGCTTTAAGAATTGCATTTTGGTGTGTCCAAATTGACGATGATCTGAATTGAGCTGGAACGTAGACGACCTCCAAGGAGAGAAGTGGTTAAGGTATTGGAGGGCACACTTGACAAAAGGCTTCTTATGTTTAACAGAGTTATGATGCCACAACACACTTTGAGTCCACTGTCTTGGATGTACTCAACATGTACACCTTGATAACAGGGAAGTTAAGAAATACAATTTTATGCATCGCCCAATTAGTTTGGTTATGTTGTTTTCGATTTCATGTCATCCTTAAAGTCGATGGACATTTCCTTGATTAACTATTGCCTTTGTTTTTTGTTTTTTTTTTACTGCTTCATAGAACCATGTCTTTCATGTAAGGTTTAACCAAATTTCCTGGAATGTTTGAGCAGGTTCTTGACCTCAGTGTGGACCAAGTGCTGCAGAAGAATGAATAGCAAAGTTGCATGTGGTTCTTGTAGTGATAATTGTGCTTTGTTCCAAGTACACTGAGCTGCTTAAGTTACCTTACCCGTGGCGGTGGTAATCCTCATACCGTGGAGGATTATATGAGTTATCACCCATTTTTAATCATAGACTTGATATGTTATATATTGTCATTTAAATGTACTTCAAGTTTCAAACGTTGTTTCAAATGAAAACTATATGTCTAGATTTTAGACATGCCCTTGTGTTGGTTCAATGTATTTTCAGGTTGCGAGTATGTGTGGAAGCATGTAAACAAAATGATAACTTGTTAGAGAACTATTTCTTTCAAGTTAATGATGTGTGGGGTGGATTCGGTTCTAATCTACCACTTTAAACCAAAGGTGAATAATTAAAAAAAGCGTCCTGAACCCTGTCGATTGTTTAGAGAACACTTTGTCATATTCTTGTTTGGAACAATGCTACTCTTGAATCATGTATGTTTCTTTCATTGGTAAGAAAATTTGGTTTTTGTATTTTTATTGAATCACACTCTCGTCCAATATTATTAATTTTAATAATATCTTTAATAAAAAAACAATTAAAATAGAACAATAATGTAGTCCTGGTCTGAACAAACATCAAACTAGTGACAATACTATTTTCATTATTCTGCTTCTTAGTCCGACACTGCACCAAATGATGTACTAAGCTAGTCCAGCTTAGTCTAGTCTAAGTCAGTTCAGCTTAGTTCCTGCAGCTAGTCCAGTCCGAGACAGTCTGATGCAACAAACGCACCCTCAAGCCCCTGAAAGTGATTGCCTTGCCTAAACAGTCAACACTGTACCCAATTGGGTTAGTTTTGGGTCCTATTCATCCACTTGAGTCTATTCAACACTAGACCTGGCATTCGTGTCGTGTTTTCCGTGTTCGTGTCGTTTTCGTGTCATACCCGATATCTTAACGGGTCGTGTCGTGTAACACCTGTTAAAATAAACAGGTAAAATGACCCGACCCGAAATCGACCCGATAATATTAACAGGTAATCTGACCTGACCCGTTACCCGTTAAGGAAAATATATTTTAAACCAATAAATAATCAAATGAAAAACATAATACTAAATAAGTATATACATACTATATTGTCACATCCAAAACATAAAAACACAATTTTCTTTCAAGTATATTTTCACTTACCTAAAGTCTTTAATAGTTTTTTAATTAATGTAGAAGTGTAAAAAAAATGTAGAAAAATATATATAAACGCTCATAATGACAAGTTTTACAACTTTCATGAAGAGCTTAACTTCTAAATTCGCCACTATAATCATATAAATCATAGATTAAAATTTAACCGTTGATTGTTGTTTACATTTACCCTTCATTGTTCTCATCATATTTTGTTTTTTTTAGATTTTCTTTTTTGAAAACTTGATCTATTAGAGGATGCAGGAAGATGAATGGTTTGGATCGTTGATTATATTCAGAGTTTTATGGTTAGTGAAAATATTGCTTGATGTTTATAAAGTTTTTACAAACTATATGACATCGACTCATATTTCAGTTAACCGTAAATATCAAAATGTGATATCAAAGATCTGAACCGTTCATCTTCTTACATCCGCCAGATGCTCATGTTTTCAAAAAAGAAAATTTTAAAAATGAAATTCAGTAAGAAGAATAAAGCGTAAATGGCAATCGACGGTTAAATATGAATTTAAGGTTTATGAATTATAGTGTTGGATTTCAAAGCTGACCCCTTCATGAAAGTTGTAAATTTTGTCACTATGAGTGATTGTATATTTTTTTTACATTTTTTACACTTCTACAATAATTATTATTAATTTTATTAATTTTATTAATTTTGCCCTCAAATAAAAAACATTATTCATGAAGGTTTGGAGGATTTTAAAAATCTAAACCATAATGTAAGTGTAACCATTATTTACTTATGGAGGAATAATGATGAATAACGAGTGTTTATATATTCTTTCACATTTTTCATACTTGTATGTATGTCTTCTTAGTTCTTGCCTATACAAATACTATATTAGTTTATTTTAATTTTGGACAACAACATGTTAAGTAAAATTTATCATAGTAATGATAAAAGGAACTCTCATAATAAAAATAAATAATGACTAAAACTTTTTTTTTTTAAACTTATTTAGAATAATAATACAAAACTATATATTTAATATAGAATATATTGTATATATTAATATGGCTATTGTATTTTATAATAAATCTTTTAGTAATTAAACTTTAAAATTATCAAAATATTTTTTTTCTTAACGGGTCGAAACGGGTTACCCATGTGTTACCCGCGTGTATACTCGTTAAGAACGGGTTCTTAACGGGTCACCCTATAATGACCAGATAAGTTATCATGTTGACCCGAAATCCGTTATTTTCGTGTCGTTTTTGTGTCGTGTCAGAAATTACCGGGTCTATTCAACACCCACTTTATAATCCCTTAAAAGTCCAAATTTTTACTCCCTTTAGACTACCTCCAACCCTGACCTAAAAGTTAAAATTTACCATTTTCCCCCCCTCAAATCCACTCCAACCCATGACTTAAAATAAACCTAAAACCTAAAACCCAAATAAATGTCAAATTCCGGCCCAATTTTAGGCCACAAAGTAAAATGGGCTCCACCAACTGAGAGTGAAACCAGGGCTGTGTTGCCCACTTCCCATCCTCCACCCGCCAACGCGCCACACGCGCCTGGCATATTCATGAAAGCAGACAACCCCATGTGGGGGTGTTCCCTGTTGTCAGAAAACAAAAGCAGCCCAACGGCTACTTTTGGTGATCCAACGGTTGTGTTTAAATGGGTTGTTGGTTAATCCAACGGCCCAGGTTCAAATTATTATTTTTTTTGTTTTATATTTATATATTTATTGAATCCAACGGTTTAAATCGAATATAATCAAATCTAACGGTAAAAAAAAGATCTAACGGTCCAAATTTAAATCCAACGGCTAAAATAATTTTTAAAAATTATTTAACTTAAAATTCAACCAAAAACTCTATAAATACCTATGTATTTGTTCAAACATCCACACAAAACTCACTTTTCTCCTACAATTCTTCCAATTTTTCTTTCTACCATTTCTTCTCATTTCCAAAATTTTCAAGATGGCAAAAGAGCATGTTAGAGGTCGTAATTGGACCTTTGACGAAGATATTGCTTTATGTTTGGCATGGATTTCTGTTAGTGAAGATGGTGCCGTCGGCACCAATCAAAATAGAAAGGATTTGTGGGGTAAAATCGTTGATAAGTTCCATGAAAACTCCAACGCCGGTCGAAGGGAAGCTGGTGGTGTTTATGATCGGTGGAAGATTATCAACAAAGCGTGCACTTTGTGGAAGGGAAGGTTGGAGAGAGCCATGGTTGACATGCCTAGTGGAAGGGGCGTCTCAGAAATTGTGAGTTTCTTTGTTGATATTTTTGTTGTCATGTACATAATAGTATTTTGCAACTAATTGTTTTTATGTATTTGTTGCATAGGGTGACAAAGCAATGGCAATTTACAAGACAAGAACTACACCAAAAAATCAAGCTTTTAAGTTGCATCATGCTTGGAACATCCTCAAGGATTGTCCGAGGTGGGGAATCGATGCGAATCAACAATGTGGAAGATTATTTCATAATGAAGCCCCACCTCCAAATGATGTCAATGAAGGTGTGAATTTTGCCGACAATGAAGGTGTCAACCAAATGAGCCCAATTTCTTCTTTGCCAAGGCCCTCGGGTAGAGATAAGCAAAAGGAAGCAAAGAGAAAAGGGAAGTCCCAAGATCCGATACGTGAACAATTTGCTAGTGAAATGGCAAGAATGAACGAAAACCAGTGTCGTCGGCAGGAAGAATCGGCCCAAATGTTTTTGGCCATGAAGCAAGAAGGGGATAGGGAGCAAGAAAGATACGAAACTAATTTGATAATGGCGGACCTCAACAAATACACTCCAGAGAGGAAGAGATACTTACGTGGTAAGCAAAAAGAAATTTTACGAAAGAATGCCACAAGGAGTATATTTCAAGATGATGATTCATCGCAAGACTATCACCCAAGTCCACCACCAAGTCAAGATGATGGATATTATTATTAGGTTTATGTAGTCTATGAGTTTTCGATTGTATTAAGTTTATGTGGTTTATTAATTGTCTTTTTTTTTTTTAAGTTTATGTGGTTTATCATGATTTTCATGTATTGATTTAGTGATTTTTCAAAATTTATCGGAATTTAAATATTTTTAGGTTAAAATGTTCATAAAATTAATTTAGGATAGTCTACATAATTTTTTTTTTTAAAAAAAAAGTTAATTTAAAAAAAATAGCCTTAATTCATTTTTTGATAATCTGGGGCTCAAATTTTAGGCCAAAATGGTTGGAGTAGAAAAACTGTTTCTTGGCTAAAACCTAAATTTTCTGGGCTAAATATTTTTAGGTTTTAAGTCAGGGTTGGAGATGGTCTTACAGCTCCTTTTTTTTGTCAATTGCTTCCTCCCGTTTAAGTCGTAGGCTGCCTCCATTCGGTCAGTCAATCTCTGTTTGAATATTCAAAATTCTGAATGCTCACATGACAATTTTACAATGTTCCAAATATATATAATGGGATGCTTCTGAGATGGTCATGGGGGCATTCCACCGGCTTGTTAAATTTCTGGGGTTTTAACTGTCTTTTCAGGTACCAAGTTCTGAATATTGTATGTATTCCTTCTTGACTTGTAGGAAATTTATGTTGACTGTTATTTCCTTGAGTTTATCGTAATTTTTTTGGAACTTCAATTTTCTGTTGGCCTAAAAACAGTGTTTTTTTTTTTTTCATTTTTGTTTGTTTTTATTTATTTTTTATTTGGGCTATGAGTTGCCTTGATTCTTGCCATTTTTACTTTTCAGTGGGATTGTTCATGAAAATTGTTGGGACTGTTTATCCGTTTCTACATTTCTACCCCAATTTTTTCCTAGTGAAATTCATTAACTTTGATACGCAAACATGATTCAGCACTTAAAGGAGGTCATAGTACTGATTATTTGTTTTTGTAGGATCTATAAGCATATTCAGCTATGCCTGAACTAGTCGAGCATCTCCGTAAATCGCGTCTCCTGCTGTGTATCTTTCTTGCATTCCTGTTAAATACTCTTGCAACTTCAGATATTCCCTTGGGTTCCAAAACTTCTGTAGCCGATAAAACATATGGATCTCTCCAAATGGTGATTTTGCATTTGGATTTTTTAACCGTTCAGACCAGCCAGGCTATAGTTTCGGGATCCGTCTCATTTCGAAATCTTTTCCTCTTGACCAACAACTTTTGATATGGAGTGCTGCAGCTGATCTTATTATTGGTAACAATTCTTATGCCCAGCTGACCAGTAAAACAAGGCAATTATCAGTTGTTTCTGCTGCTCTTAATGACAATGAAAATCTTGTTCTATGAATCAAGAGAAACATATTGTTTGGCAAAGTTTTGATGCTCATCTGACATACTTCTTCCTGGACAGAGCTTCTCTACATTGCAAACACTTCGAGCTGCAAGCAAGAATTGTGTGTCCAGTTACTACACTCTTCTTATGAGTGCTTCTAGTCAGTTGCAACTTCGATGGGAAAGCCATGTCACCTACTGGACAAGTGGAAGCCTTTCTAGTTCAAACCTCAGTGCTTTCATCACTTCTGATGGAGCCTTACAACTCCGTGACCAAAACTTGAAACCTGTGTGGTCACTGTCCGGTGAAGATCACAATGACTCCATAAATTACAGGTTTCTTAGGCTAGATGTTGATGGTAATCTCCGATTATACTCATGGGTAGAAGATTCAAAGTCATGGAGATCAGTCTGGCAGGCTGTTGATAACCAGTGTGATGTCTTTGCAACCTGTGGCCAACGTGTTATCTGTGTCTTCAATGATTCTGGGTCCCCTGATTGCGAATGTCTGTTTAAGCAGCAGACAAATGAGTCCACTTCCAGATGTTTTATTCCAAATAATCGCTGTTCTTCTGATTCCAACATGCTTCATTATAAGCGTACTTTCCTACATGGAATGTACCCACCAACTGATGATGTAGTTGCCAAAGTTAGTCTAGAGGAATGCAAAAGCTTGTGTCAGAATGACCTGACTTGCACTGCTGCAACATTTTCGAATGAAGGAACTGCACGATGCTTAATTAAGAGAACACTGACTTGAATTTTACGGCTTAATTTTAATTTTATTGCATAAAGGAAAAATATATACAAGGTACAACCCTTGTTCTACAAGGTAACAATAAAGGACTCACAAATCCTTCCTAATAAAGGATTCCTAATATTTACAATATATTTATATGCCCTTTTAACAAAACCCTTCACGGCAACACTCCCTCTCAAGTTGGAGCATAGATATCACACATGCCCAACTTGACAAGTGAGTCACCAAACAACCTACTACACATGGCATGAGTGAGGATATCTGTGAGTTGCTCTTCTGAGTTCACAAACGGTATTGACACAATTTTCTTCTCAAGCTTTTCCTTACGGTCAACCTCCACATGCTTTGTTCTGTCATGTTGTACCGGGTTCTCTGCAATCTCCCGTGCGGGCTTATTATCACAATACAAGCTTATTGCCTCCTTTGCTTTGAAACCTAGACCGCCAAGTAACTTACGTAACCAAAGAACTTCACATATCCCATGTGCCATACCTCTGAATTCGGCCTCAGCTGAAGACCTTGACACCACATTTTGCTTCTTACTTCTCCAAGTAACTAGATTTCCACCAACAAACGTAAAGTATCCAGAAGTAGAGCGCCTATCAATCACATCACCTGCCCAATCAGCGTCAGTAAATCCCTCAACCCTCAGATGACCTGAATTTTTATACAAAATTCCTTTTCCTGGAGCCGACTTCAAATAAGCCAAAATTCACATAACAACTGCCATATGATCCACACTCGGCGAGTGCATAAACTGACTCACCACACTTACTGCATAGGCTATATCCGGACGAGTATGAGCTAAATAAATTAGTCTTCCTACCAGTCTCTGATATCTGCCTTTATCCACCGGTTCTTGATCTGGATAAATTCCCAAGTAATGTTTCTCCACAATAGGAGTATCCACTGGTTTACACCTAAGCATACCTGTTTCCTTCAATAAATCTAGAACATATTTTTGTTGAGACAAGAAAATATCTCTGGACGAACGAGCAACTTCAACACCAAGGAAATACTTTAAGTCACCCAAATTTTTCATCTCAAACTCGGCAGAAAGGTTCTTCTCCAGCTTGATAATTTCATCTGAATCATCACCTGTTATTATCATATCATCTACATAAATAATCAAGGCTGTTACTTTACCGTTCCTCCGCTTCACAAATAAAGTATGATCAGAATGACTCTGAAAATACCCATTCTTTCTCATGGCCTGAGTGAATATGAACATAAGCAACGCATCCAAACACTCGAGGAGTGAGAGTATTGGTAGAAACAACCGGAACATGTTTCGTCAACACTTGGAGTGGAGTACGAAATTCTACAACCCGGGATGGCATGCGATTTATAACATACACGGCATAGGTGATGGCGTTTGGCCAAAAACTTTTGGGCACAGACCCACCAATAAGCAATGCACGAGCAGTTTCCAAAATATGACGGTTTTTTCGCTCAGCTACCCCATTCTGTTGTGGGGTATACGAACACGTTGTCTCATGAAGAATTCCTTGATCACGGAAAAAAGTAGATAGCTCAGAGTTAACATATTCTCCCCCATTATCAGTACGAAGAACCTTAATAACAGAGGAATATTGTGTAGCCACCATCTGAGAGAAAGACCGAATAATCATACTAACATCACTTTTATGTTTCAACAGATAAACCCACGTCATACGAGTGCAATCATCAACAAATGTAATAAACCATTTAATTCCCGAAGTAGTACTAATAGGGGAAGGCCCCCACACATCAGAGTGTACTAGCGCAAATGGAGAAGATGTTCTATTCATACTTGGAAGGAATGAAGCACGATGACTTTTGGCTAAAATACATACTTCACATTTCAATTCTGAGTCTTCAATACCACTGAACAAATCAGGTAATATATGTTTCAAATAACCAAACGATGCATGCCCCAAACGACGATGCAATAACAATACCTTTTGTAGACTACTATTACATGACACATGAACCAAATTAGCTCTTCCAGGAACCACATCATCCACATAATATAGCCCCTCTCTCTTAGTGCCACACCCAATGATCTCCTTTGTCTGAATATCCTGAAGCAAGCAAAATGAAGGATACATTAATACAACACAATCCAATTGTTCAGTGACTTGAGGTATCGACAATAAGTGATGGGACAATGACGGAACCAATAAACCATTATGTAAGGGAAGAGAGGGTGTAAGAGATATTGTTCCCGCTCCAACAACAGCAGCAGTAGAACCATTGGCAGTTGCCACACACTTTCTATGAGGATGTGTCATAGATTGAAACAAGGTTTTATCATACGTCATATGATCTGTTGCACCAGAATCCAAAATCCAACCTGCATTCGTCATTGTAATAACTTCACAAGACAGTAATACACGACAATCACAACACCACACCAATTACGGAACCACACGCTGAATCAATCAATTACTCGAGAACAGGAACAAAGGCACGATACTCGAGAACAATTCAAGTGCAGCACGGCACAAGAATTGTAGTTATACTCACTGCAACAAACTGGACAGCAAGCAGCAAAAAATTGTCACATCATTAGTAAACAATTCCTTGTTAAAGCCAATCGCAGACGACAATTTTGATTACAGCCGCACTGAAGACAGCAGTAAAGCACGTCAGATAGCCCTGTTACAAACTTGAAGTTTACAGCTTAATTTTAATTTTGTTGCATAAAGGAAAAATATATACAAGGTACAACCCTTGTTCTACAAGGTAACAATAAAGGACTCACAAATCCTTCCTAATAAAGGATTCCTAATATTTACAATATATTTATATGCCCTTTTAACAAAACCCCTCACGGCAACACACTGTATGTTACTGGCTATTAAGACCCCTCACTGAGTTCAGTATCTTACGCGAAGATGTGTGCTGATCCATTAGCTGTAAATCCCAATCACTCATTGTCTTCCTCTCCTCCACTCAATCCGTCTCATAAGTTTTGTTTCCCTTGCCTAATTGGAGCAGCAGCAGGAATGTTCGTTGTATTTATTTTAGTTCAACTGGCACTTGGTTTCTGGTTCTACAGAAGAAGAATAGGAAGAAAGCTGCTTTTGCTCTTACCAGCCCAAACTCAAACGGTTTGATAGTGTTATCGTTCTCTGAAATAGAGGAGCTTACAAAGAACTTCAAATATCAGATTGGGCCTAAGATGTTCAAGGGCGTTCTTCCAAATAGAAAACAAGTTGCTATCAAAGATGTGGATGCAAGCGTAGAAGAAAGAAAATACCGGGGTGTAGTTACAAAGATAGGTAACATTCATCACAAAAGCCTTGTGAAGCTGCAGGGCTACTGTTGTGAGGTAGATTACAAATTTCTAGTCTATGAATATGTCAAGAATGGTTCTATGGAGAAGTATATAGAAGATCTTAAATTGTGTAAGAAGCTGACTTGGGGGAAGAGATTTGATATATGCTCAAGTGTCGCAAGGGCCGTCTGTTATCTACACACAAGCTGTAGGGAATTTGTGAGCCATGGGAATTTGAAATGCGAGAATGTTGTACTGGATGAAAATTTAGAGGCCAAGGTGACTGAATTTGGACTTGGGAACATAGTCAGTGAGGTATCATGCTCTTCATGTTCATCTGCAGAGAGAGATGTGGAGGACTTTGGTAAGATGGTGTTAGTATTAGTAAGTGGCTATTGAGTTGGGGACCCTTGTGAGTGGGCATACAAACAGTGGCTGCAAGGGCATCCAGAGAATGTGGTAGACAGAAAAATAATTGGCGGGTTTATTCCACAAGAGCTGGAACGTGCTTTAAGAATTGGATTTTGGTGAGTCCAAATTGATGAGCGTAGAAGACCTCCAATGAGAGAGGTGGTTAAGGTATTGGAGGGCACCTTGAGCGTTGATCCACCACCACCCTCTTTTTCTTGTCAAGGGCCACGGGATGACGAAGAGGAGCCATAGAATCCAGCTATGTGGAAGATATTTTATTTTATTTTTGAAATATCCTCAAGAGTTTTAAGCTGTGCATAGTAGGATTAACAACACAATGACAATTTAGCCTTGTGGTCTTGTCTTTGAGATAGTCCTAACAAGAGATTTCCCCCCTATCCGAGCTTGACTATATGAAATGCCATTTTGCCATTTAACTTTTGAATTTCGTGTTTAACGTTGAAATGTATTTTACATTTGTGCCCTCTTTTTTTCTCTGCATATAAGAATAATCACGACACTAATGAAGTTCCTGCTCTCTTCCAAGTAGCCAAATCCAGTTTTCTCAGGTAAGAATTCTCATTTCATTTTCATTATTACATGGCCTAAAGAAATGGCAGTTTTGTATTTTGGTTATAAGAGGGGTTTGCTTTTCTTGTTATTGTTAATGAAAGTACTGTTGTAACTTGCTTGAATTTCTTTTGTCAAATTGTTGCTTTCCCCATGTTTTAGTTGATCGGATTTCTCGCTTTGCTTCCCTTTGGATAAAAAGGAGAAAAAGGGAGGCCAAAAACTGATTTGCCGAAGTTGTAGAAGGTGTGAAGTTTTTCGTATTCTTGCTGGAGATGGTAATCATCAACTCCCTGACCCAATATTTGACTCAAAGCAAGAACTATTACTATGTATTGGATATAGAAAGATAAGACTTCTTCAATAAGATTGTATTTCATTTCACACATGTACAATTACACAGAAGAGAATATATATAGCCTTTGACTCTTTACAAATATACCCTTGACTACCTTAACTGAATTGTAACCATTCTAACCAACTACAGTTAATAACAAACTAACCACATTTAACTGTTTCTAAACTATTTTACATCAACAGAATTGGAAGATTTATTATCTTCCTTAATACACCCCCTCAAGCGAGAGGAGGAATCAGAGTTGATGCCAACGGGAAGCTTGGAACACAGATATAGAAACTGATTTTTAGACAAGGATTTGGTATGAAGATCAGCCAATTGATCAGCACTGCAAACAAACTGGACTTTGAGAAGATTAGCAAGAACCAGTTCGCGAATGTAATGATAATCAATCTCAACATGCTTAGTGCGAGCATGGAAAACAGGATTAGAAGCTAAAGAGATGGCTGAAATGTTATCACACCACAAGGTCGGCAGTTTGGGGAGAGGACAGTGAAGATCACGAAGGATTTTACAAACCCAAGTGAGTTCTGCAGCTGTATGAGCCAAAGACCTATATTCGGCTTCGGTAGAAGAACGGGCGACAGTACTTTGTTTCTTGGCACTCCAGCTGATGAGGTTGGGTCCAAGAAAGACAAAATAGCCACTGGTTGAGCGCCTATCAAATGGGCTGCCAGCCCAATCAGCATCAGAATATGCTGAGAGATCAACAGGACCCTTGGTAAACCATAATCCCTGAGAGACAGAACCTTTGAGAAAACGAAGAACTCGTTTGGCAGCTTGAAAATGTTGTTCACGCGGAGCATGCATAAACTGGCAGAGCTGATTGACAGCAAAAGCAAGGTCCGGTCGAGTCCACGTTAGATACTGAAGGCCTCCAACAAGAGAACGATACTCGGTGGGATTTCGGAGAAGAAAACCAGTGTGATCCAGTTTATGGGAGCCAAGAGGTGTGCAACAAGGTTTGGCACCTTGCATATTGGCTCGTTGAAGAAGATCAAGCAAATATTTAGTTTGATGAAGAAATATCCCTTTAGAAGATCGCTGAACTTCCAGCCCCAAGAAATAGTGTAAAGGACCAAGATCCTTCACTGGAAACTGATTACTCAGCTGATGAATAAATTGATTACAGAGATGAGAATCAGGACCAATAACGAGAATATCATCCACGTAAACAAGAACTATAACCAGCTGAGGACCAGGAAGGACAAACAGAGATGCATCAGAAGAAGATTGATGGAAGCCAAGATCATGCAGAGCTCGAAATAGTTTTTCAAACCAAGCTCTAGGGGCTTGCTTAAGACCATAAAGCGATTTGTGAAGTTTGCACACATGACTGGGAAAAAGAGGATCAGTAAAACCTGGGGGTTGAAGCTGAAGGAAATTTTGTGAAAAACATGTTCATTTGAATAACATCATATAGCATGCAATTAACAATTAAAGGCGGAATCATGCTTTCATGCATTCAAAAACAAAACATCTACCATGAAATTCAAAGCCTAGTAGATTGGTGAACCTTGACTCAACTTAAAAACAACAATTTGTTAGTTGAGAAATATTTACCTTTGTAGATTCCTCTTTGCATATGCAAAGGATAATCACCCAAGAGATAGGGTCTTCATTCCTTGCTTCTTAGCTCCATGGATTTGGTTAGAAGAATAGGTTCTCCAAGTTCCCAAAATTGAGAACCTCTAAAGATTCTACACCAAGGTTGGATTGGAGAGGAAATGAGTGACCTTGAGGAAATAGAATTGCTAGACAATATCCCCCAAGGTGGTTGGCCTCTTAGAGAGAAATGGAAGCTTTGTGTTCTCACCAATTTTCTCTAAAATCAACAACTTATGAATTTTAGGTTATAAAGTTCTTTATATAGTCACTTCTTTAAATGACCTAAAGAACTAAAAACCCTAATTCAACACTAAATGGATATGGGCTTTTGGGCCTTTGTGAATCTTTATTCATTAAGTTGTCATACAACTTAAGTCAAATGGGCTTTGACGTTCGAAGCCCATTGGGCCTTAAGGTCCAAAAACTATCCCGAGGTCTTTAACGAACTTATTCGTTTGATTAATTAACATATTAATTAATCCTTGCCATAAATAATTAAACCATTTAATTCATCTCATTTGTTTCTTCAATCTCCACCTTATTTGGTGTACGATACATTAGGTTCCTTTTAGCGAGGCAGTGGGCGATTAAAACCATTTTACATCGATTGTGAATTGAAACTTACTTTCAATTCTCCCTTTAGTGATTACACACGTTTAGGGCTTCCACAAACCATGAGTGACCCCTAGCAGCATATCATGGCTACCCAAGCTAATCAGAAGAGGTAGAGAACTTATTCAGTTTAGGATTACAAATGCAATACGGTCTTTCTCTAATCTAATACTCTTGACCACATTGTTTGGTTTGATAGTTTATTTATTCATGTCTACTATCCAATGTGATTCTTGTGCTTATATGATTACTTTGAATGTGAATTGGAACGCATTCCCAAATCTCATTCATACTCTGGCCAGAGATTTTAATCATATCATAGAGTATTCTCCCTCAAGCCAATTGAAGGTTAGAGATCCCTTGTTGCGCATTCACTTGTCTCCATGACTAAGTGGCTTAACCCCAATGATGTCGTGGACACCCCGATGGGGTGACTTTGACATAATCAAAGATCAAGGACTTAACCACAAGACAACAACTGTGATGCCTCAGGTCAAAGGACTAATTTGCATTATCCCAAACATGAGTTCTCATGTGACATGAGTATGAGAACTCCTCGTTGATCGTGTTCAGTGAACTCATTCTCTATTGAGCACCTACGTACTTGTCTTGATGTCACACACACCAATGACTCGAGACTAGTCACTCTCCCTGAGAGAAGACATAGCACGTACTGATCTTATCGGACTGTCAATGCCCAATTGGCAATCCTATGATCAGGAACGTTTAGGATGTGTCTACGAAAGAATGGTCTCATTAATCTAACTTCATTAGATTGCATTCTTCCAATCACATATTCCTTGGACTTTATCGTTTAAGCATATAACATTTATATGAGACGTCTCAAACAATAATGTTTGCCCTTTATATGTAAACTAGATTAGTTTAACATGTGAAATATCCGTAAAGTATCATCATATGAATGGCTTTAGGGCACATTTCCAACAATCTCCCACTTGCACTAGAGCCAATCAGCTTGGTCATCTGTTATGATTCCTCTTCTGTAGTCATTTCCTAAATGGCTGAGTAGTAGGCCTAGGAAATGGATATCTATATGTTATCCATAGAAGCAACCTTGAGAATATCGACGTCACCATTATACATGATTCCCAATCATGTGGTTCAGTCTCTCATATGAGTTCGGATCTTGATGAGACCTTGATTCCCAGGCTTGAGCTATCGCCCCATTAGTGTCGTAGTGTCAGTACACTAGATACACTTTCTGGTTGGAACCGAATAGAGAGTTCATAAATGAACTTTCCCATCCAAACAACATTGTTGTAAACTTCTATATATGGCAATATATTTTGCATTCATAATGGAACACACTAAAGTCAATACTTTAATGTTTCCATCCAAATATCTCTTTAGTCATAATAAAGGGATACCTGTTTATCTCTTCATTCATAATGAAGAAACATTCAATGATGGATTAGATTCATAATCTAATACATTTACGCTTCCATTACGTTACTCTAATTATTCCTCATTCTTCGAGGAACCTATCCTTTAGTATTTCTTAAATACTTAAGGATTCACTTGACAGTTGCCATGGTTCTGATCCTGGGCTTGCACTGATATCGTCTTGTACCGATCTAGGTACAATTCATATCAACGTTTTCATACAATATGAAATACGTAAATCACCTTTTTGCCTATGCATAAAGGATTCTATTTATGCATTATTTCTTTGGGAGTCAAAGGGTACGTTCCCTTTGAGAAGAGCTACCTCCTAGTCTCACTAGAGTTGTTCTTCTTATTAAAGTTTATCATCATACGAGAAACTTCCTAGCAACCTTTTGTCTATTATTAGGGCATGATATAATCCAATTATATCCTAAAATCTATCATTATAGATTTTCATCCCATGTATATAGACTATGTCTCCCATATACATTCTATCGTTATAGAAAGTTTTAAAGTCATAACTTTAACAATGAAGTATTCTTTTCATTTCCAAAATTAATATATCATACATATATTCAAATTTAGGAATATGATTAACTCCCACTAATCTTTTGTAAACCTAGTAAACAAAAGATTCATTTACATCTATATGAGAAATCAAACAATTTTGATCTTTCTCTCATAAGACGCTTATGGCTCCCACTAGCTTGCTAAGATCCATGATGGTTGGATCTCTACAACTTACATGTTTTGTGATTCATAGTTTTAGACATAAATTATCAAGACTATCTTAATAATGGTTTCGGAAACCTATATCATGTCCAAACATTGAATTACCATTTAGTTGTAGCTAGCAATCTTCGAATTAATTGAAACTAAGACTACGTCAAAGATGGTTCCTTCAAAGTCAACCATTCTCTTTGATTGTAGTCACCTTAAGCTACCAATTAGCTATGAAGGTTTCATTATTTCGGGTCAAATGGTACTTTACCATTTCCTTGAGTATATATCGTATATACACTCAATGTAGTCATAAAGTTCAAACCATTCAACTGAGACGGTTTATAAATCCTTCTTGACTACCTTGGAGCTTGTGGTATAGGAACTAGGTTGTTATATTTGTTGATTATCATCTTGTCTCTCAAAGAACCCATTCTTTTGAGTTCTATTCCTAGTTCATTTGCTCTAAGGCAAATCACATTGTAGGATTACAATGAACTACTCAACAAACAACATTTGTTGGTTGGTTTATAGAAGTGATATCCAAAGGTTAATTTAAGGATATCCACAAGATAATTTTTAAACAAATATTGCTTATTAGCACACAACCCCAAATCTTAACATGATTAAGATTTGTCTTTCTTTCCAACTACATCCTATGGAGTTATGAAAATTTTGGAAGATCTTCTAATTGACAATCATATTGTATTAGAAGCATATATATCCTATATATGGGTAATTGATAATATCCAACGAACTAAATCTTATTCAAGTTCGTTCTTCTCCTAATGGAGAAAATCATTATCTTATGATGCTAATTTCCTTGATATCTTTCAAGGAAACTCATCTAAAGTGTTACCTTTCCTTGGATCAAATCTAAGGAGGTAAGTACTTTAGACGTCTTACTCATCAACTTACATTTCTTGAATTCTTTGAAACCTTTTTGCAAAGTATTCGGACTTGTGTTTATTCAAAATAAACTATAGTCCAACCGAGAGTGATCTTCGGTGAATGTCATACAACATGAGTAGTATTATGTTGTGGACAATTGCCACTATCTTGCAACCTTTTGGGTTTTAAGCATCATTATATTCTAAACAGTTAACGCTACCATATCATTTCTACTATAGAGACAATCAATTAGATTACTATAATCCAATCATTGATTAATAAAGAACAATGTTTTGTCAAACAAAACATTCATCCATCTCTACTATAGTGACGAAATTAAGTTCCTTAAAATTGGAATGTAAAGACAATCTTTGGTTTTTTTCCAATTTCTTTGGTAGTTCATATGAGGAAGTTAGTACCATCTGCTTTCGCAGAGATCTATATTTTATTCACATTCCGAATGTGAAGTACTTTCTCTTCTCTCATTAATCTTCTACTTCTTATTAGCCATACTTTTACAACGATTGTAAAACATAGTTACTAATACGGAATCATGTATTCAAGTAGAAGAACCAACTGTTTTGAACTTTTCAAGAACAATTTACAACACCTTCGAAAGGTGTGTTCTTGACACTTGCAAGACATTTCTTGCAAATACCCCTTCCAATGTCCATCCTTTCATAAAGAAAGTTTGTTCCCTTGGAGTTAATTTTATCTTCTTCATTTGACTTCTCCTTTGACTACAATAGTCATGGTCCCTAAACTCCCACTATCTCTCTTGAAACCTTTTTCAATTGTGTTATACACATCAAACATTTTGGAGAGTGTGTGGTTATTGTTCACTACATAGTTTACAATAAACTTAGTGAACCATTAGGATAGGGACATAAAGGTGAAGTCCTAGCTTAGTTTCCGTCTCGTTAAGTGGTTTATCACTTCAACACTCAATGATTCAAAATCATCATAAGTCCATGGTGATGGACTATTTTTGTCAACCAACCATTATGTTCTAAACATAATTACAAACTTTCAAGAGTTGTTCAAGGCAACTCTTATTTCTTCATAAGTTCCTTTGTTCATATAACGAAGGAATAAGCATTGGTTGTTTGTGTTGTCCTCTTCATGATAGACATTTCTAACATGTTCTTCCAATGATACATTATCAATAGGAAGATTGTGAGGATGAGACTTCTTAGGTACATGCACAATCCATTTAAGACAATCTTTGGGATTGTGTTACCAAGTCCGGAAACTAAAACATTCGGCTTTTCTTTGTCAAGTTTTGGATAGCGTTTGCAAATATATTGGTAAACAAATACATAACGAATATAAATTGATTGATTTTAAGCCATTTGATTCGGGTCTTTAAATCAAATAGCACCACCCACTATTTTTGGCAAATTCCATATCCCTCATTGGAATTCGAGAGTTTTGGAGGAAACTCTTAGTAGGTTATGGGAGACTCACTATTACCAAGCCCACCTCAGAAGAAAATCATATTGGCTAGCGTTAATAATAATGAGAGAGTACGCTTACTCATTTGCAACAACCTCTTGCAAGTACCCATCTAGTTTAGCCTCTAGAGAATGATGCCTCAGAAGAATATCATATTGACACATTGCACTTAGTTAAGTCATTCCCACCATGCTAGTTAAAGTAGGGGTTCAAGAATGGCCTCAGAAGAATATCATATTGACCACACTCGTTGCCTACCTTTACTTCATCATATGTGTATAGGCTTCTCCTGAATGTAAGCACATACTTTGCAACCCCAGAACTGGACGAATACGGTGTATGAGTCACAAACGATTGAAGCCTACCATGGTGGAAGGCCACGAAAGAGTGTTCTAAGCACTCTCACGCTTATCAACTTAATAATGGTTTGGTTGAGGGTTTTAGGTCTCATCACATATAAGTATTCATTTTAATCTACATTAAAACAATTTTGGTCCTATTACAACTATTGGTCCATTTGATTCAATTTAGTTGTATATAATACTCCCACTATACTTATAAAACGGTTTTTAAAGCAAGAGTATATGATACTACTAACATAAGGTTTGCATTCATTTGATGGACTATATAGTTGTCTTAGGGCCTTAGGATGACTATGAACCTTTGTTTAGATTCAACACGAGCCTTGTGTTGAATCTCGGACTAGGGATGGAGATTGATTTTAGTTACGCGTTTAATCACATTAAGGCGTGTTGTTCCTAGGGGCGTTGGACCCAACTACTCCATTTTCATGCATATCAAATAAAGCAAGAAAGAAGTACTTCAAAGTAAAGGTGAGCTTATGCTCATTACAACATTTGCATAATTCAAATTACTTTAAAGTAAAGAAGAGCTTATGCTCTTTTACAACATTTGATCAAATCAAATTACAACCAAAATTAATCTACACATTCCCATGGTTCAAACAAATTTGAAACGGCCTTTCACATAACTCAATTATCGTAGGCTTAGGTTCATAATCACCCTTTAATTAATTAACATTTTAACTAATTAAATTGAATGCAACATTTTCATTTGGTTTTTGTATCCATAAAATTGATTTAAATGGAGCTAAATAAAATGAAAATCCAATTCTCATTTAAAGAGACAAAACAATTTTTGTTCCCTACTTAATTTGGGCCATCATGCAATAACCACAACTTTTTGGGCTATATTGCGAAACACAAACTTTTGGGGTCACTTTGTAAAAACACAAAAGTCCACTACTTCATGTAATTACAACTAGAACCCAAAAATTTCAACAAATAAAAAAAAAACTTCATTAAAGGAGCAAAACAATTTGTCCTTTAACGTTTTTGGGCCTTAACGTAAAAACGTAAACTTTTGGGCCAAAGTGCAAATACACAAAAGTATCAAAACTTTATGTAATTGAATAAAAGACCCAAAAATACCCTATTCTATTAGGGTGGCCGGCCATGATAGAAAAAATATGATTTTTACAAAGTTTTTGTAAGTGGGTTTTGTTAGGTGAGGTAAAGATGAAATATTTTGAATTTATGTTAAACTTTTTAAAAAGTTTGTCTACCATTATATCCATTAATTGAATTTATGTCAAACTTTTAAAAAAGTTTGTCTACCATTAAAACCATTAATAATACTTTACAAATAATCATCACCCACTAAAATTACCCACTAAAATTAAATCAAAACTTTATGTAAAAACATAAAACATTTTGAATCAAAACTTCAAAACTTTTTGTTCTTGGCAAGAACTTCAAGAACATTGAAGAACACTCATGAAAACTCATAATAGCTCCATGAATGTTTTCACTCACCAAAACTCAAATTTTCATCACTCAAAAGAGGGTTAACATCCTAGGGTACTTAGGGGTTCCAAAAGTCACTTTAAAACCATTTTAACAAGACAAACATGAACCCAAAAAATCACCCCTTGGATTTGGCCGAATTTCCCAAAAAACATGGCACCAAATTTTATCTCCAAAATTCATGCTCATATGAACTACATCTACAACATTTGAGATGGCAAATTTTCTAACAAAATTTACATTCAAAGAAACAAGAATAAAGCTTGTAACATATTACAACTTTTAAATCAAAAAACTATGAACTACAAAACCCAAAATGATTCACCAACTACTAGACCTAGGCTCTGATACCACTTGAAGGAAATTTTGTGAAAAACATGTTCATTTGAATAACATCATATAGCATGCAATTAACAATTAAAGGCGGAATCATGCTTTCATGCATTCAAAAACAAAACATCTACCATGAAATTCAAAGCCTAGTAGATTGGTGAACCTTGACTCAACTTAAAAACAACAATTTGTTAGTTGAGAAATATTTACCTTTGTAGATTCCTCTTTGCATATGCAAAGGATAATCACCCAAGAGATAGGGCCTTCATTCCTTGCTTCTTAGCTCCATGGATTTGGTTAGAAGAATAGGTTCTCCAAGTTCCCAAAATTGAGAACCTCTAAAGATTCTACACCAAGGTTGGATTGGAGAGGAAATGAGTGACCTTGAGGAAATAGAATTGCTAGACAATATCCCCCAAGGTGGTTGGCCTCTTAGAGAGAAATGGAAGCTTTGTGTTCTCACCAATTTTCTCTAAAATCAACAACTTATGAATTTTAGGTTATAAAGTTCTTTATATAGTCACTTCTTTAAATGACCTAAAGAACTAAAAACCCTAATTCAACACTAAATGGATATGGGCTTTTGGGCCTTTGTGAATCTTTATTCATTAAGTTGTCATACAACTTAAGTCAATGGGCTTTGACGTTCGAAGCCCATTGGGCCTTAAGGTCCAAAAACTATCCCGAGGTCTTTAACGAACTTATTCGTTTGATTAATTAACATATTAATTAATCCTTGCCATAAATAATTAAACCATTTAATTCATCTCCTTTGTTTCTTCAATCTCCACCTTATTTGGTGTACGATACATTAGGTTCCTTTTAGCGAGGCAGTGGGCGATTAAAACCATTTTACATCGATTGTGAATTGAAACTTACTTTCAATTCTCCCTTTAGTGATTACACACGTTTAGGGCTTCCACAAACCATGAGTGACCCCTAGCAGCATATCATGGCTACCCAAGCTAATCAGAAGAGGTAGAGAACCTATTCAGTTTAGGATTACAAATGCAATACGGTCTTTCTCTAATCTAATACTCTTGACCACATTGTTTGGTTTGATAGTTTATTTATTCATGTCTACTATCCAATGTGATTCTTGTGCTTATATGATTACTTTGAATGTGAATTGGAACGCATTCCCAAATCTCATTCATACTCTGGCCAGAGATTTTAATCATATCATAGAGTATTCTCCCTCAAGCCAATTGAAGGTTAGAGATCCCTTGTTGCGCATTCACTTGTCTCCATGACTAAGTGGCTTAACCCCAATGATGTCGTGGACACCCCGATGGGGTGACTTTGACATAATCAAAGATCAAGGACTTAACCACAAGACAACAACTGTGATGCCTCAGGTCAAAGGACTAATTTGCATTATCCCAAACATGAGTTCTCATGTGACATGAGTATGAGAACTCCTCGTTGATCGTGTTCAGTGAACTCATTCTCTATTGAGCACCTACGTACTTGTCTTGATGTCACACACACCAATGACTCGAGACTAGTCACTCTCCCTGAGAGAAGACATAGCACGTACTGATCTTATCGGACTGTCAATGCCCAATTGGCAATCCTATGATCAGGAACGTTTAGGATGTGTCTACGAAAGAATGGTCTCATTAATCTAACTTCATTAGATTGCATTCTTCCAATCACATATTCCTTGGACTTTATCGTTTAAGCATATAACATTTATATGAGACGTCTCAAACAATAATGTTTGCCCTTTATATGTAAACTAGATTAGTTTAACATGTGAAATATCCGTAAAGTATCATCATATGAATGGCTTTAGGGCACATTTCCAACAGAAGCATGTAGACATCCTCTTTTAAATCACCATGAAGGAAGGCGTTGCTGATGTCCAACTGATTTAAAAACCAATTATGTTGAACAGCAAGACTAAGAATGATTCGAATGGTAACCGGTTTAGCAACCGGACTGAAAGTCTCTTGGAAATCAATGCCCTGTTTTTGATGAAAGCCCTTGGCAACAAGCCGGGCCTTGTAACGATCCACAGTACCATCAGGTTTTTGCTTAACCCGAAACACCCACTTGCAGCCAACAATGTTCTGAGAGGAATTCGAAACAACTAAGGACCAAGTGCCTGTAGACAGTAAGGCATTATATTCATCATGCATAGCAGCACGCCAGTGAGGAAATTTAGATGCTTGGAGATAAGTACTGGGAACTGAATCCAAGGCAACGGATAGAGGATACTTAGTGGCTGTATAAGCCTTAGGTTTGTAGATGCCGGCTTTGGATCGAGTAACCATAGGATGAATATTGACCATAGAGGTAGAGACAGGTGGAGAAGCATCGGAAGTCGGAGAAAGAGCTGGAGATGGATAAGTTGCTGGAGGTGGAGAAGCATCAGTAGTGGAAGTAGCAGCAGGAGTTGAAGAAGCATCAGGAGATGGAAACGCACCAGGATGAGTATACGTGCGAAAATAAAGATCCATCGAAGAAGAAGACACGGGAGAAACATCGGCAGAGCAAGAAGATTGAAGCTGCAGAGACTGAAAAGGATAGACTGCTTCATTAAAAATCACGTGTCTGGAGATATAGACACGGTTGTCAACCGGATCAAAGCACCGATAACCTTTGTGCTGAAGACTATAGCCCAAAAACACACAACTCTTGCTTTTAGCATCCAATTTACTGTGAATATAAGGTTTAAGCCATGGGAAACATTGGCAACCAAAAACTTTGAGTTTGGAATAATCCGGGTGCTGATGAAATAAAATTTCCCAAGTAGAGTACAAGTGACCAGAAATGGGAAGACGATTAATGAGATACAAGGCAGTAGAGAAAGCCTCGACCCAAAAAACATGAGGAACATGAGAAGCAACAAGTAAGGTCCGGGCTGTCTCAACAAGATGTCGGTGTTTTCTCTCAGCACAGTCGTTTTGTTCAGGCGTGTGTGGACAGCTTTGTAAACACGGAAATTCCTGCAATGAACGAGACAAGAAACACGTGTACAAAATAATATTTGTATTGATGATTTAGGGGTTACAATCTCTTCTACAAATTTAGCCTCTGATTCTATCTTTGCAATGGGTGGATTTGATGTTGTTGGTCCAAAGGGCCGTCGGGGCTTGATCTTGGGATAAACAGTTGTGCAGATTTGTTGACGTCGTGGATCCAAAGGGCCGTCGGGGCTTGATCTAGGGATGAACGAATGATGAACGATGGACACTTTCTTCAAGGGCCGTCGGGGCTTGATCTTGAATCAGTGGAAGTTCTTCAAGGGCCGTTGGGGCTTGATTTTGAATGAGGATTTGACGAAGAACGAAGAGAGCTCTCTTGATCCTTCGGGATTTGCTTGGGAGCTTTTGAGTTTCAAAGCTTCAAGGTTGTGGTATGAGGTGAATTGGTTATGAATTGGTCTCCTCAAATGAATGAAATTGGCTTCTATTTATAGAATTTTCCAAGGCCTAATTTTGAATATAATATTCCAGATGAAATAAGTCGTTTCTGCCAGGTGTTGACACGTGTCCTGTTTGATGACTTTTCCAACTTATCTCGATTTTTTGTTTAGACACACGCTATGTGTAAAATTTATGTAATACATGAGCGTTGAAATTTTGATTTATCGGTCAACATTTATTTACCGAAATTTCGATGTCTACAAATGCCCCCACTTCAAGGCGCGTTGTATACGTGTGCTTGTCACGTGTAGGAGATGCGTTTTGAAGTTCCTTACTGTAGATGTCGATCCAAGGGCCATCGAGGCTTGATCTTGAATTGGGCTGGAGATTTCTTCAAGGGCCGTTGATGCTTGATCACGAAGGTTGAAATTGGGCCACAAGGAGCTTCATGCGGTAGATGATCATTGGCTTTGGTAGTGGATGAATCGGCACGCATTTTGTTGCGCTTGTTGACTTTCCACAGCTTTGATCTTGAACTGGGTTGGAAGATTTTCTGGATTCCTCAATTTGTTGACTTTCCACAGCTTATTCTTGAACTGGGATTCAAGGGTGGCGGACGCTTGATCTTGAATCAGACTTGTGATTTCCTCAAGGGCCGTCGAGGCCTGATCTTGAATTTGGCTGGAAGCTTCTTCAAGGGCCGTTGAGGCTTGATCTTGAACTTTGTTTGAATTTTATTTTATTTATTTTTTTAGGGCCGTCGGGGCTTGATCTTGAATTGGATTAGAATTGTACGGTGAGGCTTTGCTCTTTGGCGATGTTGTTGAAGCTTCTCGAGTTTTTTGGTTTCAACTCGGACTCCTTCTGCTGGGTTGATTGAGTGTGCAGGCAGCATTCTTCTCTGCTTGTTTCTTCTGTACGGCAGGTAGGCACGAGGTAGAGGTGATGGTCTGTTTCTTTGTTCAATCTGTCCAAGTGTCGACCGATTGCTTTCTTTCTCCTTGTCTCGTAGGCAAGAGCAAGGGTAAAGGAAAAACATGCCATGAGATATCTTTGCCTTTGACTCTGATGATATGAGATACTTTTGCTTTTGAAGAAGTATCTTTCCACAGGTTTATTCTTGAACTGGGCTGGGTAACTTCTTAGCAAGGAAAATGAGGCTTGATCTTGAAGATGAATTAGCACGTTGTCTCCACATGCTTCAAGGTATCATTTTCACTTGCCTTATCTGTTCTCCAGGCAGATGTGGCATCTTCTTCGGAAGTACATCAGCAACTGAAGACAAGTACTCGAGAGCAAAGCCAAGTAAGCAACCAGGCAAAGGTTCCCGGTAGTCTATTCCTTGCCCGGAGTTTGAGTGGAGGTTCCGACATATTGTTTTCTTTATCCTTGTCTTTGCAGGTAAGAACAAGGACAAAGGAAAGGACAGGGAGAAAGCATGATATGAGATACTCTTGCTTTCTACCCTGGTGATATCTAGAATCGGCGCCTTCGACAAACTGCCCTTGATTTCCGCAAAGCTGACGTGCTGACGAGGCTGAAAAAAGACTGGCGCCTCTTCGATATCTGGAATCGACGCTTGGTTTCTGAGCAGCCCATCTTTTGAGAAACCAGACGTCTCTTCGATCTCTGAACTCGCCTCTTCAATTTCTGAAGTTCCATTGAGTGCTGATTTTAAAAGAGAGGCACGCATCACATTCCAAAACACACTTGAATTTTCCGCCTGTAGAAGCTCCATACTTGCACTTCTAAGAACTTGATTTGTCCGACCTCTTCTTTTTCTTCACACTTTCGAAAATGTCTTGCCCTTCTGACCGTCGTCTTAACTTGAATGTCGGGGAAGATAGTGACATATCTTCTTCAAACAACATTTGGCAGCCGTCCTTCGTATCTCCCAATGGTCCTCTTACAGTTGGGGATTCTATGATGATGAACGATACAACCGCTTCGGTGGTGGTCAGAAATCTTCTCACTCCTAGAGACACTAGGATACTTTCCAGGCGGTCCGACGAGCTGGCTGTTCAGGACTCTCTGGCCTACAGCGTCCGATGTGCAGGTTCAGTTTCAAACATGGGCCAACGCCTTCTTGCTCGATCTCGTCAGGTTGAGTCGTTGATGGCTGAGGTGGCCAGTCTTCGGCAAGAGGTCAGGGTGCTTAGGCACGAGAATAAAGAGTTGCACATGCTCGCAACTAATTACTCGACAAGCATGAAGAGGAAGCTTGACCAACTGCAGGAGTCCGAAGTTCGGATTCAGAGTGATAATCAGAGGTTTGTGACGTTACTCCAGCGGCAACTTCTGCCTTCGTCCTCTGGCAATGTTGAAGCTCCGGATAATCAATCTCTGGTGCTTCGTCTTTCTGGAGCTCCGCCGAGTGATGAGGCGCCACCTGATCATCCTTGAAGATCCCTTCTTGTAAATTTGATTTGACTTTTTTTTTTTTTTTTTTTTTTTTTTTTTTAACGCACTTGTAATTTTTTTTTTTTGGAGATATCAATGGACATGCTTTATTTTATTCAGTATGTTGTGCTAAATACAAATAAAATGTATATCCGACTAAAATGCGTTACTTCCTTCTTTTTATTTTTTTTTTTTATTTTATTTATTTTTTTATTTATTTTTTTTTTTTTTTTTTTTTTTTTTTTTTTTTTTTTTTTTTTTTTAAGATGGTGCTTGACACATCCATTTCCTTTTAGATGGTGACTAATGCACTATTCTTTCACCCTTTTTTTTTTTTTTTTTTTTTTTTTTTTTTTTTTTTTTTTTTTTTTTTTTTTTTTTTAAACTTAACACTAGCTGTCACTATTTTTAGTTGGCACTTTCTTTTTATACATAATCATATTTTCCCAATGAACCATTTAGGGTAGCTGGCACTTTGCATTTTTTTTTTTTTTTTTTTTTTTTTTTTTTTTTTTTTTTTTTTTGTTTTTTTGTTTTTGTACACAATCATGTTTTTGTACACAATCATATTTTCCCACACGATCATATTTTCCCAATGCACTTGGCACTTTCTTTTTTGTACACCATCATATTCCCAATGCACTTGTCACTTTCTTTTTTGTACACAACCATATTTTCCCAATGCATTTGGCATTTTCTTTTTTGTACACAATCATATTCCCAATGCACTTGGCACTTTCTTTTTTGTACACAACCATATTTTCCCAATGCACTTCATATCACCTCTCATTTTGGTTTTTCTTTTCCAGGCACGGGTGGTCATTTGCACAGTTTGCATAGTCACGGACCTGCGTTTTGAATAGCCACCGCATTTCATTTGCTTCTCCTGGGACCTTTATATATATATATATATATATGGGATTGCTCATTTGCTTGTACACTCATTACACAGCTTCAGCCACTGCGTTGCTTGTTGTCTTGCATCACCACTGCACCATTGTCCAGCAATCCTGCGCTGCTGCTTTTACTTGGTGAGTCACTTGAGTATATATATGTGTATATATATATATATATATATATATATACACACGGAAGGCTGCTGTTGCAGTTTGCTTTATCACTGTTGCAGTTTGCTTTATCACCGTGCATACATATATACATGTAATATAATGTGCTTTGCCCTTTGCAATTCCTTCATGCTCATTTTACTTGGTGAGTCACATGTGTGTGTGTATATATATATATGTCTTTTGAGCCGTGCATACCATTTCCATCTTTTGGGCCATGCATATATGTATATATATATATTTGTCCCATCACCATCACCATTTGCGTCCTTATATATATATGTGGAGGTTGATCGTCTTGTCACCATCTCCATTTTGTGCACTTGTCCCATCACCAAACCATGCACACATGTCTATATATATATAACGTACAATGCGTGTGTCCCCATTGATGGATTTTTTTGTTTGTAATGTCAGGAATTTTTTTTTTATTTTTTTTAATCTTGAGAAGGCAGAGCTTGACGCCAGGATCTTCGCAAAGCTTTTAGAGCCGTGGTAGCAGGCCGTGGGTGTGCTTGTGTAAAAGACTGCAACGAGGTTTCGCTGTGTAGTGCCTTTTGACCACAGTTTTCCCTCGGTGGCGCGCTGTCGTGTGGTGCTAGAAACTGCTTGCGTAATCGCTGCGGGTTTGCGTAGTGCGATTGCGTAGCATTTTGGTTTCTTTTGCCACTGTAACGTGCCTTGAAGGACCATCCTGTAGCTGCCATATTTGTCGTGCTGCTCAAGTTTTGTGGCTGATTTGTGGTCATGGTATTTTTCAAATGTTTTAGGAACAACACCATCACCATTCTTGCAAAGGAAGGCGATTCACAAGATGAGGGAACAACGTTGAAGCTTTACCCGCCTCTAACTGGTCCTAAGGCGCTTGCTTTTCCCGTGAAAGACAATTCCATGCATATTAAGTCATGGTCTTCTGAAGTATCTTGGGAGGTGGTAGACACTGTCCAACCAATTACGAAGAAAAAGGCGTGCACATTGAGGGTTCTTATTTTGAATCATTCGCACCATGCTCGTGACCATCACCCGGCCTCGTTTAAGCTTCTTGGTGATCACATTCGCAGCGGAGCCATGGCTTGGAATGGTACCCTGTCGATTACTGGAGAAGCCGTCTTTGATGAGCTTTATTGGGAGTGGCTTGAAGATGTCTTAAGTCGATCTAAAGATGTGCTTACTAAAGTGGGCCTTTACCACGCTGTGTACGCATCTTTGTTTAGTTATGATTGTCATCCTTCCGTCCTTCGAGCGTTCTTTGAGCATTGGTGTTCAGGGACCAACACACTTCACACGGCGCAAGGGGAGATGTCAATTTCACTGTGGGATCTTCACAGGATAGGAGGCTTGCCGATCCATGGTAAGTTTTATGACGAGGTCGTTCCCAGCGCGGAGGAACTTTCTCTTTGCAATAGCCGAGGATTACCTGCGAGTTGCCGCTATTTATTTTGGGCGTATCATAAGCTTTTCCAGGATGCTCAAGGTAAATCAGGCGTGAGGATTTCCTCATGGATCCGATTTTGGTACTGGGAGGTCATGAGGTATAAGAGGTCTTCGAAGAAAAGTTGTCGTACCAAGACCACTAGGCCAAATGGAGACTCAGACCCGTCCGGTGTTATTGGCTCAACTAGGCGTCGCTCGTCTGATGAGTTGAGAGCGTTTGAGGATCTTGGCATAGTATTAGAGCATGTGGATGAGTCTTACCTAGCTGCTTTTTTAGCTTGTTGGCTTTGTAAGTTTGTTTTCCCTACAGGCGACGTCAACTTAGTTCGTCCTGGAGTTTTCAAAATTGCTAGCAAGATGGCTGCAGGTGAGTCTTTTAGCCTTGCTATTCCGGTTTTAGCCAACATTTACAATGGCTTGAGCATTGTTTCGAACTCGGCAAGCACTGAAGATCGTGATGCGGTGCTTCCTTACCACTATGTGTATGGTTGGTTGGGTGAATATTTTGGCACCCACTTTTCTTTGACGGCTCTAGACAAGTCAAGGCATTCTTCATCGACTGCAGCCAAGATGGGGCCTTTGATGACGAAGTATTCTGGTGTGTTCTCCGCGAAAGGCCTTGATGATTTGCAGGCACGAGCGCTATTTGAAAGTTATGAAGATTTGAGGATGGACCCCTTAGCGAGAGTTGGCTCGGCGCGGTGAGGCATCGTAGACAATTCACATTTCCGCTTGTCAGACTTGTCTTATCTTATAAGTCTTCGTTCGGGGTTTGTTTCTTTGCGGCAAGAAGACCGGTGCATTGTTCAGCCATATAGTCCTCACCGTTTCAGCAGGCAATTTGGTTTTGTCCAAAACTTACCAGGCAAGCTGAAGGAAAAGAACCAATCAGCATCCTTGCAAGCCGTGTATATGCATTGGGAGTCTTGTACCCGTGCACGTACAAATACTGTTATCACGCTGCCAGCCAAGGACGAGTTCAAAAGTAATCCAGTGACCCGTGTTTATGCTCGTTGGTGGTCAAAGGTATATTATAAGAACTTGGGGATGGCAAGTGGTACCAATTCTTCTTACTCGGGCAATGATATGTTGAGAGAGGGCTGTCATGTGGTTCCTATGCAAGCGGTAGCTCTTGATTGCACCAGTGCGGCTCCCTTACAAGATAGACCTGTAGCTTTAGCTGCTCAACGCCCATGCTTGTCTCCTCGACATCCGGATGCTTCTGAAGAGGCAGGAGATGAAGTTGACTCACACGAAGATGGATTTATTTTGCAACAGTGTCAACAAGTTTCAAACAAGCGACCACTTGAGGATGCTCAGGTTGATAGCGATGTCAATTTTCGTCATAAGAAGAAAGAAGTATTTAGACCTCCTCTACTCGATGACTGTGTGCCATTTGAGAGAGATGTATGTACTCCATTCCCTCTCGTGATTTCTTATGCTTTCATTATTTTGCTTTCGTTTCTAACATCTTTCTTTGTCTTCTTTAGGTTGGGCCTTCTTGTTCTTTTGATTTGGCAACTGCAGATGTTTATTCCTATACGGAGATGTTATTTGCGGGCAAACTACCTACAGATAGGGAGATCGGGGATCCGCCTGGTGCAGAGCTTGTTCCAAATCCGCCGAACTTCCCTAGTTTGCCATGTGTAGGTGAAGGTATGCGAGAACCCGTCATGCGTCCAACACCTTTGCCAGCTAGCTCTGAGATCTGTTTGAGAGGGCCGAAACTTAGCTGTACTGAGCAAGTTATCCATCGCATCAGTCTTAGTGCGGCAATGGATGTCAAGAGCCATATAGAGGAGAGGATTTCTAAGTGCCCGTTGGAAGACCTTATGTTGCTTAATGAGGATTTGTCGAAGCTTGTTTCTGTTATTGACAACCTTAACATTGACTCTTCATCCTTGAAGATCAAGATTGACGAGCTTATGGCCGCCTCGACTGAGTATTCTTCCTTGCGTGCCATTTCCTTGGAGAAGTTGAGTCCAGATGTTAGAGCTCATCAGCTAGCAATAATAAACTCATCACTGGCTCAAGTCCAGTCTTCTCAGCAAGCTGCTTCGGGAGATTATCAAGTTACAGAGGCTTCTTTATCTTATGTCCAGGTGCGTCTAGATACGTTGGAGAGAGAGAGAGCGCAGTTGGTAATCGAAGCATCGCAACTTGAAAATGTTCTCGCGGAGCAAGGAACTACACTTTCTCAGTACCAGGAGGAGATTTCACGCCTAGAACGAGAGAAATGCATGACTATGGAGTTGCCCATCTTGTCTCCCACCGAGGCAGAGACTTTGAAGACTTTGGAAAGCTCGCTTGAAGATCGTCTTCGTAGTTTTGGGGACATAGTTTTCAAGTAGTATCTTTTTTTTTTTTTTTTTTTTTTTGTAATATGGCTTTTGAAGCCGACTCCTTCTTTCAAAGAAATAAAGTATTTACATTCTTGAATTTGCTCTTCATTCTTTAAAGTGTTTTTTTTTTTTAGATGGCGTGACTGTACTTGAAGTTTTGACGTTTCAAGTTGCCTACGTACCCTCTGTTGAGGAGAGATCAAGTCATAACGTAGTTCAAATGCATTTTTTTTTTCTGATGATTTTGCCGTACACAGTTTATGCTCTTGCGGGCCAGGAGCTTTGGTTGTCGCCTTTTAGGGGTAGTAGCGCTTCAAGAATCTTCCATTGATAGGGCCAATCTTCAAGCCGTCTTCTGCCATGATTAAGTAGGCGCCGTTGGTGTAGACCTCTTGTATTACGTATGGTCCATCCCACTTTGATGTGAACTTGCTTTTCGTCTTGTGAGTTGTGATGATAGGCCTACGCAATGCGAGGACGAGATCTCCAGTTTGGAAAGACCTTGGGCGGACCTTCTTGTTGAATGCCTTGGACAGCCGTGCTTGGTAGCATTCCAAGTGTTGTTGAGCTTCGAGCCTTCTTTCGTCGAGTGCTTCCAACTCTTGAAGGCACAACTTTGCATTCTCTTCATTAGTCAAGCCTTCTTGTATAGCCATTCTCAGTGAGGGGATTTGACTTTCGAGCGGTAGAACAGCTTCCACGCCATATACAAGAGAATACGGCGTAGCTTGGGTAGGAGTCCTATGTGTCGTCCGATATGCCCAAAGTGCTTCGCTTATTCTTTCATGCCAGTCTCTCTTTGTTCGGCCGATCACCTTCTTTAAGAGATTGCACAATGTTTTGTTGAATGCTTCCGCAAGACCGTTGGCTGGGGCATGATACATGGAAGACTTGTGCTGCTTGAACTTGTATTTCTCACAGAGCTCATCCACGAGTCGGTTGGAGAATTGCTTTCCGTTGTCAGTGATGATGTAGCGAGGCACCCCATATCGGTGAATGATGTGCTCCTTGATGAAACGGACGACATTTTCCTTCTTTACTTCCTTTAGAGGTATGGCTTCAGCCCACTTGGAGAAGTAATCTGTTGCAGCTAAGATGTAAACTTCTCCTGCAGATGACTTCGGAGTAATTGGTCCTACGACGTCCAATCCCCATGCATCGAATGGCCATGAAGCAGCTGTAGGGTGTAATGGCTCAGGTGGTTGGTGTATGAAGTTGGCGTGGAATTGGCAGGCTTGGCACCTTTTGGCATGTTCCAGGCAATCCTTCACCATGCTTGGCCAGTAGTAACCCATTCTTTTGAGCTGGAAATGTAGCTTTGGTCCAGATTGATGCGCCCCGCATACGCCTGAGTGTGCTTCTTCCATGGCTTGATTAGCTTCTTCCTCACCTAGGCATCTCAGAAGTACTCCTTCGAAAGAACGTCGGTAGAGTGTTTCTTTGTAATAGAGGAAGCGAGGTGCTCGTCGACGTATTTCGGAGCGGTGTCTAGGATCGTCTGGAAGTTTTCCATGCTCTAAGTAATCGATCAGCGGTTGTCTCCATTCTTCAACATCGACTGGAAGTACTGAGATGACATTTGTATCATCTAGTAGCATTTCGGTGACGAGGGGGATCACCCATCTTTGGCAGACTGGCACGTCTGCAGCTTCGTCTTCTCCTAATGTCATGCTTGAGGCTAGGTTGGCAAGAGCGTCTGCCATTTGGTTTTCTTTTCTTGGCACATGTTCTAGTGTCACAGTCTCAAACTCTTGTAGCAGTTGAGTTGCCAGCCGGAAGTATGGGACGAGATCATCTTTCCTTACCTCATATTCAGTTAAGAGTTGATTGATTATAAGCTTGGAGTCGCCAAATACCTCAAGGGTTGTGATTCCCATGTTGATCGCCATTTGGAGTCTGATGATCAGTGCTTGGTACTCAGCGACGTTGTTGGAGCATAATTCGCTTAGTTGAAAGGAATAAGGTAATACCTGCCTTTGTGGCGACATGAATACTACTCCTGCCCCTGCTCCGTCTGCTCGTGCAGATCCGTCGAAGAACATCGTCCATGTCGGGAAGATGTCGATGTAGAACATTTCCTCATCAGGCAAGTCGTCTGAGATTTTCCAATCAGCTGGGATTGGGTGATCGGCAAGAAAGTCTGCCAACGCTTGTCCCTTTACGGCTTTAGCTGGGACGTAGATGATCTCATATTGGTTAAGAAGCAGCGCCCATTTAGCGAGTCGCCCTGTCAAGACTGGTTTGGACATGACGTATTTGACCGGGTCAGCTTTTGCAACCAAGTGGATGGTCTAAGCATGCATGTAATGCCTGAGTTTCTGGATGGCGAACACCAAGGCAAGGCACATCTTTTCTATTGGGGAGTAGTTCAACTCGGCGCCGGTGAGGGTTCGGCTGAGGTAGTAAAGCGCTCATTCTTTCTGGGATTCATTCTCTTGCGCCAAGAGTGCTCCAACTGAACTTTCCTGAGCGGCGATGTACAATATGAGTGGTTTCCCGGGCACAGGTGCCCCCAAGACAGGTGGACTTGACAAATACTTTTTTATGCTTTCAAAAGCATTGTGGCATGCTTCGTCCCATACAAACGGAACATCCTTCTTCATGAGTCGGCTGAACGGTTGACAACGCCCTGCAAGGTTAGAGATGAAGCGTCTGATGAAGGCTAGTCGTCCTTGTAGACTCTTCAGCTCGTGCAGGTTTCTTGGCTCAGGCATGCTTTGAATGGCCTTGATTTTTGATTGGTCCACTTCAATACCACGGTGCTTGACAATGAAGCCGAGGAACTTTCCGGAGGTGACGCCAAACGCACATTTTAACGGGTTCATCTTGAGGTTGTATTTTCGCAGCCTTTCGAACACTACTCGCAAATCCTTCAAGTGATCTGATCTTTTCTTTGTTTTGACCACCACATCGTCCACATAACATTCTACGTTCTTGTGTAGCATGTCATTGAAGATTTTCTGCATTGCGCGTTGATATGTAGCTCCAGCGTTCTTTAGACCAAAGGGCATCACCTTGTAATAGTAGATACCTTTTGGAGTGCGGAATGCTGTTAGTTCCTCGTCTTCTAGAGCCATACGAATTTGATTGTATCCAGAAGAGCCGTCCATGAATGACAGTGACTCGTGGCCAGTGGTTGCGTCCACCATGATTTCGATGATTGGTAAGGGGAAGTCGTCCTTCGGACAAGCGTCGTTGAGGTCCCGGAAGTCTACGCAAACACGTATTTGTCCAGATTTCTTAAGGACGATGACGATGTTGGAGATCCACTTGGGGTATTGCACCTCTCGAATGAATCCTGCTTCGATTAGCTTGTCAATCTCTGCCTCGATTTGTGGAATGAGCTCGGATCGATAGCGCCTTTGAGTTTGCTTTATTGGTCGTGTTCCAGGCTTGACTGCAAGATGATGCACAGCGATGACAGGGTCAAGGCCGGGCATTTCTTTGTAAGTCCAAGCAAATACGTCTTTGTACTCTGATAGCAGTTGGTAGTACTCCTCTATCTCGTCTGCTCTTAGCAGTGCACTTACAAAGATAGGTTTTTGCTCCTCTTTTGTGCCCAAGTTGAGCTCCTTGAGATCGTCAACCGTGGCTTGCCCTCCATCCTCAAGTTGTGGTGGTGCAGCAGTGACACCTTCTTCAGGGGTCTCGTCTTCTTTGCCTTCTTGGATCGTGATGTGGAAGACATCTTGGACTTCCTCTTTAGTGTCGTCCTCTTGGGTTTGTTGGTATGAAGATTGTCCAATATGGATGATGGTGTGCCTTCTTACTATCAGTGGTCCATTTGAATCAACCTCCAAGATTGCTTGACGCTTCATCCTTGAAGGAATTGAGCTTCGAATATCGCCTTTTTCTGCTAGCCTGTCGAGCTTTTCTTTTTTTGACGTTGTTTCCTTATTTCCAGAAAACTTCCTGTTGTCTTCAAGTCTTTCCAAAGCTGACTGACGAGGAGGAGAGCTAGCCGTGTTGCTTTGCTTCTTAGGTTTTGACAACCTTTCAAAAACAGAGCTTCGGGATGTTGGCCTGTTAAGCCTTTTGAAGACGGAGGTTCGGTTTTGACCACCAATGTGATCAAGGGCTGACGTTCTGGGTCTTGAACGATTCAATGCTCACGCTGATGTGTTGAGTGCTAGCATTTTTCGCTTTGCTTGAAATCTTTACGGGTGCATTTGGTGTGAAGCCAAGTCCAGCTTTGTTGTTGTTAACTCCGTAACCATGCTTCTTCAACTTCTTTTGAGTCTCAGTGAGGTCACGTTCTTTATTGTTGACGGTGTTTGAAACCTTTTTTTCAGGATTCGAAGAAGAAGCGAAGTCGTACCCAGCTTTTGACATGAGTTTGTAGGCGTTTGGATCAAAACCTTCTTCAGTCCTATTGGTTGGGAGAAAGCTTGGTTCCACTCCCTTTGGTAGAGATTTTACGAAGCCTTGTGGTAATCTTGCAACCTTAGCGTTGCTTAGCTGTGTCAGAGGTAAAACTGCATTCGTCTTGAGCAACTTTGCATTATCCATGTACCGTTGTGCATCGGCTTTGCTTGCTTCAGTTCCGAACGGGGATTGACCATTCTTTCTTCTTGACATCAGGATGTATCGGAAAACGGGTGTGTTTGGTCCATTTGAGGGCGTCCTACTCCCTTTGGTTGTTGCAGGTTTAACAAGTTCATCATCGTTCTTGCTTGAAGACGGTATGGCTTCTTCTTCTTCTTCTTGCTTCTTGGGCATGGCTTGCCACTCCTGCTTTTTAGGTATTGCTTTGCCCGTGGATTTGATCTCTTTTGGAAGAGCTTCGGGCACCATGTCTTCATCCATGTAGAACTTGGCGTCTGCGAAATGTGATTCGGCTTCGGTGAATGGTTTGGTGTCGCCATAGATCACCTTCACTTCTTCTCGGTAGAATTTCAAGCATTGGTGAAGGGTGGACGGTACTACTCCATTTGCATGGATCCAAGGCCTTCCTAAGAGCAAGCCGTAGGAAGTTCTTGCATCAATCACGTGGAATATCGTGCTTGACTTGAGTTCACCAATAGTCATCTCCACTCGGATCATGCCCATCGCTCTTTGTCCTCCTTGATTAAAACCTTGGATTAGTAGACGACTTAGGGACAGTTCATCCGTCTTGATGCCGATTGTAGTCATTGTTGACTTTGGCATGATGTTTATGGCTGATCCACCATCCACAAGCATGCGGTTGACTTTGTGCTCCCTTACGTACCCAGAGACGAAGAGAGGACGGTTGTGAGGCTTGGATCCTAGCAGCAAGTCTTCGTCGGTGAAATGGATTGCGTCCTCGATGGCACAACATGTGGCACATTCATGTGGCCGAAGCTTCAAGCCTTCGTTCTTGCTTTCTTGCACTTCGTGGTCATTGGGACTTTCCAAGACCGCTGCTAATGCTATTCGCATCTTCTTTGGTAATCGTAGCGCTTCCTCAATGCTAAAGTGGGTAGGCAGACCTTCTTCGAGCGTGAGAGTTTTTTCTCCCTCAATGGTGATATCTTTGCCTTTTGAAGGTTCTTCCATTTCTACTTCGACCATGTGGTATGCAGCGATAGTGCACTGCTGGAAGAAGTCATTCGGGAAGTACTCGTGCAAAGAGATAGGAATGAGTGGCTCTTGCTCCATAGGCTCCCCAGCATACGTTGGCTCATCAACTTTTACGTTTCTTTTGGGCTTTCTACTGTTGCGGCGACGATGCTTTCTCACTTGTTCCACCTTTGGTCTTGTAGTTTGTGGTATTGGTTTCCTTGTTTTTTTGTAGGTCACCAATGTCCATCCTTCTTCATCCTCGGTATGTGCATCACATTCGTTTGCCCCCGGCGATGGTTGTGCAGAAGGTATCGTGCAACTTGGGCATTGATAAGAACGGTCAGGTGTTGTTTGGAGAGGTACGGGATCGAAAGATCCAAATGTAATTGTAGTAGTATGTGTTGCGGCTGTGTCTTCGAGGTCGAGCTCGATTCGCCCTTGTTGTGCTAGCTTCATGATGAGCTCTTTGAGGATGAAACACTTACCCACAGGATGGCTCACGATTCGATGGTACTTGCAGTATTTAGGATCGTTTATGCGATTCATTTCTTCAGACCGCTAGCAAGTCGTCTAACATTGCATCCATGTCTGAGTCAGGAAAAGGGTATACCTTCTGCTCCAATTCCCTCAATGTGCTTTTATACCTTTCTTGGGTGCGAGGAGGCTCACTTTTCTTTATCTCATTTGTTTTGGTTTTGGAGGAGATCTTGATAGGCGTGGAGGCGGTCTTGACGGGCGCAGTGCTGACGGTGAACGCTTCTTTGGGGGGTTTCTTCCCAGTCTTGTCTACATTCGGGGAGAACACCTTATCCTTCTTGAAGTTGGTGATCGGCTCTTTCTTCCCGTGATGGGCAATACTTAGCTCCATGTCATGGGCACGGGTGGCTAACTCCTCAAATGTCCGTGGTTTGATGCCTTGAAGGATATAGTGTAACCCCCATTGCATGCCTTGGACGCACATCTCAATCGAAGAGATCTCCGAGAGCCTGTCCTTGCAATCGAGGCTCAGATTGCGCCATCGGTTGATGTAGTCCACAACTGGCTCATCCCTCCATTGCTTCGTGCTTGTCAGCTCTAGCATGCTCACGGTGCGGCGGGTGCTGTAGAAGCGGTTGAGGAATTCCCTTTCCAACTGTTCCCAGTTGTTGATGGATTCGGGCTCTAGGTCTGTGTACCACTCAAAGGCGTTTCCTTTTAACGAGCGCACAAACTGCTTGGCGAGGTAATCTCCTTCCGTCCCTGCATTGTTGCAAGTTTCGACGAAATGTGCAACATGTTGCTTCGGGTTTCCTTTTCCATCAAACTGCATGAACTTTGGTGGTTGATAACCCCTTGGCATCTTTAGGGCATCAATCTTCTTGGAGTAGGGCTTTGAGTAGAACGATGAGGTATGTGAGCTCCCTTCGTACTGCGTCTTGATGGTGCTGGCGATCATCTCTTGCAGTTGTTGGATAGAAAGAGATCCCATGAGTGCCTCTGCTTGGCCTGGCTCTGGCTTCACATCGATTTTCTCCACCGGAGGCTCTTCATCCTTGTCGTTTTCCTTCTTTACTGAACCATCCCCTTACTCGATTTTCACGTCGGGCTTTACGTCTAGTTGGTTGACGAGTGCGGCGATTTGCTGGTCTTTTTCTTCCACAATCCGTGTTAGCCTTACGATCGCTTCATTCATATGAGCCAGCTGCTCATCGATTGAAGTCGCTCCAGTAGTCATGACTTGCATGGCTGAGTTGCCGCTTGAGTCGGCATCGGAAAGCATGAAACCAGAGTACTTCCTTGGGCTTTCCTTCCTTGGCGCCCTTAGCGAAGCCAAGGTGATCACAGGTTCGTGCCTCAGGTGTTCTTGTTCCTTCGGTGGAGTTGATGCAGGGATGGAAGAGGCGGCAGAAAGAGCTCTTGCCTTGCTTCGAGTTATGACGCCCGAAGTGACACCGCCTACGGTGATAACGTTCTTGTTCCTTGCATTGGCTGCGAGAACAACTTGAGCCTTCTTTGATGCCATTTGTGCTTTTTGCGGATTCAAAAATAGAGATGAGAGGTAGAGATGGTCCCACTGGGCGTGCCAAAATTTGTAAACACGGAAATTCCTGCAATGAACGAGACAAGAAACACGTGTACAAAATAATATTTGTATTGATGATTTAGGGGTTACAATCTCTTCTACAAATTTAGCCTCTGATTCTATCTTTGCAATGGGTGGATTTGATGTTGTTGGTCCAAAGGGCCGTCGGGGCTTGATCTTGGGATAAACAGTTGTGCAGATTTGTTGACGTCGTGGATCCAAAGGGCCGTCGGGGCTTGATCTAGGGATGAACGAATGATGAACGATGGACACTTTCTTCAAGGGCCGTCGGGGCTTGATCTTGAATCAGTGGAAGTTCTTCAAGGGCCGTTGGGGCTTGATTTTGAATGAGGATTTGACGAAGAACGAAGAGAGCTCTCTTGATCCTTCGGGATTTGCTTGGGAGCTTTTGAGTTTCAAAGCTTCAAGGTTGTGGTATGAGGTGAATTGGTTATGAATTGGTCTCCTCAAATGAATGAAATTGGCTTCTATTTATAGAATTTTCCAAGGCCTAATTTTGAATATAATATTCCAGATGAAATAAGTCGTTTCTGCCAGGTGTTGACACGTGTCCTGTTTGATGACTTTTCCAACTTATCTCGATTTTTTGTTTAGACACACGCTATGTGTAAAATTTATGTAATACATGAGCGTTGAAATTTTGATTTATCGGTCAACATTTATTTACCGAAATTTCGATGTCTACAAGCTTAATTGATGAAAAATACCATGCTCTTTAAGAAAAGATGCAAAAGAATGACCAGTGAATTCACCCCCTGAATCTGAACGCAACACTTTGATTTTATTACCAAGCAAATTTTCTACATAATTCTTGAAAACAACAAACGTAGAAAATACATCCGACTTTGCCTTCAAAGGGAAAAACCAGCTGTATTTGCTAAAATCATCAACTAGAAGTAAGTAATATCTGAAACCACTGCTAGATGTAACAGAAACAGGTCCCCACAAATCACAGTGTAAAAGTTGAAGACTGTGAGTAGTTGCTGAAGAAGACATGCCAAAAGGAAGCTTGTGGTTCTTTGCCAATGCACAATCGGAACAGAAAAAGTCAACTGTAAACTTGCCTTGGACGGCAAGAGTAGTAGTAGACATTACCCGACGAAAAATGGCAGAAGATGGATGACCCAATCGCATTTGCCATATCTTTATTGGAGCTTTAATACTGACAAAGGCTGATGCAGCAAGTGAAGGAGAAGCTTTACCAGAAACGAAACTAGAAGATGTAGTAGACTGCAAAGGATAGAAGCCGTCTTTAACGGAACCCTGCAAAAGCGTCTTCCCCGTGGAACGATCCTTAACAATGGAGCCATTAGAATCAAGAGTCAATGAACAATAATTGTCCCGGAGAAATTGAAAGGCAGACAGCAAATTGTGTTGCATATGAGGAACATGAAGAACATTAGACAATTGAAAAGAAGAAGTAGGGGTGCATAATGTAGATGAACCAACATGGGAAATGGGAAGACCTTTACCATCACCGATGTAAACCTTGTCTTCACCAGTGTAGGGAGTAGGAGAGGTGATATTTGATATGTCATTAGTAATGTGCGAGGTGGCTCCTGAGTCAATTAACCAAGTAGGAGATGACTTAGCATCGGAACGAGCACACATTGCCTGAAGCTTGGCAGGGGGAATTCGACCACAGATATCAGGATTCATACGGTCAAAACAGTCAAGCGCTTCATGACTGGAGTTACCACAAATCTGACAAGGAGCCCGAGGACCAGAGGAAGAACCACGATTGAAAGAATTACCACGATGGAAACCACCAGTGACAGAGTTACCACGATTAAAACCACCAGTGGAAGAATTGCCACAATGAAAACCTCGATTACCACGATTTTGTTTCCCACGATTGGAATTGTAACGAAAAGAGTGCTGAAGAGGTTGATTCTGAGCAACATACACCTGTGGAGGGGTGGGAAGAAGTGGGGGTTACGCTTGAATCGATAAGGCATGAAATGGTTCAGACATACCAGAAGAGACAACTTTCTTGCGACGATTCAGAGAAAGCTATTTGGTAAGGAGCAAGCCATGCAATTCATCCAAAGATGTAGACGATAACCGAAGCATGATTGAGTCAGTGAAGGATTCAAATTCATCAGGAAGACCAGCCAGAGTAGCAGCAATGAGATCGCAATCAGAAATTGAGGCTCCAGCAGCAGTGAGAGAATCGGAGATCTCTTTGAGTTCTTGCAAATAATCAGACATGGATCGAGAACCTTTCTGAACACTTTGAAGTCGAGAACGAAGCTGATGAACATGTGCATCAGAGATACCTCCAAATCGTTGTTCGAGCTTAAGCCACAGATCTCGAGAAGACGAAACACCAACTGTGACAGGAATCACCTCTTCAGACAACGTGGAATTAAACCAGATCAGGAGATTCTGATCCTTCTCATACCAAATTTCAAAAGCCGGATTAAGAGTGCGATCAGGCAGAAGAGAAGCAGGACAGGGTTCAGTGCCATCGACGATGCCAAGAAGACGATAACGTCAAAGAATCGGAGCAAACAGAGCACACCACGGCAGATAATTGGTCCTCTTAAGCTTGATTGGTACCATACTGCCAATATTTTGGATCGTGAGAGAGGAATACAAAGAGGAATTAGGGTTCGAAGAAGAATTAGGGTTAGAAGAGGGATTGGTAACAGGCACCGACTCAGACGAAGTCGCCATGAAAACAGATCAAGATCAACAAGGTGTAGAACAAAAGTCACCACAGAGAACAAATCGAGATACAGATCAGAAGATCGGAGCGGAAGAGAAGAGGATCGAGAGGAGCCGTGAGGCGACTGGCGATGAGACCATATAGAAAGATAAGACTTCTTCAATAAGATTGTATTTCATTTCACACATGTACAATTACACAGAAGATAATATATATAGCCTTTGACTCTTTACAAATATACCCTTGACTACCTTAACTGAATTGTAACCATTCTAACCAACTACAGTTAATAACAAACTAACCACATTTAACTGTTTCTAAACTATTTTACATCAACAGAATTGGAAGATTTATTATCTTCCTTAATATTGGATACGTAAATACAGTTTGATTTATATTTACTCCAATGTTATCCCTGATTGTTGTGCTTTGAGATTTGCTTTCATTTTTCCCTTATGATTGAGAGCTTCCTTGACTATATTCCCCAGTTTATCGGTCGCTTAAGACAACGTTTCTTGAGCAACTTTACCACTTTGGAATGGAAATGTTTCTTTGATATGGGGATTTGGCAAATTTGTCCATTTCATTGGTAGACCCACACCCTGTTCTATTCAAAATAAACATTTGGAACATGAGAAATCTTTGGCCAATCTTCTCCTGTGTTGTGCTGGCATCTCCTCTCCGGATCAGGACACTCTCTAATTATAAGTTTTGTTAAGGCAGTGAGGTGGTGCCATCGTCTCTGGCAAAGACAACAGTTTGGGACATGATCTGAGGCCAAGCATTTTAAGCGATGTGAAACTCAACCACCAGGTAATGCCTCTTCCCACAATCTAATAAACAAACAAGCACAATAATCAACCGCAGAAGGAACCGTGGCTGATATATCATAAGCCTTCAATACCTTGCTTGTTCTTCGTTATGCTCAGATGTAACCATTCCTTGTTCAAAAGTATCTGATTCTTGTTTTTAGGATTGTCACTTCTTGAAAAAGTAAAAAATGTGTGGAACTCTTTTTATTTCTTTTTCTTGCCATCAGGACTCACAAGAAGCATGAGCTTGGCATGAACCTGAACACGAGCAAGTTATGCACTATCCAGCTACTTAGAAGGAAATCACATATGGGGCTCAGTTTCAATCTAATATATCTGACATTACTACAAGAACAAATTATACTGGAGTTACCCTATTGATGGCAAGAAAAAGAAACAAAGGGAGTTCCACACATTTATTATTTTTTTCACTCAGTGACAATCCTAAAAACAAGAATCAGATACTTTTGAATCAAGAATTGTTTCATCTAAGAGCATAACGAAGATCAAGCAAGGTATTGGAGGCTTACGTTATAAAGTTTGTTTGGATGTGGAACTCTCCAAACGGTAAACTGCCGATTACCCCCCAACCCCACACCTGCACCACATTAACCGCAATGGTATCAATATATAGAGGGTAATAAACTTATCAGATATATGGCATGTTATGTTGTAAGACTCTGAATTTGGACCTCCTATGCATTCGTATAAAAGTTTACCAGATAAATAATCTCGATAAACTCACAATGTAACATCAAAAGTATCATAAGAACATTTCCCTGTAAATGCAAAACACACATGTGATGAAGTACCTTTGGAATTCAAAAACAAGTTTGAAATGACGAGCTGATAGTTTTTTAGACATAGCTTGCTAAAGGGCAAGGAAATGACATGATAATCCCACAGAACAATCCCATCGGTTACTGGCCTTCTGGTGCCACAACGGGATCTACACGATTTTATTTACAACACAACAAACTCTAAATTCAATGAAAACAAGACATATAAAACATAAGCTTTAAGACAAATGGCCAGTTGGGTAACATGGACACAAAAAAATACATGCATGTTTCTTGTCATTGGAAATGGAAACAATGAAAAGATCAGAACCCTGTGCGTCTATGATGCCCTTTTTGCACAGTTCCTAGCAAAGCAAGTACCCACTCTCCTCACTACACAAACATAAGTACACAAAAAGGGTAATTAGCAACTCAGCAAAAGCACAACAACCAGAAAACCAGAAGACCAAAAACACAAAAACACGGGTTAGGCAAGTTCGCTTGGGTACAAAAACGCACAAGGTATATTGATTTCTGAAAGGCCTAGGCCAAAACTAAGGTCATCTCCAACCAATCCGGCCAGAGGGCCATAGGGCTAAAAATAGCTCGAAATGATACGAAAACCGTCTCCAACCGAGAGCTAGGCCAAAGGGCTAGTGAGCACCATCAGGCCAAAAATACCAAATCAGGCCAACCGGCTAGCCCAAATGAGCCAACCAGCCCCAGGCCGACCCAAAAAATTCAAATCCAATGGCTACTGGCGTTAGCATGACACCAACTAGCAACGTCTAGCTGATATCATGCTGATGCCAGTAGCCGTTGGATTTGATTTTTTTTTTTTGGATAAATTTTAAAAAAAAAAGTAACAAAAAATCCCAAATTTTTTCCTATAAATACCTAAGCCATTCTTACACCATTTCTCACATAATTTTCACCATTCTATACTATCTTACTTCATTCTATTTCAATTCTTCACATTCTATTCTCTTACCCCTTCCAATAATCTTTCCTTCAATTTTTTCAATAATTTTCAAATGGCCACATCTACAATGAAAGGTAGGGCTTGGACCTGAAAAGAAGATCAAGCTCTTTGTAGGGCTTATAGATGGATCTCGGAAGATAGTGTGAGGAGGAGTTCTCAAACAAGTGAAGGTGTTTGGACTCGTACGTCCAAAAAATACTATGAGTTCTACGAAGGCACCACTCCACCGAATACCTGAAACCATGAGACTTGTTCTTCAAGATGGAAGAAACATCTTCATCCAAGTTTGAATAAATGGCATCAAGCAGTGTTAAAGGCCACAAGTAGAAATGAAAGTGGAGCCAAAACATATAAAACATAAACTTTAAGACAAATAGCCAGTTGGGTAACATGGGCACAAAAAAATTCATGCCTGTTTCTTGTCATTGGAAATGGAAACAACGAAAAGATCAAACCCCTGTGCGTTTGTGATGCCCTTTTTGCACAGTTCCTCGCAAAGCAAGAACACATTCTCCTCACTACACAAACATAAGTGCACAAAAAGGGTAATTAGCAACTCAGCAAATGCACAACAACCAGAAAACCCGAAGACCAAAAACACAAAAACACGGGTTAGGCAAGTTCGCTAGGGTACATAAACGCACAAGGTATACTGATTTCTTAAAGGCCTAGGCCCAAACTAACAGACTTTCCCCAACACTTGAACCCATGTTTGAATCTTGTAACCCGTACATTAAAATGTTGAGTAGTTTAGAATATTGCAAAATAAAATAAAAAAACAAAGCCTGGTTGATTGAATTGCCGAAGCCAATCACATACTTTCCACAACTCCAATCCTCAATAAATGCTTCTCCAACGCCACATCCATCGTCGGCCGTAAGCTCTGGCCAGGCTTCTTGTCGCCCCTCGACCAATCCCCGCTCTCCATCTACCTTTCCCCACCTGCCGTCAACCTATCGGACCTCCTCGCCTCCCTACTCCCTCTCGTTCTTGTCGCACTCAACGCCTTTCAAGCACGGGAGATGTCGAAAGCGAGCGAGGGGTTTTTGTCGGCGTTCATGATGAGGGTTTGTTTAGATTTGGAGTTAGTTCCGAGGAAGGAGCCGTTTGGCGGGTGAGTGAGTACTTTGGAGGTTGTGGCCAGGGCTTTGGGTGCCATCGAGCCTAATGGGATGGACAGGGTGGCTTTTGTTGGCTGATTATCTTAATAAGCCCATAAAGACCAGGCCCAAGTTGTTGAAGAAGGGCAAGAAAAACAACCAGACCCAAGTTGTTGAAGAAGGGCAAGAAAAACAATGGAAGAGTGACGGTGAGAATTCTAAAGTGTTGGGGAAATGATTTCGGATCCTTAGTACTACGGTTTAGTGATATTCCTCTTCACTTGTAAGTGAGAGGTCTTAGGTTCGATTCTCGCCAAAGGCGAATATGAACCAAATACTTTTGAATCAGGAATTGTTTCATCTAAGAGCAGAACGATGATCAAGCAAGGTATTTGAGGCTTACGTTATAAAGTTTGTTTGGATGTGGAACTCTCCAAACGGTAAACTGCCGATTACCCCCAACTCCACCCCTTCACCACATTAACCACAATGGTATCAATATATAGAGGGTAACAAACTTATCAGATATATGGCACGTTATGTTACAAGACTCTGAATTTGGACCTCATATGCATTCGTATAAAAGTTTACCAGATAAATCATCTCGATATGAGTAAATTGTAGCTATGGTCCCTTAACTTTAACTCAATTGGAGCAATGGTCCATCAACTAAAAATCCATTACCATTGGTCTCTTAACTCATCAAAACGTGCAGTGATGGCCCCTCAACTAAAAATCCATTATCATTGGTCCCTCAACTTTAATTCAACTGGAGAAATGGTCCCTTAAGTTTAACCCAATTGTAGCAATGGTCCTTCCAACATAATTCGTTTTGACAAAAATTTTGACGTAGTTGACGAAAATGACCATAATTACACACTTTGATGAGTTGAGGGATCCTACTTATATAAATAGTTATTCCAACATAACTTATTTTCACAAAATTTTGACGAAATTGATGAAAATGACTATAGCTACACATTTTGATAAATTGAGGGACCAATGGTAATGGATTTTTAGTTGAGGGACCATTGCTCAAATTTGATTAAAATTGAGGGACCATTGCTCTCTCGATAAACTCACAATGTAACATCCAAAGTATCATAAGAACATTTCCCTATAAATACAAAACACACAAGTTATGAAGTACATTTGGAATTCAGAAACAAGTTTGAAATGACAAGCGGATAGTTTTTGAGACATAGCTTGCTAAAGGGCAAGGAAATGACATGATAATCCCACTGAATAATCCCATTGGTTACTGGCCTTTTGGTACCACAACGGGATCTACATGATTTTATTTACACCACAACAAACTCTAAATTCATTGAAAACAAGACACATAAAACATAAAGTTTAAGACACATAGCCAGTTGGGTAACATGGGCACAAAAAAAATACATGCATGTTTCTTGTCTTGGAAATGGAAACAACGAAAAGACCAGACCCATGTGCGTCCGTGATGCCCTTTTTGCACAGTTCATTGCTTTGCACAGTTCATTGCAAAGCAAGTACACATTATCCTCACTACACAAATATAAGTGCACAAAAAGGGTAATTAGCAACTCAGCAAAAGCACAACTACCAGAAAACCAGAAGACCAAAAACACGAAAACACGGGTTAGGCAAGTTCACTAGGGTACAGAAATGCACAAGGTATACTGATTTTTGAAAGACCTAGGCCCAAACAAACAGACTTTCCCCAGCACTTGCACCCATGTTTTAATATTGTAACCCGTACATTAAAATGCTGAGTAGTTTAGAATATTGCAAAATAAAATGAAAAAACAAAGCCTAGTTGATTGGTTTTGCTGACGTACCAATAAAATGAGGTGGATCAAACTGCGAGATATTGCAAGAGCTATTGCTTGCTTCCAACTTTGACATCGTCATCTCTCTCTCCTCTTCTCGAGGCCTCTCTCTCTTTCAAATTGAATAATCCTTCACTGTCCCGCCGAAGCCAATCACATACTCTCCACAACTCCAATCCACACCAAATGCCTCTCCAACTCCACTGCCATCATCAGCCGCAAGCTCTAGCCAGGCCTCATGCCACTCCTCGACCAATCCCCGTTCACTATCTACCTCTCCCCGCCCACCAAATCCTTGCTTGCCGTCAACCTATCAGACATCCCCGCCTCCCCACTCCCTCTAGTTCTTGTCGCGCTCAACGCTTTGCACTCGCGGGAGATGTCGAAAACGATCGAGAGGTTTTTGTCGGTGTTCGCGACGAGGGTTTGTTTAGATTCGGAGTTGGTTCCGAGCAAGGTGTAAACACGGAAATTCCTGTGATGAACGAGACAAGAACACGTGTACAAAATAATATTTTGTATTAATGATTTAGGGGTTACAATCTCTTCTACAAATTTAGCTTCTGATTCTATCTTTGTAATGGGTATATTTGATGTTGTTGATCCAAAGGGTCGTCGGGGCTTGATCTTTAGGATAAACGGATGATGAATGATGAACACTTTCTTCAAGGGCCGTCAGGGCTTGATCTTGAATTAGTGGAAGTTTCTTCAAGGGCCGTTGGGGCTTGATCTTGAAGGTGGATTTTGACGGAGAACGAAGAGGGCTTTCTTGATTCTTCGGGATTTGCTTGAGAGCTTTAGAGTTTCGAGGCTTCAAGGCTTTCTTGTGGTATGAATTCTCTTCTAATTTGGAAGTAGAGAAAATGTATGTCAATTTCCCTTTTCCCTTTGCTTGATGGAGAAGCCTATTTATAGGTTTTGAGAATGAATCACCACCATCCATTTGTTTGGTGAAGTAAGTGGATGTTGTAGGTGGGATGAGTGTATGATGTATGTGAAGTGAGTGTATGATGTAGGTGAAATGAATGGGGGGGGTTGTAATTTTAATACAATTGTCAATACTTATTTCACCGAAATTTCGATGTCTACAAATGCCCCCACTTCAAGGCGCGTCGTATACATGTTCTTGTCATGTGTAGAAGATGCGTTTTGAAGTCCCTTAACGTAGATGTCGATCCAAGGGCCGTTGAGGCTTAATCTTGAATTGGACTGGGAGTTTCTTCAAGTGCCGTTGAGGCTTGTTCTTGAATTTTGTTTGAAATTTCTTCAAGGGCCGTCAAGGCTTGATCTTGGATGAAATTTGGACCACAAGGAGCTTCATGTGGTAGATGATCTTTGGCTTTGGTAATGGATGAATCGACATGTATTTTGTTGCGCTTGTTGACTTTCCACAGCTTTGATCTTGAACTGGATTGGAGTTCTGAGCAAGGAAGATGAGAGTTCCTTGGTGGTGGTGATTTGATGGCATTATACGGCGAGACTTTGCTCTTTGGCGACGGTGCCGTCAATATGTTGTTGAAGCTTCTCGAGTTCTCGGCTTCAATTCAGACTCCTTCTACTGGGTTGATTGATTGTGCATGCGGCATTCTTCTATGTTTGTTTCTTCTGCACGGCAGGCAGGCACGAGGTAGAGGTGATGGTCTGTTTCTTTGTTCAATCTTTCCAAGTGCCGACCGATTGCTTTCTTTCTCCTTGTCCCGCAGGCAAGAGCAGGGGTAAAGGAAAAGCATGCCATGAGATATCTTTGCCTTCGACTCTGATGATATGAGGTACTTTTGCTTTTTGAAGAAGTATCTTTCCACAGGTTTATTCTTGAACTGGATTTGATTCAAGGGTGGTGGACACTTTATCTTGAATCGGACTTGTGATTTCTTCAAGGGCTGTTGGGGCTTGATCTTGTGTAGTTTTCAAGGTTTAAACACCTGGCAGGCAGGCACGAGGCGGATGTGATGGCCTGTTTCTTTGTTCAATTTTTCCCATTCATATTGAAGAAAGTCAGGGGATAAGGTCAGATGCTGCAAAGAATTTGCTTTGAAAGATCAAGGAAGTTCGTAGCATTTCATATGAACCATGAGCAGTTTGGTTAACGGTATGATCTTCAAGTGTTATCGAGACTTTGCCCTTCGATGACAGTACCAACGAAAGGCTGTTGAAGCTTATCGAGCTCTTTGATTATAGCAACGACGGCGGGCTTGGATTTGACTTAGACTCCTCCGTCTGGATTATGCAGTTTTGCCGAGAAGGGTGTCCTGCCATAATGATTTGTTCCAGCTCATCGTGCTGCATTCTTCTCTGCTTGTTTCTTTCGCCTAGCCGAAGTGGTGTGCAACCCTTTGCTTTTAAATGGTCCTTCAAAGCATCACTTTTTAGCCACTCATCCATGCTTGGCAGCTTCAGTGTAAAGAGCTAGCACCATATCAACTGTCTTGAAGTATTTGCTGAGGTAATTCAAGACCCGTCAACAGTTGAAGATGAGCACTCGAGAGCAATGCTAGGTAACCAACCAGGCAAAGGTTTCGGGCAATCAGTTCCTGATCGGACGTTTAATTTCAAGTTCCGACTGATTGCTTCTTTTCTCCATGTTCTGCAGGCAAGAGCAAGGGCAAAGGAAAGGATATGGGAAAATCATGATATGAGATACCTTTGCTTTCGACCCTGATGATATGAGATACTTTTTCTTTTGAAGAAGTAGCAGATGATCAACACATGTATTTGTTGCGTTTGTCTCCACATGCTTCGATGCATCATTTTCACTTGCCTCTTCTATTCTCCAGGCAGATGTGGTATCTTCTCTGGAAGCATAAGATGTTGAAACACTCACCAAGGTTCCAGGCAGTCGGTTCCTTACCAGGAGCTTGAGTGGACGTTCCGACATATTGCTTTCTTTATCCTTGTCTTTACAGGTAAGAACAAGGACGAAGGAAGAGACAGGGAGATTGCATGATATGAGATACTCTTGCTTTCTACCCTGATGATATGAGATACGTTTGCTTTTGAAGAAGTAGCGGATGAACCGACATGTATTTTGTTGCGCTTGTCTCCACATGCTTTGATGTATCATCTTCACTTGCATCATTTGTTTTCCAGGCAGATGTGGTGTCTTTTCTGGAAGTACATCAACGATTGAAGATAAGTTGAAGGCGATGCTGGGTAAGCAATCAGGGTAGGGGTTTCCAGGCAGTCGGTTCCAAATCGGAAGGTTGACCCCAAGTGCCGGTTGATTGCTCTATTTCTCATTGTCCTGCAGTGAAGATGGAGGACAAAGAAAATGATATGGAGAAAGCATGATATGAGATACTCTTGCTCTCAACCCCAGTGATATGAGATACCTTTGTTCTGGTGTGGCTTGGTTGAGGAGGCATTTCCAGGGAGGAAGAAAACTGAGTATGTTGAGAGGTTTTAGTTGCAGATGTATTCTTGGCAAGGAAGAAGAGTCAGGCGTTTGTATTTTCAGGGAGGAAGAAAAAAAACTGAGTATGTTGAAGGGTTTGGTTGCAAATGCATTCGGCAACATGCGTTTTGGATGTATGCCTTGCTATAGAGGATTGAGATCGAATTATATGGTGATTTCCCGATAGCAAGTGGCAGTGTGGATGTGGCCTTGTCACCCACGCTTGTCGGCCAAAAGTGTGGTAGTTGGAATAATGGACTTCACACGTTTTCAGCTTTGTCAGTGATCTCTGACAAAGTTGCACGTGATAGCCGAAAGTTGAGACTGCGTCTGAAAAGCGTTGACGGACTTTACGCAGGAAAATCCGGGTTTTGAAATTCGAAGAGTGGTGTCTCTTCGATTTTTTTTTAACAAGTGGTTGTGTTGCCTCTTCTTTTAAAAGGGTATCAATTGTATTCAACATGCACACTTTGAAGATTGCCCGTCCTTGAAAATTGTCTTTGCTGTATTTTTGAGATTTTACTCACCCCAACCCTTTTCTTTTACCATCTTTTTGAAAATGGCTAACCCGTCTAACATTTGCTTAGATTTAAGTCTCAGCAGTGACACAGGTGCACCGCGTCAGGGTAATATATTGCGCCCGTCCTTCTTATCTTCTAATGGCCCTCTTACAGTTGAAGATTATGTGATGAGGGATGCAACAACGGCTGCGGTTGTAGCTAGGAATCTCATCACTCCTAGAGATAATAGGATACTTTCACGACGGTCCGATGAGTTAGCTGTTCAAGATTCCCAGGCTCTCAGTGTCCAGTGTGCGAACTCTGTTTCCAACATGGGCCAACGCTTGCTTGTTCGAACTCGCCAAGTTGAATCATTGACAGCCGAGGTGGCAGCTCTTAATCAAGAGATCAGACAGCTCAAGCGCGAGAATAGAGAGTTGCATGTGCTTGCAAATAGTTATTCGTTGGGCATGAAAAGGAAGCTTGATCAGCTGCTAGACTCCGAAGGTCGGATTCAAAGTGACCATCGAAAGTTTGTGGATGTATTCCAGAGGCACTTTTTGCCTTCGTCATCTGGAGTTCGACCAAGTATTGAGGCTTCGAATAATCTATCTTCAGTGCCCCCCTCTTCTAGGGTTCCGACGAGTACTAAGGCTTTAAGTACTGAGGCTTCACATAAGTGACATTTGTGAAGGCTCCCTCTTTTTTTCTTTTTATTTTATTTTTTTTTATTATTTTTTTTTTTACGCACTTGTAATTTCTTAGAGATATCAATGGACATGCTTTAGTTTATTCAGTGCATTGTACTAAGTATAGATAAAACATATAACTCACTAAGATGTGTTACTTCCCTTTTTTTTTTTCTTTTTTTTTTTTAGATGGTGCCTGATGCACCCATTTCCTTTTAGATGGTGACTAGTGCACCCATTTCCTTTTAGATGGTGACTGGAAGCATCATTATGTCGCCACCACCCATTTCCTTTTCCATCCTTGACTTGCTAATAGTAGTATACACTTGTGAGTGGCTTGATGATAGCACGATTGGGTTTCTTGGTGGGTGCTTGAATTGGCATGGGATATCATTCCTCTTTAGAAAAAAAATGTGAGCTTCACCTTTGAATTGGCATGCGTGAACTCACGTCAAATGTGTTGATGGGTTACTTTTGAACATGTGCCTTTGTCCTGCAGCTTAATCCCACCTACAACCCTTCACATGGTGTCGTGCACTATTCCTGAAATCTTCGTATCATTATTATTATTATTATTTTTTGTTTTTGTCGGCCAACACCTTCCCTTTCTGTTCTATATATCCCCACAGGGCGTAGGGAGAAATGCAGATGAGCTTGGAGCAGTAGGAGGCTAGGCACGGACCAGGGAGGCAAGTAAGTGTGAGTTGACAAACTTTGGTTTTGTTAATCACATTCACAAGCAGCAGCAGCCATGGCGGAGGTGCAGAAGCAGATAGAGCTTGAGGCAGAGTGTAAGGCGTCCAACTCATGACCGGCTAGTCGTCTGACGGCGGTCACTGACTTTGGAGAACCCACAGAGTCTCACTGACTGTAGACCTTTGCAGCCCTCAGAAAGAAGAAACATGCCCACGTCATGCACGTCATTCCTCCAACAGCTTCAACGCATTCGGTAACTCAACCGAGTCGCACAAGCTCAGACAACTTCAGCCTCTCGTCAATCCTCCCAATTTTCAAGCGCATCTGTCGTGGCAGAGACGGCAAGGATGAACTCGAGGGAATCTCTCAACACACCCTACTCCCCCAATGAGCTCCTCTCTACCCAGCGAGAGCCCCTGCCAAAGATCTCTACCCATCAAGAGCTCAACCGATGGAGATATTTGCAACGCGTGCCAGAGCAGGTTCGAGACCAACGGATGGCATGGCCGTGAAGTTTAGACCGAGAGCACGGAGGCCTTGGGCGATCTGGAGTTACTGTTTGGAGAGTGACGAAATCTATGCCATTGCTATAGCTCCCATGGTGATGAAGTTGTAGGCGGCGGAGCCGGACGTTCTGAACACCCGCTTGCGGACGCCATTTTCCAGAACCATGTCGAGATCAACAGATGGTGGCGGGCTGAGCGTGTTCGTGGAGTAGCTCAAGGTCATTAAGCGGCAGCATACTGGGCAAAAGCTAAGCCAACGATGCATGAGATGAGTTCGAAGTTTGAACAAGGCAGCAAGCAGCGATAGACCCGCACTAGCACCGACCACCAACTTTCTCAAGGTCCAGACAGCCACAACCTCACTATCCTTTGTACTCTTTGGCGACTCACAAGTTCATCTTTTCGAGGAGATCACGATGGTTGGTCGATCCCTGGAGCTCCGATTTGACCATGGCGGAGACGCTGTCGAAGAGATCGACGATAGACTTGGCGAGTTCGTTCTTTTGCTCTTCCTTCTCATCAGCAACCATTGGGATTTATAACTTTGGGTTTAGTTGGAGTCGGTGAGCAGAGTTCACTTGGGCCAAGTCACGGGGAACTTGAAGTGAGGGTGCGGCTACGGCTGTGGAGAACAGGGAGAGGGGATCGCAACTGTCTTCGGAGGAAGAGGGAGCTATAGAAAGAATCTGTTGATTCTTCGAGAAGAGATCCAGGCCGCCTTCATCGTAGTCATTTAGCCCTAAGTTCAAACTCTAACCTCACCGGTGATGCGACCCCATCGGAAAGTTCCTCCCTCTAGACAGTTTTACGGCAACAATTGCAGTCATCCCATTATCAGTATCACACTATGGGTTGAATTCAACATCTACAGCAACATCACCTTGTAGGTTATAGGGTATGTTGAATCCGTTGCGGAAAGGGAGAAGAAAAAAGGAGACAATTTGGATCTCTGAGGCATTGAAGAGGATGACAGGGCCTGTGGCTTGAGGGGTGTACGGATCGAGAGAGAACTGGGCCTGGGCTGGTGCCTTTTGTTGCTGCTGGGCCTAGACATATATATATATATATATATATATATATATTTCCTTTCTTTTTCTTTTGAATGGATTGTATCTTTTTTTTTTTTTTTTTTTTTTTTTTGTAAATACATAATAACATATGTATTCATTCTTTCTTTTTTTCGAAGAAACTGTAATTTAATTTTGTACAAAGAAAATTGCAAATATTTTTTTTTTAAACAAAATTAATTTCTAATAAAATTGACCTTCATCAATGAACTTTAATCAAACCTCTATTTATTTATTATTATTATTATTATTTATTTTTTTATTTTTTTATTTTTTTTGATGTGGTGATTTTGATGATGATTTTGTTGTACACAATTTATGCTCTTGCGGGCCAGGAGCTTTGGTTCATGCAGTTTAGGCTCGTGCGAACAAGGAGCATTGGTGCCATGTACAGTTTAGGCTCATGCAGGTGAGGAGCTGTGGTGTTGGTTTGTCAAGCGATCCAGGAGAGTCCCTCACAATCTTCATAACAAGGAGCCTTGACTGAGTAGTTGAAGAAGTGTTCTGGGAAGAGGTCACGCATCGCGATGGGGATGGATGATCTTCGTGTCAAAGTTTCATTATCTCCAACACTTTCACATTGTTCTGGAGGTTGACAAGAGCTGTTTTACCCCCTTTCCCATTGGTGAACTTGTGGAAGAGACGGTTGCTGCCTGGAGAGGAGTTCCTCGCAATCTTTATAGCAATGAGCCTTGACCGAGTAGCTGAATAATTTTCTGAGGAATAAGAGATCGCGCATGGTCGATCTTTGTGTCGAAATTTCCTCATCTTCAACATTTTCACATTGCTTTGGAGGTTGGCAAAAGCTGCTTTGCCCCTTTTTCGATTGGTGCACTTGTGGAGAAGACATATGCTTCTTGTGCAGTTTCTTCGGAGTAAAATGAGTCCATCCTTCAACTTCACTTGGCTTGACTGGCATGGTTTTGGAGCATGCCCCCAGCAATTAAGGTGAAGATTTTGAGTTGACAGAGCCGGAAGTGACGTCTTCTTCCGGGACTTCGCCTTCTTTGTCTTCTTGGGCCTCCTCTTCAGTGTCGTTCTCTTAGGTTTGTTGGCATGAAGATTGGTCTGTGTAGATGATGGTGCGCCTCCTTACCTTCAGTGGTCCTTTTATGTCAACCTCCCAAGTTGCTTGGCGCTTCATCCTTGAAGGAATCAAGCTTTGAACATCATCTTTTCCTGCTAAACTGTCGAGCTTTTCTTCATTTGGCGTTGTCTTCCTCTTTCTAGAAGGCTTCTTGGTTTCTTCAAGTCTGTCCAAAGCTGACTGAGGAGGAGGAGAGCTGGGCGTGTTTCTTTGCTTCTTAGGTTTTGACAACCTTTCAAAAACAGAGCTTTGGGATGTTGGCATGTTAAGCCTCTTGAAGACGGAGGTTCAGTTTTGACCACCAATGCGATTAAGTGCTGACTGAAGGAAATTTTGTGAAAAACATGTTCTTTTAAGCAACATCTATTAGCATGCAATTAACAATTAAAGGCGGAATCATGCTTACATGCACTTAAAAACAAAACATTAACCATGAAATTCAAAGCCTAGTAGTTAGGTGAACCATGACTCAACTCAAGAACAAAGTGAGTTGAGAAATTTATACCTTTGTAGATTCCTCTTTGCATAAGCAAAGGCTAATCACCCAAGGAGAGGACCTTCATTCTTTGCTTCTTAGATCCATGGGTTTGGATGGAAGAATATGTTTCTCCAAGTTCTCAAAATAGAGAACCTCTAAGTCTCCACACCAAGGTAAGATGTGAAGAAGAGATGAATGACCTTGGAGGAGAAAGATTACTAGCTAATCCCTCCAAGGGTGGTCGGCCTCTTTAGAGAGAAATGAGAGCTTTGTGTTCTCTCCAATTTTCTCAAAAAACCCTTAATGAATTTTGGCTATAAAGTCATATTTATACCTTTATTCATTGGAGTGGCAAACTTGTAATTAAAGCAAGTTCACTACCCTTCCTCTAAATGGCCGGCCTTAGGGTATTATTGGGCTATTTGGGCCTTTGTGAATCATTATTCATTAAGTTGTCGTACAACTTAAGTCAATGGGCTTGACGTTCGAAGCTCATTGGGCCTTGAGGTCCAATACTATCCCGAGGTCTTTAACGAACTTATTCGTTTGATTAATTAACATATTAATTAATCCTTGCTATAAATAATTAAACCATTTAATTATTCTTACTCATCTCCGTTGTTTCTTCAATCTCTACCTTACACGGTGTACGATCCATTAGGTTCCTTTTAGCGAGGCAGTGGGCGATTAGAACACTTTCAAATCGATTGTGAATTGAAACTTACTTTCAATTCTCCCTTTAGTGTTTATACACGTTTAGGGCTTCCACAAACCATGAGTGACACCTAGCAGTATGTCATGGTTACCCAAGCTAATCAGAAGAGGTGGAGAACCTATTCATTTTAGGATTACAATGCAATACGGTCTTTCTCTAATACAATACTCTTGACCACATTGTTTGGTTTGATAGTTTATTCATGTCTACTATTCAATGAGATTCATTTACTTGTATGATTACTTTGAATGTGATTTGGAACGACTTCCTAAATCTCATTCATACTCTGGCCAGAGATTCTTAATCATATCATAGAGTATTCTCCCTCAAACGGTTCGAAGGTTAGAGATCCCTTGTTGCGCATTTACTTGCCTCCATGGCTAAGTGGCTTAACCCCAACTATGCCGTGGACACCCTCTGACGAAGTGACTTTGACATAGTCAAAGATCAAGGACCTAACCACAAGACAACTATGATGCCTCACGTCAAAGGACTACTTTGCATTATCCCAACCATGAGTTCTCATGTGACATGAATATGAGAACTCCTCGTTGATCATGTTCAGTGAACTCATTCGCTATTGAGCACCTACATGCTTGTCTTGGTGTCAATCACACCAATGACTCGAGACCAGTCACTCTCCCTGAGAGAAGACATAGCATGTACTAATCTTAACGGACTGTCAATGCCCAATTGGCAATCCTATGATCATGAACGTTTAGGATATGTATAAGAAAGAGAATGGTCTCATAAATCTAACTTGTTTAAATTACATTCTCCTAATTACATATTCCTTGGACTTATCGTTTAAGCATATAACATTTATATAAGACGGCTTAAAACAATAACCTTTGCCCTTGATATTAAACTAGATTAGTTCAACATGTGAAATGTCCGTAAAGTATCATCATATGATTGGTTTTAGGGCACATTTCCAACAATCTCCCACTTGCACTAGAGCCAATCAGCTTGGTTATCGGTGATGATACCTCTTCTGTAGTCATTTCAAAAATGGCTGAGTAGTAGGCCTAGGCAATGGATATCTATATGTTATCCATAGAAGCAACCTTGAGAATAACGACGTCACCATTATACATGATTCTTAATCATGTGGTTTAGTCTCTCATTTGAGTTCAGATCTTGATGAGACCTTGATTCCCTGGCTTGAGCTATCGCCCCATTAGTGTCGTAGTGTCGGTACACTAGAGACACTTTCTGGTTGGAACCGAATAGAGAGTTCATAAATGAACTTTCCCATCCAAACAACATTGTTGTAAGCTTCTATATGGCAATATATTTTGCATTCATAATGGAACACACTAAAGTCATTACTTTTAATGTTTCCATCCAAATATCTCTTTAGTCATAATAAAGAGATATCTGATTATCTCTTCATTCATAATGAAGAAACATCCAATGATGGATTAGATTCATAATCTAATACATTTACGCTTCCTTTACGTTACTCTAATTCTTCCTCATTCTTTGAGGAATCTATCCTTTAGTATTTCTTAAATACATAAGGACTCACTTGACAGTTGCCATGGTTCTGATCCTGGGCTTGCATTGATATTGTCTTGTACCGTTCTAGGTACAATTCATATCAATGTTTTCATACAATATGAAATACGTAAATCACCTTTCTGCGTATGCATAAAGGATTCTTATTTACGCATTAGTTCTTTGGGAGTCAAAGGGCACGTTCCCTTTAAGAAGGGAAACTTGCTAGTCACACTGGAGTCGTCCTTCTAATTGAAGTTTATCATCATATGAGAAACTTCCTAGCATCTTTTGTCTATTATTAGGGATTGATATAATCCAATTATATCTTGAAATCTATCATTATAGATTTACATCCCATGTTTATAGACTATGTTTCCCATATCCATTCTATCTTTATAGAATGTTTAAAGTCATAACTTTAACGAAGAAGTATTCTTTCCATTTCCAAAATTAATATATCATATATATATATATATATATATATATATATATATATATATATATATATATATATATATATATATATTCAAATTTAGGAATATGATTAACTCCCACTAATCTTTTGTAAACCTAGTAAACAAAAGATTCATTTACATCTTTATGAGAAATCAAACAATTTGATCTTTCTCTCATAAGACGCTTATAGCTCCCACTAGCTTGCTAAGATCCATGATGGATGGATCTCTACAACTTACATGTCTTGGGCAAATCCTAGTGTAGGATTACAATGAACTACCCAACAAAACAACATTTGTTAGTTGGTTTATAGAAGTGATATCCAAAGGTTAATTTAAGGATATCCACAAGATAATTCTCAAACAAATATTGCTTATTAGCACACAACCCCTAATCTTAACATGATTAAGATTTGTCTTTCTTTCCAACTACATCCTATGGAGTTGATGCGAAATATATAAGCACACAAATTAAACCCTCTTTTTATCAAATGTAGTAAAGTATGTAAGTAGGGATCGTTCTAGGCCGGGGATTAGGAGGGATTGCTAAATCACTTGGAAACTGACTTGAAAACGTAAAAACAAAGTTTAAAACACTAAACTAGACTCAAAGAATGTAAAACTATACTTTAAACACTAAAACAAACCAAAAGACTCAAAACAGTACCTAAAGACTCAAAACTGCCTTAAAGACACAATCTGGGCAGTTTTGAACACTAAGGAAGAATTTGAACGAAAATATGTTATAACTTGACTCAAGACCCTTAAAAACACAAACTAAATTGATTTCTAACTAATATGACTCAACAAAATAAAGGGGGATTGATTTTAGACGAATTTGAAAACAAAACAAGAACTTTGTAAAACAAAATAGGTTTTAAAACGAGATTGATCAAATTAAATGGATGAGAAGCTAGCTAAGGGGTTCTTCTCCACACATGTTATACTTGCATACAAAATGATTTCCAATTGCTTTTCGATAAACTATGAATACTCAACGCCCCAAATTAACCGTGAATTGCACTAATTAACCCTCAGTTTTTCCACAAGTTATTGGGTTGGATGATTGCATACGACAACCCAAAACATTCCCTACAAGTTCCCTACATGAATTGCATAATAGAGATACAAGCAAGAATCATTAAGTTCTATGAAAAACATAAGCATTGACGAGGCACTCGTTACTATGAATTGCATGAAACTTATGCCAAGAATTTACTTAACACGATTGTAATCAACAACCTTTACTACTTATGAATATAAGTTCATAACGATTAGGTGAAACTTCCTTATATCCTAGCATCAAACTTATGCATGAAAATTAAGCGTGCACTCTCAACCAACATACACAAATTAGTTTTAATTCATAGAGATAAGTAAATTAAATTCACAATTCATGAAACGCAATTGGAAGTAATCAAATCATATAGCAAGTATAAACATGGTTTTGAATCCCCCCTAGCCAAGGGGGGTTTAGTTCCTCATACTCGCAATTACATAAAGATAACTCAATTTAAACATTGAAATCAAAGATAGAAAACACCTAGAAACGCTCCAACACTCCCAAGGCTTGGGCATAGGCACAGCACAAGATGTTCCTTCTCTTTCCTTCCTTGCAAGCAGCGGCACTAGAGGTTTTGGACGGTTTTGGGTGGTTTTTATGGTGTAGAATGGATGTGAGATGGTATGGTAGTGTTTAGGATAGGTGGAGGGTGCGGCAAAGGTAAGGAATTATGGATGTATGGTGATTTGGGAGTGTAGAATGGTGTGGAATGTGGCTGGACGAATTTCTGAGATCAAAGGGAGTATTTTTCATGTGTATGGGAGGTGGTATTTATAGGCTTGAGAGAGGACCACTCCATTTCCTTTGCAGGTGCGGCTTGTGTGGGTGTGAGTTGTCATGTTTCCCCTTTACATTTACACACACATGCTTCATCATTTCGACCTCAAAGCACACACATTTTCTGCCCATGTTTCTCCTTTCCTTTGCATGTGTTGTGCCTTCTCTTCTAGTTGTGCATTTCCACTTGCTCCAAAGACAAATGAGTGTAATCATAACCCCATTTGCTGCTGAGTGTTGATGACAAAGCAAAACACAAAACAAGTGCCTTTACTTTCTCATTTTATTAGCCAAATCTGCTTAGCCCATTTCTGAACCTTTCAGTGTTAAAATGCCCATAACTTCTTCTAGAAAAATGATATTAACAATCTGTAAATTGCTTCAGAAAATAGACATCCGTAGCTTTCCACGCATATAAGGTTCATTCTCTCATTCATTCGGAGCTGTTCGTAACATGCTTCCAAAGTCAGCTAATCTGCACAGGCAGTTTTGACGAATTTGTTGGCTGTCCATGCCGTGTGTTTCCTTGCATTCCCATGTGTGTGTGCTGCCATCTAGTCATCATTTCCACATGTACAAGCTGTCACACTTCCACACACACATGCTCTTCATTATTTCAGCCACAATTCAACTTATTTCCTGCCCATGCCGTGCCTTTCTTTCCCATGTGTGTGCTGCCATGCTTTCTTCCATGCCGTGTGTGTCCCTTTCACTTTGCATGTGGGCTTCTTTGCATGTGTTTTCTCCCTCTCTTGCCTTGAGTTTGCATGTGTATGAGTTGTCATTGTTTATCCTTGCAATTACACACACACACTTGCACACACATATGCCCAAAACGTCCATCCTCATGCATGCAATCCATTTGAGCCCAATATTGATCCAACATGCACCAAAATGCACTATTCTTGCCAAGGTTGTTATTAAGACCTACAAACAAACGAAAATGACTTAAAACACTAAAATAACTAAGGAAACACAACGTAAACGCACGAGAACAAGCCAATTAAGTCGCATAAATATGCTCCTATCAGGAGTCATGAAAATTTTGGAAGATCTTCTAATTGACAATCATATTGTCTTAGAAGTATATATCCTATATATGGGTAATTGATAATATCCAACGAACTAAATCTTATTCAAGTTCATTCTTCTCCTTATGGAGAAATCCATTATCTTATGATGCTTCTTTCCTTGATATCTTTCAAGGAAACTGTCCTAAAGTGTTACCTTTCCTTGGATCAAATCTAAGGAGGTAAATACTTTAGACGTCTTACTCATCAACTTACATTTCTTGAATTCTTTGAAACCTTTTGCAAAGTATTCGGACTTTTGTTTATTCAAAATAAACTATAGTCCAAACGAGAATGATCTTCGGTGAATGTCATATAACATGAGTAGTATTATGTTGTGGACAAGTGCCACTAACATCTAAGTGAATTAACCTCAACAACTTTGTGATTCTTTCTTCTTTCCAAAAGAATAAAGATTCGAACATTTCGCCTCTATACAATTTTAATAAGAAGGTATTGGATCCGGATCTAACGATCCAAAGCATCCATCTATGACCAACTCGTAATTTATGTTTTAGAGGTATCACAACTCAGTTGGGATTAGTCACCACCTTGCAACCTTTTGGGTTTTAAGCATCGTTATATTCTAAATAGTTAACACTACCATATCATCTCTACTATAGAGATAATTAATTAGATTACAATAATCTAATCATTCATTAATAAAGAACAATGTTTTGTCAAACAAAACATTTATCCATTTAACATACGAAATTAAGTTCCTTTATTCAATTGGAATGTAAAGACAATATTTGTTTTTCCATTTTCTTTGGTAGTTCATATGAGGAAATAAGTACTATCTGCTTTCGCAGAGATCTACATTTAATTCACGTTCCGAATGTGAAGTACTTTCTCTTCTCTCATTAATCTTCTACTTCTTATTGGCCACACTTTTACAACAATTGTAAAACATAGTTACTAATACGGAATCAAGCATTCAAGTAGAAGAACCAACTGTTTTGAATTATTCAAGAACAATTTACAACACCTTCGAAAGGTGTGTTCTTGACACTTGCAAGACATTTCTTGCAAATACCCCTTCCAATGTCCATCCTTTCATAAAGAAAGTTTGTTCCCTTGGAGTTATTTCGCTTTCTTCATTTGACTTCTCCTTTGACTACAATAGTCATGGTCCCTAAACTCCCACTATCTCTCTTGAAACTTATTTCAATTGTGTTATACACATCAAACGATTTGGAGAGCATGTGGTTATTGTTCACTATATAGTTTACAATAAACTTAGTGAACGATTTGGATAGGGACACAAAGGTGAAGTCCTTGCCTAGTTTCCGTCTCTTATAGTGGTTTAACACTTCAACACTTAATGATTCAAAATCATCATAAGTCCATGTTGATGGACTATTTTTGTCAACCAACCATTATGTTCTAAACATAATTACAAACTTTCAAGAGTTGTTCAAGGCAACTCTCATTTCTTCATACAACAATTTATAAGTGAAGAATCATGGCACATAAAGTGTCCATGCTCTTGTGCTTTCTTCTTAAGTTCTTTGTTCATTTAACAAAGAAACAAGCACTAGTGTTTGCATTAACTAAGGGTTGTTCAAAGCAACTCTTATTTCTTCATACAACGATTTGTAATTGAAGAATTATGACATTAAAAGTGTTGTCCTCTTTATGATAGACTTATCTAACATGTTCTTCCAATGATACATTATCAATAGGAAGATTTTGAGGGTGAGACTACTTAGGTACATATACAATCCATTTAAGACAATCTTTGGGATTGTAGTACCAAGTCCGGAAACTAAAGCATTCGCCTTTTCTTTGTCAAGTTTTGGATAGCGTTTGCAAATATATTGGTAAACAAATACATAACGAATATAAATTGATTGATTTTAAGCCATTTGATTCGGGTCTTTAAATCAAATAGCACCACCCACTATTTTTGGCAAATTCCATATCCCTCATTGGAATTCGAGAGTTTTGGAGGAAACTCTTAGTAGGGTATGGGAGACTCACTATTACCAAGCCCACCTCACAATGATATGATGTTGACTAGCATTAATAATAATGAGAGAGTACGCTTACTCATTTGCATCTCTTGCAAGTACCCATCTTATTTGGCCTCTAGAGAATGTAGCCTCACAATGATATGATGTTGGCTCCATTACACTTAGTTAAGTCATTCCCACCATGCAAGTTCGGGTAGGGGTTCAAGAACAACCTCACAATGATATGATGTTGGCTATTCTCGTTGCCTACCTTCACAACATCATGTATGCATATAGAACTCTTCCTGAGTGTAAGCACGCACTTTGTACTCCCCCATGATAGGGTGAAGTCGGTGTACGTGTCACAAACGATAGGAGCCTACCACGGTGGAAGGCCACGAAAGAGTGTTCAAAGCACTCTCACGCTTATCAACTTAATAATGGTTCGGTTGAGGGTTTTAGGTCTCATCATATATATAAGCATACATTTTAATCTTATTAAAACAATTTTGGTCCTATTACAACTATTGGTCCATTTGATTGTTTTTAGTTGTATATAATACTCTCACTATGCTTATAAAACGGTTTTTAAAGCAAGAGTATATGATACTACTAACATAAGGTTTGCATTCATTGATGAACTATATAGTTGTCTTAGGGCCGTAGGATGACTATGAACCTTTGATTAGATCCAACACGAGCCTAGTGTTGAATCTCGGTCTAGGGATGGTGATTGATTTTAGTTACGCGTTTAATCACATTAAGGCATGTTGTCTAATTGGGCGTTGGACCCGCTACTCCAATTTCATGCATATCAAATAAAACAAGAAAATGAGTACTTTAAAGTAAAGAAGAGCTTATGCTCTTTTACAACAATTGATCAAAACAAATTACTTTAAAGTAAAGAAGAGCTTATGCTCTTTTACAACATTTGATCATATCAAATTACAACCAAAATCTAATCTACACAGTCCCATGGTTCAAACAAATTTGAGACGGCCTTTCACATAGCTCAATTATAATAGGCTTAGGTTCATAATCACCCTTTCTTTAATTAATTAACGCTTTAACCAATTAAACTTGAATGCAACATTTTCATTTGGTTTTTGTATCCATAGAATTGATTTAAATGGAGCTAAATGAAATGAAAATCCAATTCTCATTTAAAGAGACAAAACCATTTTGTTCTCAACCTAATTTGGGCCAAAATGCAATAACCTCAACCTTTGGGCTATGTTGCAAAACTTAAACTTTTGAGCTCACTTTGTAAAAACACAAAAGTTCACTACTTAATGTAATTACAACTAGACCTCAAAAATTTCAACAAATTGAAAAACTTCATTAAAGGAACAAAACAATTTGTCCTTTAATGATTTTGGGCCTTTACGTAAAAACGTAAACTTTTGGGTCAAACTACAAATACAAAAAAGTACCAAAACTTTATGTAATTGCATAAAAGCCCCAAAAACACCCCACTAATAGGGTGGCCGGTTTTGGAGAGGTGAACCCACAAAATTTTGAAATTTTTTTCAACTAAGTCATAAAGCCATGCAAGTGGAAATAGGTTGGTGTGAATAAAGCCATGCAAGTGGTGTGTGTGTGTGTAAGAGAAGTACTTCTTACACACCCATCACCATTTCTATCACCTTTCAAAAAATTTCAATAAATGTTTTGATGATAGATAAGTCACACCCACCAACACAAAACAAAGACTTTATGAAATAAATCAAAACTTTGAATCAAAACACCAAACTTTTTGTTCTTGGCTAAAATATCAAGAACAATGAAGAACATTCATGAAAAACCCATAAAACCTTCATGAACATTTTTCATCCAAAGACATCCCAAAACCACTCAAAACTTAAGGGAAATAACATATAACCAAACTAGGGTACATAGGGGTTCCAAAAGTTACTTGAAAACACTTTTAACAAGTCAAACATGAACCCAAAAATCCACCCATTGGATTTGGCCGAAAATCCCCAAAAACATGGCACCAAATTTTAGCTCCAAAATTCATGCTCATATGAACTACATCTACAACATTTGAGATGGCAAATTTTCTAACAAAATTTACATTCAAAGAAGCAAGAATAAAGCTTTTAACAATTACAACATTCAAATCATAAACTATGAAAATACAAAACCCAAAAGGATTCACCAACTACTAGACCTAGGCTCTGATACCACTTGAAGGAAATTTTGTGAAAAACATGTTCTTTTAAGCAACATCTATTAGCATGCAATTAACAATTAAAGGCGGAATCATGCTTATATGCACTTAAAAACAAAACATTAACCATGAAATTCAAAGCCTAGTAGTTAGGTGAACCATGACTCAACTCAAGAACAAAGTGAGTTGAGAAATTTATAACCCAAGGAGAGGGCCTTCATTCCTTGCTTTTTAGATCCATGGATTTGGATGGAAGAATATGTTTCTCCAAGTTCTCAAAATAGAGAACCTCTAAGTCTCCACACCAAGGTAAGATGTGAAGAAGAGATGAGTGACCTTGGAGGAGAAAGATTACTAGCTAATCCCTCCAAGGGTGGTCAGCCTCTTTAGAGAGAAATGAGAGCTTTGTGTTCTCTCCAATTTTCTCAAAAAACCCTTAATGAATTTTGGCTATAAAGTCATATTTATACCTTTATTCATTGGAGTGGCAAACTTGTAATTAAAGCAAGTTCACTACCCTTCCTCTAAATGGCCGGCCTTAGGGTATTATTGGGCTATTTGGGCCTTTGTGAATCATTATTCATTAAGTTGTCGTACAACTTAAGTCAATGGGCTTGACGTTCGAAGCCCATTGGGCCTTGAGGTCCAATATTATCCCGAGGTCTTTAACGAACTTATTCGTTTGATTAATTAACATATTAATTAATCATTGCTATAAATAATTAAACCATTTAATTATTCTTACTCATCTCCGTTGTTTCTTCATTCTCTACCTTGCACGGTGTACGATCCATTAGGTTCCTTTTAGCGAGGCAGTGGGCGATTAGAACACTTTCAAATCGATTGTGAATTGAAACTTACTTTCAATTCTCCCTTTAGTGTTTATACACGTTTAGGGCTTCCACAAACCATGAGTGACACCTAGCAGTATGTCATGGTTACCCAAGCTAATTAGAAGAGGTGGAGAACCTATTCATTTTAGGATTACAATGCAATACGGTCTTTCTCTAATACAATACTCTTGACCACATTGTTTGGTTTGATAGTTTATTCATGTCTACTATCCAATGAGATTCATTTACTTATATGATTACTTTGAATGTGATTTGGAATGACTTCCTAAATCTCATTCATACTCTGGCCAGAGATTCTTAATCATATCATAGAGTATTCTCCCTCAAACGGTTCGAAGGTTAGAGATCCCTTGTTGCGCATTTACTTGCCTCCATGGCTAAGTGGCTTAACCCCAACTATGCCGTGGACACCCTCTGACGGAGTGACTTTGACATAGTCAAAGATCAAGGACCTAACCACAAGACAAATATGATGCCTCAGGTCAAAAGACTACTTTGCATTATCCCAACCATGAGTTCTCATGTGACATGAATATGAGAACTCCTCATTGATCGTGTTCAGTGGACTCATTCGCTATTGAGCACCTACATGCTTGTCTTGGTGTCAATCACACCAATGACTCGAGACTAGTCACTCTCCCTGAGAGAAGACATAGTATGTACTAATCTTAACGAACTGTCAATGCCCAATTGGCAATCCTATGATCATGAACGTTTAGGATATGTATAGGAAAGAGAATGGTCTCATAAATCTAACTTGTTTAAATTACATTCTCCTAATTACATATTCCTTGGACTTATCGTTTAAGCATATAACATTTATATGAGACGGCTTAAAACAATAACCTTTGCCCTTGATATTAAACTAGATTAGTTCAACATGTGAAATGTCCGTAAAGTATCATCATATGATTGGTTTTAGGGCACATTTCCAACACTGACTTTCTGGGTCTTGAACGATACATCCTATCGAAGACTGATGTCCGAGGGGCGGATTTAGGCTCATCTTGATCTTGTTCAATGCTCACGTTGATGTGTTGGGTGCTAGCATTTTTCGCTTTGCTTGAAATCTTCACGGGTGCATTTGGTGTGAAGCCAAGTCCAGTTTTGTTGTTGTTAACTCCGTAACCATGCTTCTTCAACTTCTTTTGAGTCTCGGTGAGGTCACGTTCTTTATTGTTGATGGTGTTTGAAACCTTCTTTCCAGGATTCGAAGAAGAAGCGAAGTCGTACCCAGCTTTCGACATGAGTTTGTAGGCGTTTGGATCAAAACCTTCTTCGGTCCTCTTGGTTAGGAGAAAGCTTGGTTCCATCCCCTTTGGTAGAGCTTTTATGAAACCTTGTGGTAGTCTTGCAACCTTAGCGTCACTTAGCTGTGTCAGAGGCAAAACTGCATTCGTCTTGAGCCACTTTACATTATCCATATGCCGCTGTGCATCGGCTTTGCTTGCTCCAGTTTCGAACGGAGATTGACCATTCTTTGTTCTCGACATTGGAATGTATAGGAAGACAGGTGTGTGTGGTCCATTTGAGGGCGTCCTGCTCCCTTTGGTTGTTGCAGGTTTAGCAAGCTCATCATCATTCTTGCTTGAAGACGGCATAGCTTCTTCTTCTTGCTTCTTAGGCATGGCTTACCGCTCCTGCTTTTTAGGTGTTGCTTTGCCCGTGGATTTGATCTCTTTTCGAAGAGCTTCGGGCACCATGTCTTCATCCATGTAGAACTTGGCGTCTGAGAAATGTGATTCGGCTTCAGTGAATGGTTTGGTGTCACCATAGATCACCTTCACTCCTTCTCGGTAGAATTTTAAGCATTCGTGAAGGGTTGACGGTACTACTCCATTCACATGGATCTAAGGCCTTCCTAAGAGCAAGTCGTATGAAGTTCTTGCATCAATCACGTGGAATATCGTACTTGACTTGAGTTCACCAATAGTCATCTTCACTCGGATCATGCCCATCGCTCTTTGTCCTCCTTGATTAAAACATTGGATTAGTAGACGACTTAGGGACAGTTCATCCGCCTTGATACCGATTGTAGTCATTGTTGACTTTGGCATGATGTTTATGGCTGATCCACCATCCACAAGCATGCGGTTGACTTTGTGTTCCCTTACGTACCCAAAAACAAAGAGATGACGGTTGTGAGGCTTGGATCCTAGCAACAGGTCTTCGTCGGTGAAGTGGATTGCGTCCTCGATGGCACAGCATGTGGCACATTCATGTGGCCGAAGCTTCAAGCCTTCGTTCTTGCTTTCTTGCACTTCGTGATTGTCAGGACTTACCAAGACTGCTGCCAGTGCTTGAGGCATCTTCTTTGGTAATCGTAGCGCTTCTTCGACGCTAAAGTGTGTTGGCAGACCTTCTTCGAGCGTGAGATTTTTTTCTCCCTCAGTGGTGATAGCTTTGCCTTTTGAAGGTTCATCCATTTCTACTTCGACCATGTGGCATGCAGCGACAGTGCACTGTTGGAAGAAGTCATTCGGAAAGTACTCGTGCAAGGAGACAGGAATGTGTGGCTCTTGCTCCATAGGTTCCCCAGCATACGTTGGCTTATCAGCTTTTACGTTTCTTTTGGGCTTCCTACTGTTGCGGCGACGATGATTTCTCACTTGTTCCACCTTTTTTCTTGTGGCTTATGGTTTTGGTTTCCTTGTTTTTTTGTAGGTCACCAATGTACATCATTCTTCATCATCGGTATGTGCATCTTGTTCGTTTGCCCCCGGCGATGGTTGTGCATAAGGTATCGTGCAACTTGAGCATTGATAGGAATGGTCAGGTGTTGCTTGGAGAGGCATGGGATCAAAAGATCCAAATGCAATTGTAGTAGTATGTGTTGCGGCTGTGTCTTCGAGGTCGAGCTCGATTCGCCCTTGTTGTGCTAGCTTCATGATGAGCTCTCTGAGGACGAAGCACTTACCCACAGGATGGCTCACGATTCGATGGTACTTGCAGTATTTAGGATCGTTTATGAGATTCATTTCTTCAGGCCGCTTGCATTCGGGTAGCTCGATTACCTTCTTTTCCAGCAAGTCGTTTAACATTGCATCCACGTCTGAGTCAGGAAAAGGGTACGCCTTCTACTCCAATTCCCTCAAGGTGATTTTGTACCTGTCTTGGGTGCGAGAAGGCTCACCTCTCTTTATCTCCTTTGCTTTGGTTTTGGAGGAGATCTTGATAGGCGCGGAGGCGGTCTTGACGGGCGCAGTGCTGACGGTGAACGCTTCCTTGGGGGGTTTCTTCCCAGTCTTGTATACATTTGGGGAGAACACCTTATCCTTCTTGAAGTCGGTGATCGGCTCTTTCTTCCCATGATGGGCAATACTTAGCTTCATGTCGGGGGCACGGGTGGCTAACTCTTCAAAGGTCCGTGGTTTTATGCCTTGAAGGATATAGTGTAACCCCCATTGCATGCCTTGGACGCACATCTCGATTGAAGAGATCTCCGAGAGCCTGTCCTTGCAATCGAGGCTTAGATTGCGCCATCGGTTGATGTAGTCAATGACTGGCTCATCCCTCCATTGCTTCGTGCTCGTCAGCTCTAGCATGCTCACAGTGTGGCGGGTGCTGTAGAAGCGGTTGAGGAATTCCCTTTCCAATTGCTCCCAGCTATTGATGGATTCAGGCTCTAGGTCCGTGTACCACTCAAAGGCATTTCCTTTCAGCGAGCGTACAAACTGCTTGGCGAGGTAATCTCCCTTTGTCCCCGCGCTGTTGCAGGTCTCAATGAAATGGGCGACGTGTTGCTTCGGGTTTCCCTTTCCATCGAACTGCATGAACTTTGGTGGCTGATAACCCATCGGCATCTTCAAAGCGTCAATTTTCTTGGAGTAGGGTTTTGAGTATAGTACGGAGTCATGTGAACTTCCTTCGTACTGTGCCTTGATGGTGCTGGCGATTATCTTCTGCAGCTGCTGGATAGAGAGAGATCCCATGAGTGCCGCTGATTGGTCTAGCTTTAGTTTCTCTTCGACTTTCTCCGCATGAGGCTCTTCATCCTCGTCGTTTTCCTTCTTTACTAGATCATCCCCTTGCTCGATTTTCACGTCGGGCTTTACATCTAGTTGGTTGACGAGTGCGGCGATTTGCTGGTCTTTTTCTTCCACAATCAGTGTTAGCCTTGCGATCGCTTCATTCATATGAGCCAGCTGCTCATCGATTGAAGTCGCTCCAGTGGTCATGACTTGCATGGCTGAGCTGCCGCTTGAGTCGGCATCGGAAAGCATGGAACCAGAGTACTTCATTGGGCTTTCCTCCCTTGGCGCCCTTAGCGAGGCCAGGGTGATCACAGGTTCGTGCCTCGGGTGCTCTTGTTCCTTCGGCGGAGTTGATGTAAGGGTGGAAGAGGCGGCAAAAAGAGCTCTTTCCTTGCTTCGAGTTGTGACTCCCGAAGTGACACCGCCTGCGATGATGACGCTCTTGTTCCTTGCATTGGCTGCGAGAACAACTTGAGCCTTCTTTGATGCCATTTGTGCTTTTTGCGGATTCAAAGATAGAGATGAGAGGTAGAGAATGTCCCACTGGGCGTGCCAAATTTGTAAACACGGAAATTCCTGCGATGAACGAGACAAGAACACGTGTACAAAATAATATTTTGTATTAATGATTTAGGGGTTACAATCTCTTCTACAAATTTAGCCTCTGATTCTATCTTTGTAATGGGTAGATTTGATGTTGTTGATCCAAAGGGCCGTCGGGGCTTGATCTTTAGGATAAACGGATGATTAATGATGAACACTTTCTTCAAGGGCCGTCGGGGCTTGATCTTGAATTAGTGGAAGTTTCTTCAAGGGCCGTTGGGGCTTGATCTTGAAGGTGGATTTTGACGAAGAACGAAGAAGGCTTTCTTGATTCTTCAGGATTTGCTTGAGAGCTTTAGAGTTTCGAGGCTTCAAGGCTTTGGTGTGGTATGAATTCTCTTCTAATTTGGAAGTAGAGAAAATGTATGTCAATTTCCCCTTTCCCTTTGCTTGATGGAGAAGCCTATTTATAGGCTTTGAGAATGAATCACCACCATCCATTTGTTTGGTGAAGTAAGTGGATGTTGTAGGTGGGATGAGTGTATGATGTATGTGAAGTGAGTGTATGATGTAGGTGAAATGAATGGGGGGGGGGGTTGTAATTTTAATACAATTGTCAATACTTATTTCACCGAAATTTCGATGTCTACACAAGGTTCTAAAAAATGCTAGGCACTAGTCGGGCAGTGGGCAAAGGCCTAGGCGGATTGGATTAAAATAATTATATATATTATATAAATTAGTTAAATTTACTATATAATAGATAAATAAACATTGAGTAACATGTTATTTTTGAAAAAGATATACATATATAATGCAAGAGTATAATATAATTTAGTCTTAAAAAAAATATATATATATTATATTATAAGAATATAATATAGTATTGTTGTAAAACAAAACAAATAATAAAATATTACTGAATAATTTATATAATATATTTATTAGTGGGCAGTGGGTATTATTGTTTATGCTTTTTTATTATGAGGCCGGTGGACTTTCACACAAAACTAGGCATTTTTTCCTCTTTCCCAATTTTCCCTGCTGCCTAGTCTCTATCTCTCACCTCGAGTTCTCCGTTTCTAACCCTCCATCTTCTTCTCTTTTGAAAAACAACAAATCAAAACAACTCCCTCTAATCCCCCATCTCTCCTCCACACATCTCCCTCTATCACTCCCTCTAAGCCACCACGGTAATTGTCCGTTTTCATGCACAGAAGTTCTGGGAAAGAGACAGAGCCACGCCAACTTTGAGTTTTGATTCGGTGCGATGCGGTCGTACTCCTCCATCATGTTGTCGACGTCCTTGTCGGTGGGATCAACAAGTCGAGTTCCTCGTTCAGCAGCTGGTGCTTCACAGTCACGTCACTCAACCCTGCCGCACACTTGCACTGATCAAGTTTGCAGTTTGCACAGACGCAGAGTGAAGAGACGAGGAACGACTAGCGCCGCCTAGGCCGCCTAGACCTTCTATGATTTATTGAACGTTTTGCCCAAAATCACCACGGAAGGCCACCGCCCAACTCCTAGGCGCCGCCTAGGCCGATTTTTAGAACACTGGTTCCGAGGAATGAGCCGTTTGGCGGGTGAGTGAGTACTTTGGAGGTTGTGGCCAGGGCTTTGGGTGCCCTCGAGCCTAATGGGATGGACAGGGTGGCTTTTGTTGGCTGGTTATCTTAATAAGCGCATAAAGACCAGGCCCAAGTTGTTGAAGAAATGCAAGAAAAACAATGGCCAAGAGGAAAATGATTTCGGACACTTGTAAGTGAGAGGTCTTAGGTTCGATTCTCGTCAAAGGCGAATTTGAATCAAATTATTGTTAGCCAATTGTGAGGCTAAGTCTGTCACATCCCTTTTAATGTAAATAATATCGTTTGTTAAAAAAAATGTTGTATTTCATATGCGAAAATTTATTCATTAAAAATTATTTTTCACGTCTTTCTCTAGGAGAAGGAAAATGCAAAAAAAAATTCTCATGTTTGGTAAGAATAGGAATGTAGGAAATATCATTTTTTGGGGGATATAATGGAAATTTTGTAGTGTTAATTTGTTAGTGACACCAAATTTGTCATAAGAAGATAGCAATCAATGCATCTTTTTTGGTTTCCTGTAAGGAATGAGAAATTAATACCAAGGGCTGGAGAGATTCACTTGTCCTCCTATTTTTTTGTGACCCAAAAAATCATTTCACGAGTGTGCACTTAACCCAACATGGGAAAGTTGTAATATCCCGTCTCAAAATTTATTATGTATTTGTTTTACTGTTTTGAAAAATGTGATTCAATTTAAGTTTCAATTTGGTGTACTCAAAATAGATAGATAGAGCTCATAGCATATGGTGGGTGTGTCCTTAGAGCCTTAACTTGAGGCGGTGGCCGTGGCGGAGTTCAATTGGTTCTTTGAAGCATTTGAGAAGCCTGGACTTTCCTCAAAATAAAGGAATCACCGATCTCCTCAATTCAATTTGTAAGTTGCAGAGCTTGCAAAGTCTGAATCTCGATGGATGTGTGAATCTTAAAGAGTTGCCTAGAGACATGAGCAAGTTGATCAGCCTTAGATTCCTTAGAATAACCACAAAACAATCAAGTTTCCCAGAGGAGATGCATCGGCTCAGTGCCTTAACACAACTCAGAATCATAGAGTGTCCTGATCTGGAGAAGAGATGCTAGTGCGACACATGATAAGATTGGCCAAAGATTTCTTATGTTACAACTGTTTCTTTTGAATATAATAGGCAAGTGTCTTCAATGCCGCCTGCCTCTTAGTTTCTCTGTTTGTCTTTGTTTCTGAGTTGCTTGTATTTTGTGCCGCCCGATTTAAATTGTATTGTTTTTTTATTTCAGTAGATTTAAACATGTTGATTTAGTACTACGATCTAGTTGTATTTCTCTTCATTTGTAAGTAAGAGGTATTAGGTTAGATTCTCACCAAAGGAGAATTCGAACCTCCTCTCCTTTAGTGTAGATAATAACGTTTGTTCCAAAGAACAATGTTGATTTATTGTAATATTACTCCATTTCAATCACACTTTTGAGAACCACGCTGATTCTCTATCACGACCACACCAAGCTTTTGAGTAAAAACCACATTGGTCACGTCAATTTATGTTCCTGTCGCCTCATCTTTAGCACGGACCTCAATTTTTCTTAGTAATTAAAGTGTGTTACTCCCACCCCTCGGGGAACTATCTCAAGGCTGCCTACCCCCTTAACTATTTTTCTTATAGATTTATCCCTTTAACTAGTACAAGACAACCAAATAACTCATTGCCTTTAGATTTAATAGAATTTCATCCAAATGTCTGTTAAGCGGTGTCATGTGAGAGGTGCGAGACACATTTTCGAGCGCAAACTTGTCTTTGATCTAGCTCCTCCCTCTACTTTCCCTTTGTGTAAAAGTCGAATTAGCAAACAACTGAAAAGATTACGGTTATTTGGGACAGATAGAGCAGAGATTGATGTGTAGTTGGACTCAAAAATGTGTCTCATGTCTCTCACATGACACCACTAAATGGAAACTTGGATGAAATTCTCTCAGATCCAATTACAGGGTGTTATTTGACTGTCTTATGCTAGTTAAGGGGGTAAATCAGAAAGAAAAATAGTTTGAGGGATAATTGGCAACCTCGTGATAGTTTGGAGAAACAATTGGCAGCTTACCCTTCTCCAGTCTACGAATTCTGACTACTGACGATTTCACCATCATCAAACTATACAAAAGTATTAGAGGAATTCAGCACTTGCATTGCGCAACAATGGGTTGGTAGAGATGAGGTTGATGAAGCCAATTGCCAAGAGAATGTTTCATTTGTCTTCTATCAGAAGCGAAGGAACGAAGGAACATTGGTACATGCACTATCCGGAAACACTCTGCACCACATTACCCACAAAGGTATCAATTTACATAGAGGGAAACAAACTTAAAAGATATATGGCATGTTACGAAAGAGATGCTGAAACACATCTTCTTCGCCCCGAAAAGGAGTACGCATCCTCTCATTTTCATATCATTCATTTCACTTTAGAGTGATCTTCAAACAAAATATTCCACTTCAATTAATCAAGCACAAAATGATACCAAAACATAAAGAACATCCTTGCGCATTTCATTCATTCACAGGCAGCTTATCGGTTTTACCCACAAGGAGTAAAAAGGTTAAAATAAAAAGCATTTATAAGTAGTTTCTTAAGCATCATACAACTCACTTTTACGGTTTCAGAATTAGTAATTTAAAAAGACCAACGTGATCAACAACAAATATAGGATAAATGAGATTAACTGCATGCCACCTTGAAGGGTTGTCTTTGGATCATTATTCATACATTTATCATAAGGAAGCATCATCATCATTATTCATACTATCTCAATTCCCCTGCACTCACCTTACCAAGAAGGAAAGAAAAAAAAAAAAAAACAGATGGCTGACCTTGCATTTTCGTTGGCAAGCAGACTCATTGAAAGGCTCAGCTCCATTGCTTCCGAGGAGATTTGCCTGGCGTGGGGCGTTAAAGCAGATCCGCAAAAGCTTGGACGCACCATGTCCATTGTCACATCCCGACCATCACATCTCTGGCTCGATTCCATCGTAGCACGATATTGTCCACTTTGGGCCCCGACCACGCCCTCACGGTTTTGTTTCTGGGATCTCACGCGAGCAAAACTTCCCAGTGGGTCACCCATCCTGGGAATGCTCTGGCCCATTTCTCGCTTAACGTCGAAGTTCTGATGGAATCCGAAGCCAGTGAACTCCCAAAAGGCCTCATGCTAGGTAAAGATGGGAATATACATATAAGGCTTACATAATCCACTCCCCTGGGCAATGTGAGATCTTACATCCATCATCAAAGACATGCTCTTGGATGCCGAAGAGAAGAAAGCACGTAACAAGGACCTACGCAGTTGGCTACGACAACTTAAAGATGTGTTCCTTGATGCAGAGGATTTGTTGGACAAGTTTGAGTGCGAAGCTTTGCGAAGACAAGTGATTCATGGCAGTGGCACAACTAGAAAGTTACGTTGTTTCTTTTCCCGCTCTAATCCAGTTGCATTCCACTTGCGAGTAGGTCATGGAATTAAGGACATAAGAGAGCGGTAAATCAGCTTAAAGATGATAAGAAATTTGCTGATCTTCGCCCTGCTCATCATCGTTAAATTTGTGATAATTTAAGGGAGAATAGGAATACGACTGACTACCTTATCCTTCTTCGAAGGTTAATCGTAGAGAAACAGAAAAAAATAAAGTTGTTGATCTTCTAATGGTACCAGGCGATGATTATGAAGGTCGGGAAAATGGGAATGTGGTAGCATGTGTCATTGACTTTGATGTTACTACATTGACAAAAGAGATCCTTGGCTCTACATTAGGTACAAAGATCAGTTAAGGGTTGTCTCCGTATCAGTTGCAAGAACAACTATGAGCCGCTTTACAGGATAAAAAATTTCTGCTTGTCTTAGATGATGTGTGGAACGAAGATCGTAACAAATGGTGCCAGTTGAGAGATATGTTGACAGAGGGGGCCAAGGTAGGAACTAAGATTTTGGCGACGACACGGAATAGCTCTGTTGCTTCAATCATGGGCACGGTTCAAAACATAAATTTAGACATTCTCTCTTTTGAGGATTGTATGTCTTTATTTGTAAAGTGTGCATTTAAAGGACAAGGAAGACTGCATCCACGCCTCTATGAAATGGGAAAAGATATTGTAAGAAAGTGCGGAGGGGTTCCGTTAGCTGTGAAAACCTTAGGGAGTCAACTTTACTCAAATACTGATGAGCGTCATTGGAAATTGATTAGAGATTCTGAGATATGGGAATTAGAACTAGAGGGAGATGGTCACATTCTACCTGCTTTGAGACTGAGTTATACTCAATTGCTCTCTCATTTGAAGCAGTGCCTTGCTTGTTGTTCAATTCTTCCAAAGAATTACATTGGATTTGATTGCAGGGAATTGATCAATCTTTGGATGGCACAGGGAATCCTTGAATCTCGTGAGAATGGGAATATGGAGTTGGAAGATGTTGGTGAGCTATATTTCAAAGAGTTACGGGACAGATCTTTATTTCAAAATGTTAAAGATTACACCTTCTATGAATTTGATATGCATCATCTCATCCATGACCTTGTACAATCATTCGCACAAGGTGAGAGTCTGATAGTAGAGTCTGCAGGCACAAAGGGCGTCTCTGAAAATGTTAGACCTCTAACATTTTTGGAAATTGGCCAAAATGTTTCAACAACCTTGCAAAAGTTGAATAAGGTACGGACTATAGCAGTAGAGAGTTGTATAAATACTGATGAATCCTCCCTTCGCACTTGCATTTCAAGATTCAAATATCAGCGGTGGCTTAGAATAGTCAATGCATCTTTGGAATTGTTGCCGAGTTCCATTGGTTCTTTGAAGCATTTGAGAAGCCTGAACTTGACTAAAATTGAAAGAATCACCGAACTACCCAATTCAATTTGTAAGCTGCAGAGCTTGCAAACTCTAATTCTCGCTAGATGCATGAATCTTGAAGAGTTGCCTAGAGACATGAGCAAGTTGATCAGCCTTAGATACCTTGCATTAACCACAAAACAATCAAGTTTTCCAGAGAATCGAGTGGGATGCTTGACATCACTTTGATATCTTGGTATTATGGGGTGTAGTAATATAACATGTTTGCCGCATGATAAAAGTTATGTTGCATCATTACGCTCTTTGATGACAGTTAATTGTAAACAACTTGATTTAGTGATGGAAAACTATCAAGTAATTCCACTAAGGCTCCAGAAATTGAGGATTGATGGAGTACCACGAATGGTGGCATTGCCTGAATGGTTTCAAGGAGCCACAAACACACTACAAGAATTTGGTATAGCAGATTGTGAGAATTTGGAGGCAGTTTCACATCGCTTAGAACAGTTGCCCTCATATCATGCCCCAAACTGTTGTCTTTGCCAGAGGAGATGCATCACCTCACTGCCTTAACAGAACTTAGGATAAAAAATTGTCCTGATCTGGAGAGGAGATGCCAGCAGGACACAGGAGAAGATTGGCCAAAGATTTCTCGTGTTCCATTTGTTTATTTTTATTAAAACAGGGTTGATGTCTTCCATGCCACCTGCCTCTTATTTTCTCTGTTTGTCTTCGTTTTATATTGTCTAATCTTTTGTTGTTACTCCATTTTAACCAACCTTCTAGTAATTCCGACGGTTTGTGATTTCACTGCCGTCAAACTAGGCAAAACTATCAGAGGATAGGCACATACAAAGCTGCTCCATTGTTACAACTAGCAGTTAAAGCTTGGCCATTGCAGATGGGACTTCCCTGTTAGATTTTGGCTAACCATACGGCACAAGCTGACCACAAACTTTAATTAAGCAAATCAAAAGCTTCACTAAACAATAATCAACTTCTTGATTTTCAAGCCCGGAAGACTTGCAGAGAGTAAAAACAACTTAAATAATATTGAAGTTACTTGTCATTCAAGTTAAAGATGCAATTCTCTATACAATCTTAAGGCAAAACCCATTTCTCAGAAGCACCAAAGAGAAAGGAAAATGCAGCTAGAAATGGAATGAACTAATCCCAATGCAATGCAGCAACTCAGTCGGAAGATAGGCTTTATAAATACTAGGTCCAGCTGACAAGAGAATTACCATACATTAAGAATCTGGGGAAAAAAAAACTCCTCCAGCTGATTTTCTGTCACGACCACACCAAGCTTTTGAGTAAAAACTGCATTGGTCACATCAACTCCTGTTCCTGTCACCGCATCTTTAGCATGGATCTGAAAATAACCAGCAAGGTTGTGTACAGTCCCATCTGCACAAGTTTACGAAACCCAGGAAAATAAATTCACTTCTATTGTGCCATTACTCACCACCTCACTTGGCAAATAGCTTTTGGAAGTTCAATGCCAGAACAAAGTAATTTAAAAGTTATAACAATCGACCATAAGAAGCATGATATGCACCTTTCAGCTACTTTCTAGAAATCGAACAAATTTCTTAAATCACAAATGAGGCTCAGTTTTCAATCTTATCTGACATTACTAAAAGAGAATATTAGATTGGAGTCACCCTCTTGATCGCATAAAACAATCGGCCAAAAGAAGCATGAGCTTGGCATGAACCTGAACACGGTCTAGTTATGCACCATCCAGATAATTGGAAGGAAATCACTTATGAGGCGCTCAGTTTCAATCTTGTCTGACATATACTACAAGAACGAATTATATTGGAGTTACCCCAAGAAAAAGAAATAAAAAGAGTTTCACACATTCATTATTTTTTCAAGAAGTGACAATCCTAAAAACAAGAATCGATGTTCAAGGGGCAAGATCCGTGAGGGCCAGTTCACTTGAAGCTATCTTAATCTTCGTATGTCCACCCTCAATGGAGGAGCTTGAGAAGCGCCTTCATGCAAGGTAGTTTAATATGCCATTTATTATTTCGCATCCTCAAATTCCTCTTTCCATGTTCATGTTCTGAGCATGGTTGAATATGGAAACTGGGGAACTGAGGCAGAGGAACAGGTCCTAAAGCGTCTTCGAAATGCCAAGGAAGAGATTGAGCAAGGGCAATCATCAGGCATCTTTGATCATATGTTGTATAATGATAACCTGGAAGACTGTTACCAGAGTCTAAATGTAGTTGTACCCACTGTCGTTGGATTGCACCGATGCTTCTTGTGAACTTATATATTTACTAATTACCCTGTCAGTTGGTTACGTTTACTTATTACGGATACCATATTCACCTATTTATGTAGGAACTCTTGGGGCTAGATGGAACTGTCACTGCAGCTGCTAAATCAGGTAAGAAGCGGTTCAAATGACTTGGTTACATTTACTTGTTACTGATACCATTTTCACCTGGTTTTGTAGAAACTCTTGGGGCTAGATGGAAATGTCATGGCTGCTCCTAAATCAGGTAAGAAGCGGTTCAAATGACTTGGTTACATTTACTTGTTATTGATACCATTTTCACATGTTTTTGTAGAAACTCTTGGGGCTAGATGGAACTGTCATTGCTACTCCTAAATCAGGTAAGAAGCGGTTCAAATGAACTTGGTTCGCGCTTGTTTTATATTACATTAAATTTATTTAATGTGTTAAAATTCCACTTCAGCAACTAAAGTGGTTGATCTGCCAATGGACCATTCGTTGACCAAGATTGATAACAAAATCATCATAAACTCCAGAACTCCAGAACTGGAAAATGCATCCACGATGATGTAAGTTTCTTTTCCATTGCTCGATTAATCAATATATAGCATAAAATGATCAGCTTGTTTACATGTCTACCGGTCTGATGAGCAGGATTGTGTTGGATGAGTCATCCCTCAAAGGAGGCTCGTGGATGGACTAGAGGACTAGACATTTCCACCATGGACTCATTTTTAGATGGTCTGTCCGGGGTTAATCATGCTGGATATAAGTCAACAATCTGTGATATAATTATATGTGCTAATAAATAATAAATGCAAATAGAAAAATTAACAGAGTATGAACGAAACAAAAATATAAAACAGACAACTTGAAGATCGAGGTTTGCGTACCGCAATGTCCTTGAAACAGAAATTTCGTCACTACTCAATGCTTGTAGTTCTACGGACGTCTGCTTCACCAAGATTCAACGATCAAGTTAGAATTCCAGCACCGGAAAACTTAACTTCTGGCGAATTTCTGTGTGGTTCTCTCAGTAAGAAGGTTTAGGAATGTAGAAGACGAATTTGATATTTTCGGTGTTCTAAATGCCATGCAGATAGATGTATATATAATATGATTATGCATGTTCACAACAGGTATGAGGAAGTGATACATCTGTTCGGAGACATCTTCTCAGATGGGTGTTTTCTTTCTGCGTTCTTTCACACTTCAGACTTCATCTGAAAGGATGAGTCTGTTGATAAAATAATAATAATTAATTAATTAATTAATTAAATTCGAAATTAATTAAAAATAATTAATTAAATCCGAAATTAATTCATTAAAGTATTTAATTATTAGAGCCCAAGCCCAAGAGGCCCAAGGCCCATCTTTTGATAATTAATTATATATTAATTAGCACACCCAAAGCCCAACCCCAAAGGTGAGCCCAATTTTATTCTCCAATATCCATCACTCCAATCACTTTCTATAAGGGACAAAGCCTTATAAAGTGAGGAAACCTTGTGGTGATGAGCAATGTGTGACAATGAAATTCTACTCAAAATTTCCAACAAATCACTGAGATAAAGATTTCAACCCCGAAAGGCGCCAACTTTGACTTGTTATTCGTACTTTCTTTTTCATCTCTTTCAGTTTTAATCTAAAAGAAAAGTTATCATATATGGATGTGGGAGAATACAATGATCCCACGTGGTGGCAACGAGAGCTGATTTATGATTTTGTACGGCAATTTAGACATTGAACTAAGATACTGTTAGTATGGTTGCCATAAACATTCATCTCTAATGTAGTTGTAGGTAGCTTTCATTTTCCATTACTTAGTTTATTAAATCCCTTGGATTTGGTTGAGTGATTTGGTTGAGTTAGAGCTCGTGGGCGTGATTGATTTTTTATCACTGTCAAAACTCCTCTAAGAATCACACTCCTTATGTTCTACACATTTTTTTGTTAATTTTGGTCCGTTGATCTCAATTTATTCGATTTGATGCTGAATTTTTAAAGTGTGTGAGAAGTAAAAATAAGTGTGCGAATAACAGCGTTCTGATACATATTGAAAGCAGGAAAGTCCGGCAAATAGTAATGAGACTGGACTTTGAGAGGGTCTCTAGGTCCACTGCCAAAACTTCTCCAAGAATCGGGCGCTTGGTCAAAAAGGTAGGGAAGAATTGGTCAATTTTTGTTTTTGTTTTGTTATATGAACCGGTCAAATTAGTTAGCTGTTAAATGAGGGATTCTGCAAGGTCACCGTGTATAGACTTTGTGTCTACATCTCTTATCTGTAATACTGTAATTGGTCAAGTTTTTGTTTAGATGTGCTTGTTCGAGGAGATACGTAGACAAACAGGCGTATTCACTGGTGAAGCGCGCCTTCCTCCAACTGTTACAGTTGTTTGTAGTAGAGATTTTCGATATCTGTGTAGAAAGATTAAATCAAATTGATCTAACGAGAGTGGTGAACAAAATATCTCCGAAGAAAGATGGCGTCCAACTTCAATCACTTATTGGATGATTGTTAGTAATCAAGTTTTCTGCTCAAATCAAGTCATGTGATAAGAGATACAAACATATAATTGTACTCGCCTGGTGACTCTTCTATATGGCATCAGATCAGATACAACCAAAGAATTAGCATATGCAACTATCAACCAGCTGCAATCTAACAAGCATAAAATCCAAATTCAAAGATACCCAGAATATGTAACAATGGCCGTTACTGCAATTTTCAGTTGTGAATTGACCTACCAAATGACCTCTCAATTTGCAGAAAAACTCCCAACTATTCAATTTATTTTCTTGAAATTAAAAAAAAAAAAAAAAGAGACAAAAAAAGAAGAAATGGGAGATCCCACAAGTCCCTAGCTGTCATGGTTTGGGGTGGGGGTCTAATGTGGGGTGTGAGACAGCCGTAAGCTGTATGGGTTCGCATGGTCCAATTTTGCAGGTTAGCTCCAGTGGGGCAAACCAACCTACTGCAAAACTAGGCTTGTAACCTTACAAGGCTCAAGTGTCTCCACATGCCATTATGTGCCACATTTAGGGGCAAGGGACCCTTGCATGGGCAATGGGGCTTAGCCTAGTGATGCTCCGGTGTCGGAGGTTTGTCAGTGTTCGAATTTCATTCTGAAAACTTTGGAGATTGATGGCTGCCGCTGGAATGTCATTAGAGTCTTGACATATTAAGCCTCTTAATGGCAACAACTTGGCCGGATTGCAGTTCTGTCTTGTAAACTCTTCCAAACCCTCCTCTTCCAAATGCTGTACTTCCACAAACGTAAATTTTACTTCCAAGCGGCTTCAATTATTAGCTCACACTCTGCTCATGAAAACAAAATTGTCAGTTTCTACATGGGGACATGTCATTTTACATGGTACATCATTGGTTCAATTGAAACCTATAGCCAACCACCAATACTCCGCAGTACAACTCGTGTTTGGGCATCAGCCAAACATTTCACATTTATGAATTTTTGGTTATGATGTTTATGTGCTTATTGTACCGCCACAACGCACTAAAATGAGACCTCATCGCAGACTGGGAATTTATGTGGGTTTTGATTGACCAACTATCATTAGTTATTTAGAACCCTTGACAGGTGATATGTTTACAGCTCATTTTGCGGATTGTCACTTTGATGAGACAGTCTTCCCGTTGTTAGGGGAGAAAAGACCGTTCTAGAAGAACGGCAAGAGCTGACATGGGTTGTACCCACCTTATCTCATTTTGACCCACAAAGCACTCAATGTGAAAATGAAGTGAAAATGATCATCCATCTTCAAAGTATTGCTAATCAAATGTCATATGCATTTAATGATGCTACGAAAGTGACAAAATCACATATACCAGCTGCAAATGCGCCTGGAAGAATTGATGTCCATGTGGAACAAAATAAAGTAGCAGCGAATGATTCATTCGGTGCACGCCTGAAGCATGGTAGACCCCCAAGTTCAAAAGATCCAGCTCCCCGAAAGAGAAAGATGAGAGTACAACTGAATCCAAATGAAATCATTTAGGAAAAGAAAATGAATGACAAATCCACAATTCAGGATTCGGAAAAAAGAAAATGTCCTTGATGAGACACATATCAGTGAAGAGACAAAAGTACATGAAAGCAAAGAAATCTCCATAAATTATGCATGTACTAATGGATTGTGGGATCGAAATGAAATAATCATCGACGACATGTTCGCATTCGCAGTAACCACTGAAATCATATTAAGCGATGATATTGAGCTCCACTCTGTTGATGAATGCAAATAAAGACAAGATTGGCCTAAGTGGAAAGATGCAATCCAGGCAGAATTAAATTCCTTAGAAAGGCGAAGTGTTTTTGGACCGGTAGTCCAAACCCCACCTGGTGTACACCCCGTGGGTTACAAATGGGTATTCACAAGAAAGTGCAATGAGAAAAACGAGATTGTAAGATATAAAGCACAACTCGTTGCACAAGGTTGTTCACAAAGACCTAGAATTGATTATAAGGAGACATATTCTCCTATAATAGACACAATTAAGTTCCATTACTTAATAAGTTTTGTGGTTTCAGAAAAACTTAACATGCTACTTATGGATGTTGTCACTGCATATGTATATGGAAAATTAGATACTGACATATATATGAAGGTCCCAAAAGGACTTAAGTTGCCTGAAACGACTAACAAACCACGAGGTATGCTCTCAATCAAATTAAGGCGATCATTATATGGGCTGAAACAATCTGGACAAAGGTGGTATAATCGTCTTAGTGAGTATTTGATCAGATAAGGATATGTCAACAATGTCATTTGCCCTTGTGTGTTCATTAAGAAATCAAATTCTGGATTTGATATAGTGGCAGTATATGTTGATGATATGAACTTAGTTGGAACTCCTAAAGAGCTCAATAAAACTGATGAATATCTGAAAAGCAAATTTAAAATAAAAGACCTTGGAAAAACAAAATATTGTCTCAGCCTGCAGATTGAGCATTGTGTTAATGGAATTTTGGTCCTTCAATCAGCTTACATTGAAAAAATCCTGAAGCGATTTGGAATGGACAAGGCTTATCTACTCAGCACGCTAATGGTCGTTCGTTCTCTGAACATTAAGAAAGATTCATTCCGTCCAAAAGAAGATGATGAAATGGTCCTTGGTCCAGAAGTACCATATCTGAGTTTAATAGGTGCTTTATTGTATTTAGCACAATGTACTGTACCAAATATAGCTTTTTCAGTCAACTTGTTAGCAAGGTATAGCTCTGCTCCAGCAATTCGTCACTGGAAGGAAGTCAAAGATGTTTTACGATACCTTCGTGGGACAACAGACATGGGTCTCTTCTACTCAGAGAAATCCACAAATGACCAAATCCTTGTTGGATATGCAGATGCTGGTTTTCTCTCTCGTCCGCATAAAGCTGGCTCGCAAACTGGATATGTGTTCACTAATGGAGATACATCAGTCTCATGGCGCTCAACAAAACAACATTAGTTGCTACATCTTTCAATCACTCAGAAATACTTTCTTTACATGAAGCAAGTCGAAAATGTTCTTGGTTAAGATTAATGATCCATCATATCCGAAATTCATGTGGTCTACCTTCAAAGACAAACACTCCAACTGTCATTCATGAAGATAATGTAGCATGTGTTGCCCAAATGAAGGAAGGACTCATCAAGGGTGATAAGACTAAACACATATCTCCAAAGTTTTTCAGTGCACATGAGCTTCAGAAGACTAAAGTTATTGAAGTTAGAAAAATTCGTTCCAATGAAAATCTGGCAGACCTATTCACCAAATCTCTACCAAAAGAAGCTAGTGCATGGTATCGGATTACGTCAACTTACCAATCAGTTAAACTTGAAGAATGCGGAATCAGGGGGAAATACATTTCAGGGGGAGCATCCATGATACATGCATGTTGTACTCTTTTTCCTTCGACTAGGATTTTTTCCATAGGGTTTTTCCTATCAAGGTTTTAACGAGGCAACATAAGCATACTAGACATTATTTCAACAATCTAAGCAAAGTTGTACTCTTTTTCCTTCGCTACGGTTTTTTCTCACTGGGTTTATCCAAGCAAGGTTTTAATGAGGCAACTAATGTTGATATGTGGGCATCCAAGGGGAGTGTTGTAAAATTATTGGAGTGAATGCCCACAGCAGTTTGTCAAAGTTTTCAAAAAGGACACAGTAGCAGTGTGTCATCATATGAAGTTTTTAGAAAGGACACAGTAGCAGTGTGTCATCATATGAAGTTTTCAGAAATGACATAGTAGCAGTGTGTCATTATATTAAGTTTTGAAAATGAGCGATCACTTTGCTTTTATTTTTTGTTACGGATGTTGCTCTATATAAAGAGCACTCCATGTGTAATTACGACACAGCTAAGAAAAGTAATAATATCAGTATCCATCCTTTCTTCTTTTATGTTATAGTCACAAAACTAAATAGTGTGATATATAGCACCCGCTTCTCTCCTGTACCTAGTAAAAATTATTTATCTAACTTATGTCTATTTATAACAAAGGAAACATATTACAAGCCTTTCTTTATAATTGTTGACTGTTTAAAAGCATATTAAGGGTTTGATCATACCTTTAACAAAGAACCAGAATCATTATCTTGAGTTAAGGCTAGAAAAATCTCAATTATTACCTTGATAGCTCGCCTTATCAAGCAGAAGAAGATGGCGAAGCTTGTATTTCTGTTGGCAAGCAAAATCATTGCAAAGCTCAGCTTCATTGCTTCTGAAGAGATTTGCTTGTTGTGGGGCGTTAAAGCGAATTTACAAAAGCTTGAACACACCATGTCCACCATCAAAGACGTGTTCTTGGATGCCGAAGAGAAGCAAGCACGTAACAAGAAGCTATGCAGTTGGCTACGATAACTTGAAGATGTGTTCCTTGATGCGGATGATCTGTTGGACGAGTTTGAGTGCGAAGCTTTGCAAGGCAAGTGGTTCGTGGCAATGGCACAACTAGAAAGGTACGCCATTTCTTTCCCCGCTCTAATCCAGTTGGATTCCGCTTGAGAGTAGGTCATGTTAGGACTCTATTTGAATTATCACTGAGTGTGATAAGGATAATGACATGGAATTAATTAGTTAAAGTCAAAACCTAAGGAAAATGATATCCCTTGATTATAGGACAATAAAGGCTACGTTAAAGAGTTATGGTTTCTAACTCAGTGAACGTGGAGGATTTTATGGAATCAATTATCCCATGATAGCTGGGATTAAGTTGAGATTAATTCCTATAAAGATATGTCCCTGCTCCTAGGAAAATCAAGTCAAACATTATCTAGTACTATCACTAGGGTTTGATATCAAGGTTCCTCAGTGAATAGAAGACTTTCTTGGTATTGCTATCTTTGCTGCTTTATCGATGGCGTCCTCAGTTGTGATAAGACTCAAATCGATTACCTCTCTCAACCTTGACCTGTGAAACAATGGAAGGAGTGCGAGAGGTAGAAGATGAAGCAAAAGCCTCGTGTATATATTTTTTCTATTAAAATATTCAAATAATTGTTCCTAAAGCTAGAGAGTTATTGCTCTATTTAAACCAACAGCACACAAGGAGTGCCAACTGGACAATTCCCTTATAATTAATCACTAAAAACAAAATAGCTATAATAGAAACTTAAACTTCTAATCTCAACAATTAAGCCGAAAAACTCAAAATTACAATTCTTATCATCATTCCCCCCTTGGAAAACAACCTTGTCCACAAGCTTTTCAAAGCTGAAAATCTGGAAATCGAGCATGGAAGTCATCATAATCTTCCCAAGTAGCCTCATGTTCCTCTTGTCCTGACCAATGCACCAACATTTAAACTCCCGCAGATGTACCCTTTTTATACATTCTTCTTGTAAGAACGGAAAGATGAGCCTCTTGCAATGTGCCATCTTTAGTTACGTTTGGAAGTGTTGTCAAGTGTTGAACCAAGCTTCCCAAATGCTTTTTAAGGCAACTAACATGGAAGACTAGGTGTATTTTAGTACCCTCAGGCAGTTTCAACCTATAAGCCAGGGAGCCAATCCTCTCAAGCACCTCATAAGGACCGTAGAACTTAGGATGTAGCTTGTGATAAGCATGAGAACCTAGAGACTACAATTGGTAGGGTACCAACCTGAGATAGACAAAATCCCCTACTATAAACCCTCTCTCAATTCTGTGTTTATTGGCATAGTCCCTCATTCTGTTCTGTGCAACTTCTAGGTTGGTCTTTAACATAGATAGCAACTAATCTCGTGCAATCAAAGCTTGTTCCACTGACTCTACTTTGGCAGTTCCAAGTTCATATGCAGAGACATGTGGGGATGTATAACCATAAACTAGTTCAAATGGGGAGAACTTAAAGGATGTGTGATATGATGTATTGTAGTTCCATTCAGCCTAAGGCAACCAATGGACCCACTGTTTAGGCTTGTTACCCACAAAACACCTGAGATAGGTTTCAAGGCACCTGTTTACCACTTCTGTTTGCCCATCACTATGGGGGTGATACCCCGAGCTCATACACAATTTTGAGCCTTGAGTTTGAAAAACTCCTTCCAAAATGAACACACAAAGACCGGGTCCCTATCACTGACAATGGAAGAGGGCATTCCATGCAACTTGAAGATATTTTCAACAAATACTTGAGCTACCATGGTTGCAGTGTAAGGGTGGGCCATTGCTATGAAGTGAGAATACTTTGAGAGCCAATCGACTACCACAAATATAACAGATTTGCCTTTGCAAAAAGCCAACCCCACAATGACATCCATGCTTATATCGTCCAAACCTTATGAGGTATAGGCAGTGGCTGAATTAAACCAAGTAGGGCTATGGTTTCATACTTATTTTGCTGGCATGTACTAGACTCAGCCACAAAGGATTTAATGTCATTCTTCATTCCCACCCAATATAATTTTTTTTTTTATTCTATGATAGGTTTTTAGTACCCTTTGGTGACCCGCAGATGGTGTGGAATGATGCTCTTCAATTACCCTTAATTTCCAAGGAGAATCTGGGCCTAGCACAATTCAAGACTTGTATCTCAAAAAACCATTATCAATATGGTAGTGCTTTAATGCAGGAACAATGGAAGGATCTTGGATGCTGGCATTAACCTCCATACACTTCTGTTGAATCCAAACATCACTTTCAGTAGACCTTCTCAACTCATCAATTAAACCAAAATAAGAGTAAGATATAGATGTACAACTTAAATCTTGACCTTGTAAAACCTCTGGAACATTGCTAAGAGTATCAGAACCATGCACTCTAGACAAGGCATCAACTACTACATTATCACAACCCTTCTTGTAGTGAATCTCATAGTCATACCCTAGCAGTTTTGAGACCCACTTCTGCTGAAATGGTGTGTTAGCCCTATGATCAAGGAAGTATTTTAAACTGCAATGATTTGTCTTGATTATGAAGTGTCTTCCTTGTAGGTAGTTGTACCACTTTTTGACTGCATGAACAATTGCAATCAATTCTCTCTCATAAGTGGAAAGAGCTTGGTTTTTGGGACCCAAGGCTTGACTGAAGAAGGCAATTGGTCTCCCCTATTGCTGCAACACTGTTCCAAGTCCATTGCCAAATGCATCACATTCTAGCTCAAAATGAATGGAAAAATTTGGTAAAGCCAGGACCTGAGGTGAAGACATGATCATCTTAAGTTTGTTAAAAACTTCATCAGCAATGGAATTCCAATGGAAACCATCCTTCCTTGTCAGTTGGTACAGGGGTTGACAGATTTTTCCATATCCTAGGACAAATTTTCTGTAATAACCGGTCAAGCCAAGAAAGCCTCTTAATTCCTTGACAGTCTTTGGAAGTGGCCACTCCAAGACTGCTTGAATCTTGGAGGGATCTGCCTCCACTCCATTGCTAGAGACAATATGGCCTAAGTACTCCACTCTTAATTGGCCAAATGTACATTTCTGCTTCTTAACAAACAGATAGTGGTGCTTGAGCAAGTGGTGTGAATGTGTGACAAATGATCCTCCCATGATTGACTATAGACCAAAATGTCATCAAAGAAAACCAAAATGAATTTCCGCAAATAAGGCTTGAAAATATCATTCATGGGTTTTGGAAAGTGGCTGGGGCATTTGTAAGCCCAAAGGGCATAACTAAAAACTCAAAGTGTCCCTCGTGAGTACCAAATGCAGTTTTCTCTACATCCTCAGGGTGCATAAGTATTTGGTGATAACTTGACCGCAAATCCAATTTAGAAAAGAATTTGGCACCATATAGTTCATCCAACAAGTCATCAATGAGAGGGATGGGATACTTATCCTTTATAGTGATGGCATTGAGTTCCCTGTAATCCATACAAAGCATCCATGTGCCTTCTTTTTTCTTCACTAGGAGTACTGGAAAGGAGAAAGGGCTATGGCTTGGGCGTATGAAACCTGAAGTAATCAACTATTGCACATCATTTTCTATTTCAGTCTTTTGCAAAGGATCGTAGTGATAAGGACAGATGTTTGGTGGTTTGGCACCAGGGATAAGAGGTATTTTATGGTCATGATCCTTGCTAGGTGGTAGCTTGGTTGGCAGGATAAAGACTTCGTCAAATTGCCCGAGAACATGTTGTAGTTGCTTAAGCTGCTCAGAATTCAAGCTACAAGCCTCTAGTTTGTCATGCTCCATCGAGTACAAGAAGAGCCTCATTTTGGAATTAGAAATTTCCTTATCCAATTGTTGCATGGATATCTCTTGAATGAGAGGTGCAGTGGTAACACTATGCACCAACTTGTATTGACAACCCTCCTTAGAGAACTGCATGGTCATTAATTGGAAATCCTATAAAAGTGAATTTATAGAAGAAAGCCAGTGAACACCGAGAACCACATCACAACCACCTAATGGTAAGGCAAATAAATCCACTGCACAAGTGTATCCCCCAATATTTAAAGCAGTATTAGTACAGCAACCCGAGCTACTAACTCTCCCTCCATCTACAATCATGACTTCAAAAGGTTGAGTGGGGGTTGTTGCCCACCCCAACTTCTTAAGTAATTGAGAATCTATGAAATTATGTGTGCTACCCGAGTCCAAGAATATTGTAACAAGCTGACCATTAACACTACTCTTGACTTTCATAGTTTGCACAGTGTGCTTAGCTTTGGTACCATAAAAGGCGCATTCACTCAGTTCCATATGTTGTATCTCTGGCAAAGTATCGGCTAAAAGTGGCTCAGATTCCCCTTCATCCACACTAACCAAATCTAACATCAATAGTTGCTTATGAATACACCTATGACCCCTAGTCTATTTGTCGTCACAAAACCAGCACTCGCCGCACTCCAGCTTCTTCTGTATTTCCTCTGGAGTTAATTTCTTGACTGGGAAGTTAGTGGGTTTAAACAACGCCGGGGAGGAAGGTATGGAGTTAGGAGTGTGGGATCTGAGAGGTGGAGAAGGCTTAAATAACCCACCCTTAAGATCGGTGAATTTGGTATTCAATTGGACTGCAATGACTATGGCATCATGAACAATGTTTGGACGCAACAATTTCACATCATATTTCAACTCTTTGTTCAATCCACCCAGAAAACAACTCTTCAATAAGATAGGCCCTAAATCTGGTGTGCAATTTGCCAAACGATGAAATTCAGATATGTAATCCTTGAGAGTACCTGATTGGCGAAGTTTAAAAAGTTCTTCAACACTATCTTGAAACTCGGAAGGGCAAAATTCGCGGCAGAAAGCACTCGTGAAATCCTCCCAGTGTGGAGTGGTCAGTAAGCAATCCTGCCAACGGAACCATTGAAGAGTTTCACCATCAAGATGGAAGGATACCTTAACAACTTTCTGATGCTCCGGAGTAGAGTAATAAGCAAAAAATTGCTCAGGACGGTAGATCCAAGCCAAAAGATCCTCACCAGGAAGAAATCTGGGAAACCCGATCCTCGACTGCCATTGTTGGCGATGGGAAGAATGACCACCGTCATATAAATCACGGCGAGGGGACCTATGAAATTTGACCTCACCATGATCGGTTGAATCAGATGAAACATCAGGAGCAACCGGAGCACGAGCCGAAGGGGATCCAACACCACCCCCGGAGAAAGCCATCTCCCGACGAAATTGATCGAAAAAGATGGAGAGCTTCGATTCCAGAGTATCGGAGAAGGCAGCAACATAAGCATCCAAAGCTTCGATGCACGCATCCATAAGGGAAAATCTTGTGTTGTGGGTGTGGCGAGGCATAAAAAGGTAAGGGAAACCATGATCGGATTTGGGTGATACCAATGATAAGACTCAAATCGATTACCTCTCTCAACCTTGACATGTGAAACAATGGAAGGAATGCGAGAGGTAGAAGATGAAGCAAAAGCTTCGTGTATATATTTTTTCTATTAAAATATTCAAATAACCGTTCCCAAAGCAAGAGAGCTATTGCTCTATTTAAACCAACATCACACAAGGAGTGCCAGCTGGACAATTCCCTTATAACTCATCACTAAAAACAGAATTAGCTATAATAGAAACTTGAACTTCTAATCTCAACAATTAAGCCGAAAACCTAAAATTACAATTCTTATCAAGTTGTGATCGATCTCTTTCTTCATCCCAATTCTTTTAGTGTTATATGTAAGATATGTGGTTTGTGATCCTTAACAGCAGGGGCGGAGCCACCAAGTGACTAGGGTAGTCCCCGGCCCATCCTGACTTCATCTGAGGTGTGAACCTCATGAAAGAAGATGAAACAAACGACGTCGTTAAGCTGTTTTGATTTTAAATCTTTTCGACTGTCTAATGAAACGATAAGTTTGGCAGAGGAGTTTTAAAAGAGATGTGCAATTTTAAATGGAAAAAGCAACTCCACTTTTGGTTCGATTCTCTCACCTAACAGTAATATACACCCTATAATTTTATAAAGCAACCCACCTTCTTTATTTGCAAACCTCTCCCCCTTTTCCTTCTTTTTTCTACTTCTTTGTATTTTCTTTAGCCTACCACAACCTACCTCTTACTTGGTTATCTGGGTTTTTACATTTTTTTCTTCTTAGTATTGAATTTAAGAGAATTTTTTCAGTTTTGTGAGGATTACACAAATTGCAAATGTCAACATGTTATGAATTCAACTTTTTACACACTCATATACACACACACACACACACATATTTGTGAAAGGCCCCTCCACATTCAGAATTCTGGCTCCGCCACTGCTTAACAGGTCATAGAATAAAAGAGAGACAGGTTACACGAACTTAAAGATGATAAGAATTTTGCTGATCTTCGCACTGTTCATCATCACCTTCATCTCGGTGATCTTGTGAGGGAGAATGGGAATACGACCCACTCAATTGTCCGCGCTTCGGCAGTTATTGGTAAAGAAACAAAAAAAAAAGTTCTTGATCTTCTAATGATACAAGGCGATGATCATCAAGGTAGGGATAATGGTCGGAATGTATCTGTTATTCCTATAGTAGGATTAGGAGGTTCAGGGAAGACCATACTTGCCAAGTTGGTGTACAATGATCAGAGAGTCGTTGGGAGTTTTGACTTACGAATGCGGCAACATGTGACAGTGGACTTTGATATCTGGCAAAAGAGATCAATGAAGGGTTGTCTTATCTGGATCAGTTGCAAGAACAACTACGAGACGCTTAAAGGATAAGAAATTTCTGCTCGTCTTGGATGATGTGTGGAACGAAGATCGTATCAAATTGAGTGAGTTGAGATATTTGTTATATATATATGGAATAGGATCAAGGGATAAACATTTTGACAAAGATCTTTACTCTTTGGTAACCTTTGGATCTTATAATATCCAAAGGTTTGATTAAGAGTTATGTGGAGGATTTTAGACATTAAATGACTTGAATGGTGATTTGGATTATAACTTATAAGAAAAACACTAATTAAAAAGAAAAATCTATTGAAATCTAATTGAATTAAAAGAAAAACAAAACCCTGAAAATAATTTAACCTCCATCTTCCCCTTTGTTTGCCAATGAGGTTTGCAACTCCATGCCTTGGAAGTAATCTCTTTTTTTTTTTTTTTTTTTTTTTTTGTATCAACCCTTCTTGCCTTTATCAAACAATGAACATTAATGAATAATAAAACATGATATTAGGCAAAGAGAGAGTTTTGCTTAAGAAAAATAAATTAGGGTTTTGTTTTGAGAAGGTTTAAGCGCCCTAATTCTAGGCTAGTGACTCAATCGCTTTGTCACCTCTATAGCAAAAACCCTATCAACCCAGGATCCAAGAATGAAGATTTAGGATTTAGGTGTTCTTCACCGTCGGTTTTGCGTTTTTTTTAATAAGAGTTTAACCTTCTTTTTAAAAAAAAAAAATTGTCAATTCTATTCTATTCTTTTATATATTTCTTTTTAATGGACCCTATTAATTATAATCCAAATCACCATTCAAGTTATTTAATGTTTAAAAAATTCTCCACATAACTCTTAATCAAGACCGTTGGATGTTATAAGATCCAAAGGTTGCAAAAGAGTATAAAAATGCTTGTCAAACTATTTGTCCCTTGATCCTAACCCTTATTATATATATATATATATATATAGGGATAGGATCTAGAGACACACGCTTTTAACACACATTTTTGTAAGTTCACTTCATAATGTGTATATATATGGTTAGGATCTAGAGACACGCTTTTAACACATATTTTTGTGGAGTTCACTTCATAATGTATTTCAGCAATCCAACCGTTTATCTTTTACGTTTGATCTCAAACATCATGTCTACCAAAAATCATCATCAAAAAGTTAGGTGAACTCATAATGTGCTTGGCCATTAGACTACTTATCATAAGGAAGCATCATCATCAGTATTCATACTATCTCAATTCCGCTGCACTCACCTCATCAAGAAAGAAAGAACGAACGAAAGTAAGAAAGAAAGAAGATGGCTAACCAGGCATTTCCGTTAGCAAGCAGACTCGTTGAAAAGCTCGCCTCCATTGCTTCTGAGGAGATTTGCTTGGCGTGGGGTGTTAAAGTGGATCTGCAGAACCTTGGACGCACTATGTCCACAATCAGAGACGTGCTCTTGGATGCCGAAGAGAAGCAAGCACGTAACAATGACCTACGCAGTTGGCTACGACAACTTAAAGATGTGTTCCTTGATGCGGAGGATCTGTTGGACGAGTTTGAGTGTGAAGCTTTGCGAAGGCAAGTGGTTCGTGGTAGTGGCACAACTAGAAAGGTACGCCGTTTCTTTTCCCGCTCTAATCCAGTTGCATTCCGCTTACAAGTAGGCCATGGAATTAAGGACATAAGAGAGAGGTTACAAAAGCTTAAAGATGATAAGAATTTTGCTGATCTTCGCACTGTTCATCATCACCCTCATCTAGGTGATCATGTGAGGGAGAACATGAATACGACCCACTCCTTTGTTCGTGCTTCGGAGGTTATTGGTAGAGAAACAGAAAAAAAAAAAATTGTTGATCTTCTAATAATACAAGGCGATGATCATCAAGGTGGGGATAATGGGAATGTTTCTGTAATTCCTATAGTGGGATTAGGAGGTTTAGGGAAGACCACCCTTGCCCAGTCCGTGTACAATGATCAGAGAGTTGTTGGGAGTTTTGACTTAAGAATGTGGCAGCATGTGTCAGTGGACTTTGATGTTACTAGATTGACAAAAGAGATCCTTGGCTCTGCATTAGGTACAAAGATCAGTGAAGGGTTGTCTCTGGATCACTTGCAAGAACAACTACGAGACGCTTTAAAGGAAAAGAAATTTCTGCTTGTCTTGGATGATGTGTGGAATGAAGATCGTATCAAATGGAGCAAGTTGAGAGATTTGTTGATAGAGGGGGCCAAGGTGGGAACTAAGATTTTGGTGACGACACGGAATATCTCAGTTGCTTCAATCATGGGGGCGGTTGGAAACATAAATTTAGACGTTCTCTCTTTTGAGGATTGTTTGTCTCTGTTTGTAAAGTGTGCATTTAAAGAAGGACAAGAAAGACAGCATCAAAGCCTGTATGAAATGGGAAAAGATATTGTAAGAAAGTGCGGAGGGGTTCCCTTAGCTGTGAAAACCTTAGGGAGTCAACTTTACTCAAAGACTGATGAGCGTCAATGGAAATTGATTAGAGATTCTGAGATATGGGAATTAGAACGAGGTGGAGCTGGTCACATTCTACCTGCTTTGAGACTGAGTTATAATCAATTGCCATCTCATTTGAAGCAATGCCTTGTTTGCTGTTCAATTCTTCCAAAGAATTACATTAAATTTTATAGCAGCGAATTGATCAATCATTGGATGGCACATGGAATCCTTGAATCTCGTGATCATGGGAATATGGAGTGGGAAGATGTTGGTGAGCTATATTTCAAAGAGTTATGGGAGAGATCTTTCTTTCAAAATGTTAAAGATTACACTTTCGGCTATGGATTTGATATGCATGATCTCATCAAGGACCTTGTACAATCAGTCGCACAAGGTGAGAGTTTGATAGTAGACTCTGCAGGGACCAAGGGCGTCTCTGAAAATGTTAGATATCTAACAATTATGAAAAGTGGCCAAAATGTTTCAACAACCTTGCAAAAGTTGAATAAAGTGCGGACCATAGCAGTAGAGAGTTGTGAAAATATTGATGAATCCTTCCTCAGCACTTGCATTTCAAGATTCAAATATCTGCGACTGCTTAAGTTAACCAACGCATCTTGGGAATTGTTGCCCAGTTCCATTGTTTCTTTGAAGCATTTGAGAAGCCTAGACTTGACTGCAAATGAAAGAATCACCGCACTACCCAATTCGATTTGTAAGCTGCAGAGCTTGCAAACTCTGAATCTCTGTGGATGCGTGAATCTTGAAGAGTTCCCTAGAGACATGAGAAACTTGATCAGCCTCAGATGGCTTGAATTAACCACAAAACAATCAAGTTTTCCAGAGAATGGAGTGGGATGCTTGGCATCACTTCGATTTCTTTCTATTTGGGAGTGCAGTAATCTAATGTGTTTGCCGCGTGATACGAGTTATCTTGCGTCGTTACGCACTCTGGTGATAGGCAATTGCAAACAACTTGATTTGGTGATGGGAAACTATCAGGTAATTCCACTAAGGCTCCAAAAATTGGGGATTATAGGAGTACCACGAATGGTGGCATTGCCTGAATGGTTTCAAGGAGCCACAAACACACTACAAGTCTTGGTTATAGAAGATTGTGAGAACTTGGAGGCATTACCTGGGTGGCTGACGAGTTTCACATCGCTTAGAAGGCTTATCCTCAACTCATGTCCCAAACTATTGTCTTTGCCAGAGGAGATGCATCGCCTCACTGCCTTAACAGATGTTTGGATTGTAGATTGCCCTGATTTGGAGAGGAGATGTCAGCACGACACAGGAGAAGATTGGCCAAAGATTTCCCATGTTCCAAATGTTTATTTTGAATAGAATCATGGGCGATGTCTTTAATGCCGGCAGCCTCTCAATGTCTCTGTGTTTGTTTTTATATTGTCCAACTTTTTCTTGTTTTTGAGTTGCTTATATTTTGTTCCGGCCAATATAAATTGTCATGTTGATTTATTGTAACGTTACTCCATTTTAATTTATTGTAATATTACTCAATTTATCAGTCACATTGTGTCTCAACTTGTGTACGTAGTCATACTATTTTGTTCGCTTATTTGTTTCTCAGAAACTCAAGTTTTTTTAGAAGCGGTATTCTCCAATCTAGTAACTCCGACGGTTGGTGTTTTCACCGTCATCAAACAAAGCATGATATGCACCTTTCAGCTACATTCTAGAAATCGAACAAATTTCTTAAATCACAAATGAGGCTCAGTTTTCAATCTTATCTGACATTACTGAAAGAGCAATTGGCACCACCCTCTTGATCGCATAAAACAATCGGCCAAACGAAGCATGAGCTTGGCATGAACCTGAACACGGGCAAGTTATGCACCATCCAGCTACTTAGAAGGAAATCACATATGAGACTCAGTTTCAATCTTATCTGACATTACTACATGAACAAATTATAATGGAGTTACCCTCCTGATGGCAAGAAAAAGAAATAAAGAGAGTTCCACACATTTATTACGTTTTCAAGAAGTGACAATCCTAAAAACAAGAATCAGGCACATTTTCGAGCGTAAACCTGTCTTTGATCTATCTCCTCCATCTGCTTTCCCTTCGTGTAAAAGTCGAATTAGGGCAACAATTAACAGAATGGTTTCAAGGAGCACAAACACACTACAAGTCTTGTCTATTATATAGATTGTGAGAAGAGGCATTACCTGGTGGTTGACGAGTTTCACATCGCTTAAAATGCTTGGCCTCAGATCATGTCCCAAACTGTTGTCCTTCCCAGAGGAGATGGCACCGCCTCACTGCCTTAACAAAACTTAGAATTAGAAAGTGTCCTGATCTGGAGAGGAGATGCCAGCGCGACACAGGAGAAGATTGGCCAAAGATTTCTCATGTTCCAAATGTTTATTTTGAATAGAACAGGGTGAGGGTCTGATAATGAAATGGACAAATTTGCCAAATCCCCATATCAAAGAAACATTTCCATTCCAAAGTGGTAAAGTTGCTCAAGAAACGTTGTCTTAAGCGACCGATAAACTGGGCAATATAGTCACGGAAGCTCTCAATCATAAGGGAAAAATGAAAGCAAATCTCAAAGCACAACAATCAGGGATAACATTGGAGTAAATACAAATCAAACTGTATTTACGTATCCAATACATAGTAATAGTTCTTGCTTTGAGTCAAATATTGGGTCAGGGAGTTGATGATTACCATCTCAAGCAAGAATACGAAAAGCTTCACAACTACTACAACTTCGGCAAATCCAACCAACTCCACCACCGGGCACAATCAAAGGATGTCAGTTTTTGGCCTCCCTTTTTCTCCTTTTTATCCAAAGGGAAGCAAAGCGAGAAATCCAATCAACTAAAACATGGGGAAAGCAACAATTTGACAAAAGAAATTCAAGCAAGTTACAACAGTACTTTCATTAACAATAAACAAGAAAAGTAAACCCCTCTCATAACCAAAATACAAAACTGCCAGATCTTTAGGCCGTGTAATAATGAAAATGAAATGAGAATTCATACCTGAGAAAACTGGATTTGGCTACTTGGAAGAGAGCAGGGACTTCATTAGTGTTGTGATTATTCTTATATGCAGAGAAAAAATGAGGGCACAAATGTAAAATACATTTCAACGTTAAACACAAAATTCAAAAGTTAAATGGCAAAATGGCATTTCATTATAGTCAAGTCCGAGGGGGGAAATCTCTTGTTAGGGACAACAACACAAGGCTAAATTGTCATTGTGTTGTTAGTCCTACTATGCACAGCTTAAAACTCTTGAGCATATTTCAAAAATAAAATAAAATATCTTCCATATTCTATGGCTCCTCTTTGTCATCTCGTGGCCCTTGACAAGAAAAAGGGGGTGGTGGTGGATCAACGCTCAAGGCACCCTCCAATACCTTAACCACCTCTCTCATTGGAGGTCTTCTACGTTCATCAATTTGGACACACCAAAATGCAATTCTTAAAGCACGTTCCAGCTCTTGTGGAATAAACCCACCAATTATTTTTCGGTCTACCACATTCTCTGGATGCCCTTGCAGCCACTCTTTGTATGCCCACTCACAAAGGTCCCCAACTCGACAGCCACTTACTAATACTAACACCATCTTACCAAAGTCCACCACATCTCTATCTGCAGATGAGCATGAAGAGCATGATACCTCGCTGACTATGTTCCCAAGTCCAAATTCAGTCACCTTGGCCTCTAAATTTTCATCCAGTACAATATTCTCGCATTTCAAATTCCCATGGCTCATAAATTCCCTACAGCTTGTGTGTAGATAACAGAAGGCCCTTGCGACACTTAAGCATATATCAAATCTCTTCCCCCAAGTCAGCTTCTTACACAATTTAAGATCTTCTATGTACTTCTCCAGAGAACCATTCTTGACATATTCATAGACTAGAAATTTGTAATCTACCTCACAACAGTAGCCCTGCAGCTTCACAAGGCTTTTGTGATGAATGTTACCTATCTTTGTAACTACACCCCGGTATTTTCTTTCTTCTACGCTTGCATCCACATCTTTGACAGCAACTGGTTTTCTATTTGGAAGAACGCCTTTGAACATCTTTGGCCCAATCTGATATTTGAAGTTCTTTGTAAGCTCCTCTATTTCAGAGAACGATAACACTATCAAACCGTTTGAGTTTGGGCTGGTATGAGCAAAAGCAGCTTTCTTCCTAACCGAAATTCTTCTTCTGTAGAACCAGAAACCAAGTGCCAGTTGAACTAAAATAAATACAATGAACATTCCTGCCGCTGCTCCAATTAGGCAAGGGAAACAAAACTTATGAGACCGATTGAGTGGAGGAGGGTAAGACAATGAATTGGGATTTACAGCTAATGGATCAGCACACATCTTCGCGTAAGATACTGAACTCAGTGAGGGGTCTGAATAGCCAGTAACATACGGTGTTCTCTTAATTAAGCATCGTGCAGTTCCATCATTCGAAAATGTTGCAGCGGTACAAGTCAGGTCATTCTGACACAAGCTTTTGCATTCCTCTAGACTAACTTTGGCAACTACATCATCAGTTGGTGGGTACATTCCATGTAGGAAAGTATGCTTATAATGGAGCATGTTGGAACCAGAAGAACAGCGATTATTTGGAATAAAACATCTGGAAGTGGACTCATTTGTCTGCTGCTTAAATGGACATTCGCAATCAGGGGACCCAGATTCATTGAAGACACAGATACCACGTTGGCCACAGGTTGCAAAGACATCACACTGGTTCTCAACAGCCTGCCAGACTGACCTCCATGATTTTGAGTCTTCTACCCATGAGTATAATCGGAGATTACCATCAACATCTAGCCTAAGAAACCTGTAGCTTATGGAGTCATTGTGATCTTGACTGTACAGTGACCACACAGGTTTCAAGTTTTGGTCACGGAGTTGTAGGGCTCCATCAGAAGTGATGAAAGCACTGAGGTTTGAACTAGAAAAGCTTCCACTTGTCCAGTAGGTGACATGGCTTTCCCATTGAAGTTGCAACTGACTAGAAGCACTCATAAAAAGAGTGTAGTAACTGGACACACAATTCTTGCTTGCAGCTCGAAGTGTTTGCAATGTAGAGAAGCTCTGTCCAGGAAGAAGTATGTCAGATGGAGTATCAAAACTTTGCCAAACAATATGTTTCTTTTGATTCAATAGAACAAGATTTCCATTGTCATTAAGAGCAGCAGAAACAACTGATAATTGCCTTGTTTTACTGGTCCATGCTGTGACACCCTTCAAGGAATCGAATAAAACTAGTTCGCCATCCTGGGTCAGCTGGACATAAGAATTGTTACCAATAATAAGATCAGCTGCAGCACTCCATACCAAAAGTTGTTGGTCAAGAGGAAAAGATTTCGAAATGAGACGGATCCCCAAACTATAGTTTGGCTGGTCTGAACGGTTAAAAAATCCAAATGCAAAATCACCATTTGGAGAGATCCATATGTTTTTATCGGCTACAGAAATTTTGGAACCCAAGGGAATATCTGAAGTCGCAAGAGTATTTAACAGGAATGCAACAAAGATACACAGCAGGAGACGAGATTTACGGAGATGCTCGACCAGTTCGGGCATATCTGAATATGCTTATAGATCCTACAAAAACAAATAATCAGCACTATGACCTCCTTTAAGTGTAAATCATGTTTGCGTATCAAAGTTAATGAATTTCACTAGGAAAAAATTAGAGTAGAGATATAGGAACGGATAAAAAGTTTCAACATTTTTCATGAACAACACTGAAAAGTAAAAATGGCAACAATCAAGGCAACTCATAGCCCAAATAAAAAATAAATAAAAACAAACAAAAAATTGAAAAAATAATGTTTTTAGGCCAACAGAAAATTGAAGTTCCAAAAAATTCACGATAAACTCAAGGAAATAACTGTCAACATAAATTTCATACAAGTCAAGAAGGAATACATGCAATATTCAGAACTTGATGCCTGAAAAGGCAGTTAAAACCCCAGAAATTTAACAAGCCGGTGGAATGCCCCCATGACCATCTCAGAAGCATCCCATTATATATATTTGGAACATTGTAAAATTGTCATGTGAGCATTCAGAATTTTGAATATTCAAACAGAGATTGACTGACCGAATGAGACCCAAAAGTGACAAAAAAAGGAGCTGTAAAGGGAGTAAAAATTTGGATATTTAAGGGATTATAAAGTGGGTGTTGAATAGACTCAAGTGGATGAATGGGACCCAAAAGTAACCCAATTGGGTACAGTGTGGACTGTTTAGGCAAGGCAATCACTTTCAGGGGCTTGAAAGTTCAACACTCTGGACAACGATATTGCAGCTAGACCTGTAAACGGGTCGGGTTTATTGAATTTGGGTCAAGTTCAATCTGACCCGTTAAGTTAACGGGTTACCCGAATCCGACCCGTTAAGCTAACGGATCACCCGTTTCATCCGTTAACAATTTTTTTTTTTTTTTTTTTTGCATAGAGTTGATTTTTTGTTGTTAAGACTTTATTGAAATTACTAAAACATCCTCAACTAACGGGTCTAACAGGTTGACCCAAAATGACCCGTTATTTAACTGGTTCATCCGTTAGCGAGCAGACCCGTTAAGTATCCACCCAAATACTAATATTAACTGGTCGGATTAATGGGTCGGGTCCCAAATGCCAGGTCTAATTGCAGGCAAATCATCATTGAAGATTAATAGCTGATAAATATATAGAAAATCTACAAAGTCACAAAATAAACAAGAAACTGGAACACCCCATTATTGGAAAAAGCTTCTTTTTTTGGATTAAAACCATAGATTGGCAGCAGCTTGAGCAAACATGAAATGACTTTTTTTCTCATTTACACTATGAATTAGTGAGATTTGAATACAAGCGATGTTACTACTTTAATTTACACCAGGGGAGGGGGGAGAACCCAGGACGCAGTGGGTTGAAGACGAACGCCCCACTAGGGCAATCCAACACTTGCCGAATTAGTGAGATAAGAAAACGTAATAAAAATTGAAACTTTAAGCATTGACAGTGAGTACCACACTACTAACCAGTTTGTCAAATTTGCTTTCCTTCTTCTGCTTTTTCTTTAAAGCTTTTCAAGAGATGCTTTTTCTTCCTGAAAAAAAAGGGCAGAAAAATAATGGGTCGTTCTTGAAAAGTTGAAGAGACGAAAATGTAGGGGCCTAAAAGCAGAGGATAAAAGAGAACTAGAAGTGGTGGTTCATATAACAACTCAACAAACACAACACTTCCAGAAGAACCTAATTACAAACCCTAATTCGAAACCCGCAAATCAAATTCCCAACTTAAACCACCACATTGGACCATAAAAAAATGTAAAAAATAAAAATAAAGCACAAAATTGAGAGTCTGTAAAGAAAAGCGGCGGCACCAGAAAAAGTGAAGAGAATAAAAACTTACCGAAGAAATGTGAGGCGAATGGGCGAAGGCTAAAGAGAAACGGCGGCACGAGCGAGAAAAGTCGGGCGGGCTATGGTTTTGAAATGGAGAGGGGTTGGGAAGAAGCTGCTTATTGAAAAAGTGATCCTACAGAAGCAACGTGAGAGAGAGTGGAAGAGAGAGTGGGGGTTCGAGGGGGTGTTAAACGTTAGTGCAGCCGGAGACTGTGAGAAATAGTCGCCGGAGGAGGAGTGACCATATCGGTAAACACTGACTGGACTCAAGGCGGTAGTGAGTGAGTGAAAGAAAAAGATTTTGCTGCTAAGACTGTACCCTTCTTTTTATTATTTCTTTTCCTTTTTATTACAAGGTTAATATTTTTTTTCCTTTTGCACCCTTCTTTTTATTTATGTTTTTATTTATGTTTTTATTTATATTTTTCTTTGGTTAATTAGAAAAGAAATTAAATTTTTTATTTTAACAAACGATATTAATACACTAAGGGGATAGGAGTAGCTTTCGTCGCCTCACAATAAATTAACAATGATGTGTTTCAAAATCGTTTTTTACGAGAACTTAACATAAAACCTCTTATTTACATGTGAAGATGAATACTACTAGACCGTACTATTAAATGGCAAGAAATTAAATATTTATGTAAAATACTTTTCACATGCTGCACATTCCTTTTTTTTTTTTAAAGAATTTATCACAAATGATTTTTGAAATTGACACTCCTCAGTTTGAATTATGCTTCCTAAACAAGGTTGCTTTCTTTTTACACCAAATCTCTTTCCAAAAATCGATTCAGCTATCTCAAATCCAAGTTTCCTCTTGGTTCCTCAGTTGATCCCAAGCTCAGCTTGAGGAGGTGTATTGTAGGGGTGGGCACTTGGAACCGAAAATCGAAACCGAAACACGAATCGAATCGAACCGCACCAAACGGTTTGGTTTTGCGGTTTTGAAACGGTTTCGGTTTCAAAACCGAACCGCAGCAAAGAAAACGGTTTGGTTTCGTTTTTGGGTTTTCAAAACCGCACCGAAACCGAAACCGCACTATATAATAAAATTAATAAATAAATGTTATATTTTAATCTTTTAATTAGTTCAACTAGGTTACTAGACTATCATTATCATCTAGTTTTGCACTTCAACTCCTGAAGGCTGAAACACATCTTCATCTCCTTAACTCATCTTCTTAAAACTCATCTTTGTTGCAGTTTTTTGCTGCAGTTTTGGTGCAGATTTGCTGCAGTTTTTTGCTACATTTTTGGTGCTGTTTTGGTGCTGTTTTTTTGCTACTGTTTTGGTGTTGTTTTTCTGTTGTTTTGCTGCATTTTTTTTGGCAGTTTTGCCACTGTTTTTTGCTGCATTGTTGTTGCTGTTTTTGCTACAATTTTCCTGCATATTCATTAATTAATATATGAGGAAAATAAAACCGTCTCATGCATAAATAGATGTATATTTTAAATTGTACATGTTTTTCTTAAAAACCAAACCGAAACCGTTTGAAACCGCACCGAATCAAACCGAACCAAACGGTTTGGTTTCATTTCAGTTTTGGCTTCAAAACCGCACCGCACCGCACCGCAAAAAGTTTCGATTTTAGTTGTGGTTTCACTCAAAACCACACTGAACCGCACCGTGTCCACCCGTAGTGTATTGAGACATCTAAACCAGTCACTAGTTTGTTATAACAGTAAATAGTTAGTTGTGGTAATTGTGTAATTAGTTGTAGAAGATAAGGGCACTGATGTAATGAGCCTGTGGCTATATATATACCTGTGCACTGTCATAATTATTCATCCAATGAAAATATCTTTTCAACAGAAAGAACTACAGTTTCTATCAAGGAAGAAAGAAACCAAGAAAGAAGATGACCGAGCTTGCTTTTCCGTTGGCAGCCAAACTCATTGAAAGGCTCGGCTCCATTGCTTCTGAGGAGATTTGCTTGGCGTGGGGTGTTAAAGCAGATCTGCAAAACCTTCGACGCACCATGTCCACAATCAAAGACGTGCTCTTGGATGCCGAAGAGAAGCAAGCACGTAACGATGACCTGAGCAGTTGGCTACGAGAACTTAAGGATGTGTTCCTTGATGCGGAGGATCTGTTGGACGAGTTTGAGTGCGAAGCTTTGCGAAGGCAAGTGGTTCATGGCAGTGGCATAACTAGAAAGGTACGCTGTTTCTTTTCCCGCTCTAATCCAGTTGCATTCGACTTGCGAGTAGGTCATGGAATTAAGGAAATACGAGCGAGGTTACAAGAGCTTAAAGAAGATAAGAATTTTGCTGATCTTCGACCATTTCATCATCACCCACATCTCGGTGATCATCTGAGGGAGAATAGGAATACGACCCACTCATTTGTCCGTGCTTCGGAGGTTATTGGTAGAGACACGGAGAAAAATACAGTTGTAGATCTTCTAATGCAACAAGGCGATGATCATCAAGGTGGGGATAATGGGAATGTATCTGTTATTCCGATAGTGGGATTTGGAGGTTTAGGGAAGACCACCCTTGCCCAGTCGGTGTACAATGATCAGAGAGTCGTTGGAAGTTTTGACTTAAGAATGTGGCAGCATGTGTCAGTGGACTTTGATGTTACTAGCTTGACAAAAGAGATCCTTGGCTCTGCAATAGGTACACAGATCAGTGAAGGGCTGTCTCTGGATCAGTTGCAAGCACAACTACGAGATGCTTTAAAGGATAAAAAATTTCTGCTTGTCTTGGATGATGTGTGGAACGAAGATCGTATCAAATGGAGCGAGTTGAGAGATTTGTTGGTAGAGGGGGCCAAGATAGGATCTAAGATTTTGGTGACAGCACGGAATATCTCAGTTGCTTCAATCATGGGCACAGTTGGAACATACATAAATTTAGAAGTTCTCTCTTTTGAGGATTGTATGAAGTTGTTTGTAAAGTGTGCATTTGAAGAAGGACAAGAAGGACAACATCCAAGCCTCTATGAAATGGGAAAAGGTATTGTAAGAAAGTGCGGAGGGGTTCCCTTAGCTGTGAAAACCTTAGGGAGTCAACTTTACTCAAAGACTGATGAGCGTCAATGGAAGTTGATTAGAGATTCGGAGATTTGGGAATTAGAACGAGGGGGAGATGGTCACATTCTACCTGCTTTGAGACTGAGTTATACTCAATTGCCCCCTCATTTGAAGCATTGCCTTGTTTGCTGTTCAACTCTTCCAAAGAATTACACTAAATTTGATAGCGGGGAATTAATCAATAATTGGATGGCACATGGAATCCTTGAATCTCGTGAACATGGGGATATGGAGTTGGAAGATGTTGGTGAGCTATATTTCAAAGAGTTATGGGACAGATCTTTCTTTCAAAATGTGAAGGATTACGCTTTCTTCTATGAATTTGATATGCATGATCTCATCCATGACCTTGTACAATCAGTCGGACAAGGTGAGAGTTTGATAGTAGACTCTGCAGGGACCAAAGGCATCTCTGAAAATGTTAGACATCTAGCAATTTTGAAAAGTGGCCAAAATCTTTCAACAACCTTGCAAAAGTTGAACAAAGTGCGGACCATAGGAGTAGTGGATTGTAAAGATATTGATGAATCCTTCCTCCGCACTTGCATTTCAAGATTCAAATATCTGCGGTGCCTTGGATTAGTCAATGCATCTTGGGAATTGTTGCCGAGTTCCATTGGTTCTTTGAAGCATTTGAGAAGCCTGAACTTGGCCGGAAATGTAAGAATCACCGCACTACCCAATTCAATTTGTAAGCTGCAGAGCCTGCAAGCTCTGACTCTCGGTAGATGCGTGAATCTTGAAGAGTTGCCTGGAGACATGAGCAAGTTGATCAGCCTTAGATGCCTCGAATTTACCACAAAACAACCAAGTTTTCCAGAGAATGGAGTGGGATACTTGCCATCACTTCGATATCTTTGTATTCAGGATTGTAGTAATCTAACGTGTTTGCCGCGTGATACGAGTTATCTTGTGTCATTACGCACTCTGATCATAGCCAATTGTAAACAACTTGGTTTGGTGATGGAAAACTATCAAGGAATTCCACTAAGGCTCCAAAAATTGTGGATTGTAGGAGTACCACGAATGGTGGCATTGCCTGAATGGTTTCAAGGAGCCACAAACACACTACAAGACTTGGGTATAGAAGATTGTGAGAATTTGGAGGCATTACCTGGGTGGCTGACGAGTTTCAAATCGCTTAGAAGGGTTGGGCTCAGATCATGTCCCAAACTGTTGTCTTTGCCAGAGGAGACGCACCGCCTCCCTGCCTTAACAGAACTTAGAATCACAAAGTGTCCTGATCTGGAGAGGAGATGCCAGCGCAACACAGGAGAAGATTGGCCAAAGATTTCTCATGTTCAAAATGTTTGTTTTGAATAGAAACAGGGCTGCCGTCCTCAAAGCCGCTGCCCCTTATTTTCTCTGTTTGTCTTTGTTTTATTGTCTAATCTTTTGTTGTTTCTCAATTGCTTGTATTTTGTTCCGGCTGATGTAAATTGTCGTGTTGATGTATTGTAATATTACTTCATTTTAATCAACCTTTTATTACATCTAAGTACTTCCTTATTAGTCACACTGTGTCTGTAGACTCTGCACTTGTGTGTGTAGCTGACTATTTTGCTTGCTTATTGTTTCCCGGAAACTCGAGTTTTTTAGAAGCGGTACTCTCCGATCTAGTAATTCCGACGGTTGGCGATTTCACCATCATCAAACTAGGTAGAACTGTCAGAGGAATTCAGCGTTTAATGAGGCACATACAGAACCGTTCCATTGTTGCAACTAGCAGTTAAAGCTTGGCCATGGCAGAAGGGGCTTCCCTGTTAGATTTCAGCTAACCGTACGACACAACCTGACCACAAGCTTTAATTAAGCAGATCGAAAGCTTCACTAAACAATAATCAACTTCTTGATTTTCAAGCCCTGAAGACTTGCACAGAGTGAAAAGTTTGTTGCTTGTCATTCAAGTTAAAGATGCAATACTCTATACAATCTTGAAGGCGAAACCCAATTCTCAGAAGCACCAAAGAAAAAGGAAAATGCAGCTGGAAATGGAATGAACTAATCCCAAATGCGATGCAGCAACTCAGTCGGAAGCCGGAAAAAGATAGGCTTTATAAATTCTAGGTCCAGCTGACAAGAGAATTACCATACATTAAGGAATCTGGGAAAAAAACTGCATTGGTCACATCAACTCCTGTTCCTGTCACCACATATTTAGCATGGATCTGAAAGTAACCATCAAGGTTGTGTACAGTCCCATCTGCACAAGTTTACAAAACCCAGGAAAAAATAAATCCACCCCTCACGGAACTATCACAAGGCTGCTAGTCACCCCTTAACTATTTTTCTTGCCCATTTATCCCTTTAACTAGTACAAGACAACCAAATAACTCCCTACCTTTATACAACAACAACAACAACAACAACAACAAAGCCTTTTCCCACTAAGTGGGGTCGGCTATATGAATCTTAGAACGTCATTGCGCTCGGTTTTGTGTCATGTCCTCTGTTAGATCCAAGTACTCTAAGTCTTTTCTTAGGGTCTCTTCCAAAGTTTTCCTAGGTCTTCCTCTACCCCTTCGGCCCTGAACCTCTATCACGTAGTCACATCTTCTAACCGGAGCGTCAGTAGGCCTTCTTTGCACATGTCCAAACCACCATAACCGATTTTCTCTCATCTTTCCTTCAATTTCGGCTACTCCTACTTTACCTCGGATATCCTCATTCCTAATCTTATCCTTTCTCGTGTGCCCACACATCCAACGAAGCATCCTTATCTCCGCTACAACCATTTTGTGTACGTGTTGATGCTTCACCGCCCAACATTCTGTGCCATACAGCATCGTCAGCCTTATTGCCGTCCTATAAAATTTTCCCTTGAGCTTCAGTGGCCTACGACGGTCACACAACACGCCGGATGCACTCTTCCACTTCATCCATCCAGCTTGTATTCTATGGTTGAGATCTCCATCTAATTCTCCGTTCTTTTGCAAGATAGATCCTAGGTAGCGAAAACGGTCGCTCTTTGGTATTTCCTGATCTCTGATCCTCACCCTAACTCATTTTGGCCTCCATTTGCACTGAACTTGCACTCCATATATTCTGTTTTTGATCAGCTTAGGCGAAGACCTTTAGATTCCAACACTTCTCTCCAAAGGTTAAGTTTCGCATTTACCCCTTCCTGAGGTTTATCTATCAACACTATATCGTTTGCGAAAAGCATACACCAAGGAATATCATTTTGAATATGTCATGTTAACTCATCCATTACCAACGCAAAAAGGTAAGGACTTAAGGATTGTTGATGCACAAAATCAGTGAGGACTTTGGTACAACAGAAAGTATTAAGTTTGTGATCTTCGCTAGATTGCTCCGGTCATTAGTGTGGATAAGTATGTAAATAGATAGAGACAGGAAAACAAACACAAGATGTATGTGGTTCACCCAGATTGGCTACGTCCACGGAGTAGATGAGTTCTCATTAATTGTGAAGGGTTTACACAAGTACATAGGTTCAAGCTCTCCTTTAGTGAGTACAAGTGAATGATTTAGTACAAATAACATTAGGAAATATTGTGGGAGAATGATCTAATAATCACGAAACTTCTAAGTACCGAAGTGTGGTATCGTCTTCACTTGCCTTATCTGTCTCATAGGTAGATGTGGCATCTTCTCTGGAAGTACTCTTCCTCCGTCCAGGGGTGGTATCTTTAACTGGTGGAGATGCACAAGGTAATGTATCAATTTCACTTGAAACTTACTTGTAGTTTCAGGCTTGGTCAAGCGCGATACAAACCATGTAATAGGAGTTCCCCAAGTCGCCGAGCTAGGGGATCTGCTGAAAGAGGTGACAGACAAGGTAAGCAATCAGAGCTCCAAGCAATCAGTCCCAGATCAGAAGTTTGATTTCGAGTTCCGGCTGATTGTTCTCATTCTCCTTATCTTGCAGGCAGCATGAAGGATAAAGAGAAGAAAAATGAGAAGATATGATATGAGATATTTTTGCTTTTGAAGAAGTAACTTTCCACAGGCTTATTCTTGAATTGGGCTGGAAGGTTTTCTGGTTTGCTCCAGAGTATAAGGTCGACTGAAGAATTTGAGGGTCAAAACAAGTCCATCAAATCTAGAGTACGTTCGACCCTGCTGATATGGGATACTTTTGCTGTTGACAAAGTAGTGGATGTATCGGCATGTGTTCTATTACGATTGTCTCCACATGCTTCCTTGTATCCTTCTCACTTTCCCTATATGTTCCTCAAGCAGATGTGGTATCTTCTCTGGAAGCATAAGATGTTGAAGATGAGTACTCAAGAGCAATGTCAGGTAAGTAATCAGGTAAGGGGTTCCAGACAGTCAGTTCCTGACTGGAAGCTTGATTCCAAGTGATGACTTATTGCTCTTTCTCCTTGTCTTGCAGGTAAGAACAAAGCCAAAGGAAAAGACAGGGAAAAAGCATGATATGGGATACTCTTGCTTTTAACCCTGATGATATGAGATATTCTTGCTCTGGTGTAGCTTGTTTGCAGATGTATTATCGGGGGGAAAGAAAGTTGAGTATTTCGAGAGGCTTCGTTGGGAGTGTCCTTTCAGATATGAGGAAGGGTTGAGCATTTTTGCAGGTCTACCTGTCCGTTGAGGATGGAGGTCGACATATATAGGAGTCTCCCTAACAACAAGTAGTAATGATATTCATTTACCCTGCTTGGTCATAGCACGGTAGTGGGAGCTGCCAGCTTCACGTGTTTTAACTCTGTTAGAGCACTTTGAAAAAGTGGTCTGTGGTATCTGGAAAGCTGATGTTGCGTGTGAAGATTACATACAAACTTTATCCAATGAGATATGGCTCTCGAAGTTGAGAAAGTGGTGCCTCTTCGGTTTTCGAACAAGCAATCATGTCTGGGATCTGGCTCTCGAGATTCAAAAAACGGTGCCTCTTCGATTTTTGAGAAAGCAATCCTGCTGGGAGTCTAGCTCTCGAGATTCGGAGAGCAGCGTCTCTTCGATTTTTGAGAAAGTAATCATGTTGGGAGTCTGGCTCTCGAGATTCGGAGGGCGGTGCCTCTTCGATTTTGGAGCAAGCAATCTTGTTGGGGGTGTTTTCTCGAATGTGAGTAAAGGTTGGGCATGTTTACTAGTCTACCTTGCCACGGAGCACAGAGGTTGACACACAGGGACTTTCCAATTATCCAACAGTGGTGTTGTTCCTTTACCCTTGTAGGTAATAATATGGTAGCTAGACCTTCAAAATTTATGTGTCTAAACTTTGTTAGTGATGTTTCTTTGCTATTCTTTTACCCTTCTTGGTCATAGCAATGTAGTGGGAGCTGCAAGCTTCACGTGTCTAAACTTTTTCAGAGATCTTTGGCAAAGTTATATGTGGTACCCATGAGCTGATGGTGCGTGTGGAAAGTGGATGATTGAACAGTAAGATTCACGTGCTTTCTACTTCACCAGAAATCTTCGAAAGAATGCCCGTAATTTCAGCAAAGCTGAGTGTGCATGTAACAGGTGCTGACAAGGCTGAAAAAGCAGATGCCTCTTCGATTTCTGAGATCGGCCCTCGTGGTCTCTGAGCAGCCCAACTTTTGAGAAAGCAAGCGCCTCTTCGATTTCTGAGATCGGCCTTCGTGGTCTTTGAGCAGCCCAACTTTTGAGAAAGCAAACGCCTCTTCGATTTCTGAGATCGGCCCTCGTGGTCTCTAAGCAGCCCAGCTTTTGAGAAAACAAACGCTTCTTCGATTTCTGAGCAGGCGCCTCTTCGATTTCTGAAGCTCCGTCGAGTGCAGATTTTTATAGAGGCTGGCATTAAGTTCCAAAGCACACTTGAATCTCCACCAGTAGAAGCTCTCTTCTTGCACTTCTAAGATCTTGATTTGTCCGACCTCTTCTCTCTTCAACACCTTTGAAAATGTCTGGCCCCTCCGACCGTCGTTTTGACTTGAACATTGTTGAAGAGGCAGCCACGCCTTTTCCAGACAACATATGGCGCCCATCCTTCTTATCCCCTACTGGTTCTCTTACCGTTGGGGATTTCGTGATGAAGAATGATATGACCGTTGCGGTGGTAGCCAAGAACCTTCTCACTCCCAAAGATAACAGACTACTTTCCAAACGGTCTGATGAGTTGGTTGTTAAAGATTCTCTGGCTCTGAGTGTTCAGTGTGCAGGTTCTGTGTCTAATATGGCCCAACGCCTATTTGCTCGAACCCGCCAAGTTGAATCATTGACGGCTGAAATGATGAGTCTCAAACAGGAGATTAGAGGGCTCAAGCATGAGAATAAACAGTTGCACCGGCTCGCACATGGCTATGCTACAAACATGAAGAGGAAGCTTGACCAGATGAAGGAATCTGATTGTTAGATTTTACTTGATCTTCAGAGGTTTATGGGTTTGTTCCAAAGGCATTTATTGCCTTCGTCTTCTGGGGTTGTACCGCGTAATGAAGCTCCAAATGATCAACCTCCGATGCCTCCTCCTTCTAGGGTTCTGTCCAATACTGAGGTTCCAAATGATCCCCCTCCGGTGCCTTCTCTTTCTAGGGCTCTACCGACTGCTAAAACTTCTCCTAAGCAACCTTTGTGAAGGCTCCCTCTTGTTTGTTTATTTTTACTCATGTATATGTACATATTTGTAACTTATCGAAGATATCAATAAATAAGATTTGCTTCATTTCAACGTATTGTGTTAAATACACCAAAGCATTCTTTACTAAGTTCTTTGATTTTTTTTCTTTTGTTGAAGCTTTGTGAGTGGAGCATGTAGGTTGAGGTAGTGTTCCCTTAATTTCCCGAGTGAGGAAAACTTCTCAGTTGGAGACTTGAAAAATCCAAGTCACTGAGTGGGGTCGGCTATATGAATCTTAGAACGTTATTGTGCTCGGTCCTGTGTCATGTCCTCCGTTAAATCAAAGTACTCTAAGTCTTTTCTTATAGTCTCTTCCAAAGTTTTCATAGGTATTCATCTACCTCTTCGGCCCTGAACCTCTGTCCCGTAGTCGCATCTTCTAACCGGAGCGTCAGTAGGCCTTCTTTGCACATGTCCAAACCACCGTAACCGATTTTCTCTCAGTTTTCTTACAATTTCGGCTACTCTTACTTTACCTCGGATATCCTCATTCTTAATCTTATCATTTCTCGTGTGCCCACACATCCAACGAAGCATCATCATCTCCGCTACACCCATTTTGTGTACGTGTTGATGTTTCACCGCCCAACATTCTGTGCCATACAGCATCGCCGGCCTTATTGTCGTCCTATAAAATTTTCCCTTGAGCTTCAGTGGCATACGGCGATCACACAACACGCCAGATGCACTCTTCCACTTCATTCATCCAGCTTGTATTCTATGGTTAAGATCTCCATCTAATTCTCCGTTCTTTTGCAAGATAGATCCTAGGTAGCGAAAACGGTCGCTCTTTGGTATTTCCTGATATCCGATCCTTACCCCTAACTCATTTTGACCTCCATTTGCACTAAACTTGCACTCCATATATTCTGTCTTTGATCGGCTTAGACGAAGACCTTTAGATTCCGACACTTCTCTCCAAAGGTTAAGCTTTGCATTTACCCCTTCATGAGTTTCATCTATCAACGCTATATCGTCTGCGAAAAACATACACCAAGGAATATCATCTTGAATATGTTATGTTAACTCATCCATTACCAACGCAAAAAAGGTAAGGACTTAAGGATGAGCCTTGATGTAATCCTACAGTTATGGGGAAGCTTTCGGTTTGTCCTTCATGAGTTCTTACGGCAGTCTTTGCTCCTTCATACATATCCTTTATAGCTTGGATATATGCTACTCGTACTCCTTTCTTCTCAAAAATCCTCCAAATAATGTTTCTTGGGACCATATCATACGCTTTTTCCAAATCTATAAAGACCATATGTAAATCATTTTTCCCATCTCTATATCTTTCCATCAATCTTCGTAAGAGATAGATTGCCTCCATGGTTGAGCGCCCTAGCATGAACCCAAATTGGTTGTCCGAAACTCGTGTCTCTTGCCTCAATCTATGCTCAATGACTCTCTCCCAGAGCTTCATTGTATGACTCATTAGCTTAATACCCCTATAGTTCATGCAATTTTGTACGTCGCCCTTATTCTTGTAGATAGGCACCAAAGTGCTCTTTCGCCACTCATTTGGCATCTTCTTCGTTTTCAAAATCCTATTGAAAAGGTCAATGAGCCATGCTATACCTGTCTCTCCCAAGACTTTCCACACTTCGATCGGTATATCGTCTGGGCCTACTGCTTTTCTATGCTTCATCTTCTTCAAAGCTACAACCACTTCTTCCTTCCTGATTCGACGATAAAATGAGTAGTTTCTACATTTTTCTGAGTTACTCAACTCCTCTAAAGAAGTACTCATTTCATGTCCTTCATTGAAAAGATTATGAAAATAACCTCTCCATCTGTCTTTCTGTTAAGTGGTGTCATGTGAGAGGGGCGAGACACATTTTCGAGCACAAACCTGTCTTTGATCTATCTCCTTCATCTGTTTTCCCTTCGTGTAAAAATTAAATTAGGGCAAACAACAGAATGGTTTCAAGGAGCCACAACACACACTACAAGTCAAGTCTATATTAGATTGTAAGAATTTGGAGACCTGGGTGGTTGATGAGTTTCACATCGCTTAAAATGCTTGGCCTCAGATCATGTCCCAAGCTGTTGTCTTTGCCAGAGGAGATGAATCGCCCCACTGCCTTAACAAAACTTACAATCAAAGTGTCCTGATCTGGAGAGGAGATGCCAGCACGACACAGGGGAAGATTGGCCAAAGATTTCTCATGTTCCAAATGTTTATTTTGAATGGAACAGGGTGAGGGTCTGATAATGAAACATTTCCCCGTATCAAAGAAACATTTCCATTCCAAAGTGGTAAAGTTGCTCAATAAACATTGTCTTAAGCGACCGATAAACTGGGGCATATAGCCAAGGAAGCTCTCAATCAAAAGGGAAAAATCAAAGCAAATGTCAACGCACAACAACCAGGGATAACATTGGAGTAAATACAAGGTCACACTGTATTCACGTATCCAACACATAGTAATAGTTCTTGCTTTGAGCCAAATATTGGGTCAGGGAGTTGATGACTACCATCTCAAGCAAGAATACGAAACACTTCACACCTTCTACAACTTCAGCAAATCCTACCAACTCCACCACCAGAGACAATCAAAGGATGTCAGTTTTTGGCCTCCCTTTTTCTCCTTTTTATCCAAAGGGAAGGAAAGCTAGAAATCCAATCAACTAAAACATGGGGAAAGCAACAATTTGACAAAAGAAATCCGACAAAATCCACAACTTTTAGCCTTAGAAATTCAAGCAAGTTACAATAGTTTTTTCATTAACAATAACAAGAAAAGCAAACCCCTCTCATAACCAAAATACAAAACTGCCAGATCTTTAGGCCATGTAATGATGAAAATGAAATGAGAATTCATACCTGAGAAAACTGGATTTGGCTACTTGGAAGAGAGCAGGGACTTCATTAGTGTCGTAATTATTCTTCTATGCCGAGAAAAAGAGAGGGCATAAATGTAAAATTCATTTCAACGTTAAACACAAAATTCAAAAGTTAAATGGAAAAATGGCATTTCATATAGTCAAAGCTCGGATAGGGGGTAAATCTCTTGTTAGGACTATCTCAAAGACAAGAACACAAGGCTAAATTGTCATTGTGTTGTTAGTCCTACTATGCACAGCTTAAAACTCTTGAAGATATTTCAAAAATATAATAAAATATCTTCCATATAGCTGGATTCTATGGCTCCTCTTTGTCATCTCGTGGCCATTGACAAGAAAAAGGGGGTGGTGGTGGATCAACGCTCAAGGTGCCCTCCAACACCTTAACCACCTCTCTCATTGGAGGTCTTCTACGTTCATCAATTTGGACACACCAAAATGCAATTCTTAAAGCACGTTCCAGCTCTTGTGGAATAAACCCGCCAATTATTTTCCTGTCTATCACATTCTCTGGATGCCCTTGCAGCCACTCTTTGTATGCCCACTCACAAAGGTCCCCAACTCGACAGCCACTTACTAATACTAACACCATCTTACCAAAGTCCTCCACAATGAAGAGCATGATACCTTGCTGACTATGTTCCCAAGTCCAAATTCAGTCACCTTGGCCTCTAAATTTTCATCAAGTACAACATTCTCCCATTTCAAATTCCCATGGCTCATAAATTCCCTACAGCTTGTGTGTAGATAACAGACGGCCCTTCCGACACTTAAGCATATATCAAATCTCTTCCCCCAAGTCAGCTTCTTACACAATTTAAGATCTTCTATATACTTCTCCAGAGAACCATTCTTGACATATTCATAGACCAGAAATTTGTGATCTACCTCACAACAGTAGCCCTGCAGCTTTACAAGGCTTTTGTGATGAATGTTACCTATCTTTGTAACTACACCCCGGTATTTTCTGTCTTCTACACTTGCATCCACATCTTTGATAGCAACTGGTTTTCTATTTGGAAGAACGCCTTTGAACATCTTTGGCCCAATCTGATATTTGAAGTTCTCTGTAAGATCCTCTATTTCAGAGAAGGATAACACTATCAAGCCGTTTGAGTTTGGGCTGGTATGAGCAAAAGCAGCTTTCTTCCTAACTGAAATTCTTCTTCTGTAGAACCAGAAACCAAGTGCCAGTTGAACTAAAATAAATGCAATGAACATTCCTGCCGCTGCTCCAATTAGGCAAGGGAAACAAAACTTATGAGACCGATTGAGTGGAGGAGGGGAAGACAACGAGAGATTGGGGTTTACAGCTAATGGATCAGCACACATCTTTGCGTAAGATACTGAACTCAGTGAGGGGTCTGAATAGCCAGTAACATACGGTGTTCTCTTAATTAAGCATCGTGCAGTTCCATCATTTGAAAATGTTGCAGCTGTACAAGTCAGGTCATTCTGACACAAGCTTTTGCATTCCTCTGGACTAACTTTGGCAACTACATCATCAGTTGGTGGGTACATTCCATGTAGGAAAGTATGCTTATAATGAAGCATGTTGGAACCAAAAGAACAGCGATTATTTGGAATAAAACATCTGGAAGTGGACTCATTTTTCTGCTGCTTAAATGGACATTCGCAATCAGGGGACCCAGATTCATTGAAGACACAGATACCACGCTGGCCACAGGTTGCAAAGACATCACACTGGTTCTCAACAGCCTGCCAGACTGATCTCCATGACTTTGAATCTTCTACCCAAGAGTATAATCGGAGATTACCATCAACATCTAGCCTAAGAAACCTGTAGCTTATGGAGTCATTGTGATCTTGACTGTAAAGTGACCACACAGGTTTCAAGCTTTGGTCGCGGAGTTGTAGGGCTCCATCAGAAGTGATGAAAGCACTGAGGTTTGAACTAGAAAGGCTTCCACTTCTCCAGTAGGTGACATGGCTTTCCCATTGAAGTTGCAACTGACTAGAAGCACTCATAAAAAGAGTGTAGTAACTGGACACACAATTCTTGCTTGCAGCTCGAAGTGTTTGCAATGTAGAGAAGCTCTGTCCAGGAAGAAGTATGTCAGATGGAGTATCAAAACTTTGCCAAATAATATGTTTCTCTTGATTCAATAAAACAAGATTTCCATTGTCATTAAGAGCAGCAGAAACAACTGATAATTGCCTTGTTTTATTGGTCCATGCAGTGATACCCTTCAAGGAATCGAATAAAACTAGTTCGCCATCCTGGGTCAACTGGGCATAAGAATTTGATAAGCTCATATTTATACATATTTTATATCAAATTCTCTCGTCTTTTCTTAGTTATTTCCTCATATTTATGTGCTATTTACTTTATTTTTGTGTTTTATCGAATTTATCTAGCTAAGAAAATAAAAATAGCACAAGTGTGATTGTAAGTAATAAATTCGTCATTTCTACCTTGCTCACTTATTTTATTGTTGTAACTTAAGAAAACATTTTGGACAGTGGGCAAAGCACTGACGCATAAAGAAGTGGAAGGGTGACTGACAGTGCAATAAAAACTGAAAAGGCAGGAAAGACGTGGTTGCCTTGGTGGGTGGTTGCCTCGGTGGGAAATAAGTGCAGCTGTTAAAAAAAAAGAAAAGAAAGATGGCAGACAAGCAAGAGTGGAGGGAGGAATAAGAAAGAAATATAAAAAGAAAAGGGGAGCTCGGCATTAGGGAGAAAGGAAAGCTGCTAAGGCAGCTTGTGAAGAAAAGAAAAAAATAATAAGATTAAAGAAGGAAAGGCTGTCAGTGCGGGAATGGCAGAAAAGAAAAAATAAAATAATAAGAACTTTGGCAGGTGAAATGGTACTTGGCAGGAATAAAGCTTGGTGGAGATTAACGTGAGTGTGGGGGGGGGGGAGCACGCTGCCCTTGGCAGTGAAAACAGACAGCTGGAAAGAGGAAGACGTGGGAGCTCCTTGGGGAGTTCAGAAAACAAGAGAAGGGGAGAGAGAAAAGGCAGGTCAGACGCTGCCTTTGGGTAGCGTCTGAAACAGAAGCTGCTCTCGAGGAGACAGCAAGTAAAGCAAGGCGCTGCTTTTGGCAGCTTGCGCAGAGAACTGGAGGAGGACTGGAGCGAGGTCAGCTGGCGGAAAGAAGAAGACAGCAGCAGGAAACAAGACTGCCTTGGGCAGTCAGCACAGAGAGAATAAGGCAGTGCAGTGCATGCATGTTTGGCAGCGTGGAAGAGGTCAGACGAGAAGGCTTGGTAGCGTCAGAAGCAGCAAAGTTTCACTGCAATCCTCTCTCGGTTAATTCGTTCCAAACTCATATTTTTCTTTTATTTTAATTTATGAATAATGTGTAATTAATTTCTGTTTAGTTAGAGGTGAATTTGAAACCATGGATAAATGTTTATTATGATTTGATTTACTCCAGTTATGAATGTATGAATGTTTGGATGTGGTTTATTTTTCTGTGTTGATTAATAACTTGTTTATGTATGTGGGTTAAGGGTCGACACTTAATTTGCATGCTTAGACTTGATGCTAGGATATAAGGGAATTTCACCTAATCGTTATGAACTTATATCCATGAGTAGTAAAAATCGCTAGTCACGATTGTGTTTAGTAAACCCTAGGTTGGATTAACATGCGTATTCCATAGTTATGAATGCCTAGTCAATGCTTATGATTTCCATTGAACTTAATGATCTTTGATATGTCTCTCTATCATGCGTATTCCATAGTTAGGGAACTTGATGAGAATAATTTGGTTGTGATGCGTATCCCGTCCAATTCAATGAATCTAGGGAAATCTGAAGGTTAATTTAAGCGGACCTAATTAACTTGGAGCATTGTCATTTATTCGTTTGTTGAATTCATAACTGGGAATCAAATTGTATGCATTTATTCATGTGTGGATAAGGAACCCTCTAACTAGTGTCTCATCATTTCATTCTATCAAAATAGATTTTCTTTGAAGTTTGTTTTTAAATTTCTGTTTTAAAATCAATTTCGTAAAAAATCAATCCTCCATTTATTTTAAAGTGTTAAATTTATTAGAAATAATTTTAGTGTGTTTTCTAGAATTTTGAATTATTTTGAGTCTTTTGATTTGTTTTAGATTATTTGTTAGTTTTATTTTGAGTTATTCTAGTTAAGTGTTTTGAGTCTAGTTTCGTGTTTTAAATTTTGTTTTTACGTTTTTAATTTAATTTTACTTTGGTTAGCATCCCTAGTTAATCCCCGGCCTAGAACGATCCCTACTTATCCATATACTACAATTGTCACAAATAGGGTTTAAATTTGTGCATTAAGTAATTTTCGCATCAAATTTTTGGCGCCGTTGCCGGGGATTAGAAAATTTGCTAATCCTTTGTTTGTGTTTTATGTTTTTGTTTGTGTTTATTTTTGTGTTTTGTCTTTTACTTTTGATTTTTGTTTTAGTTTTATTTCTTTGATAAAAAAAATATATATATAGTAAAAAATAAAAATAAAAATAAAAAATAAAATAAAAAAAAAACATAAACATTCATATAAATAAAACACAAAAATATTTACATATATATATATATAATTAAATAAACTTAAATACATAAATATTTTACAATAACTTGTAAACTAATTTCGTTCATTGGTCGTTGGTAGGTGGTGCCTTGGAGGTCGACGGAGCCCTAGAAAGACGAAGCGCCAGAGTTGGATCATTCGGAGCCTCAATACTTGGTGCAGCTCCCGAGGACGAAGACAACATAAACCTCGGGAGTAACGTCATAAACCGTTGATGATCACTCTGAATCCGCACTTCGGACTCCTGCATCTGATCCAGCTTCCTCTTCATGCTTGTTGAGTAATTAGTTGCGAGCATGTGCAACTCCTTATTCTCATGCCTAAGCACTCTGACCTCTTGCCGAAGACTAGCCACTTCAGCCATCAACGACTCCACTTGACGAGTTCGTGCAAGAAGGCGCTGGCCCATGTTTGATACTGAGCCTGCACTTCGGACGCTGTAGGCCATAGAGTCCTGAACAGCCAGTTCGTCGGACCGCCTGGAAAGTATCCTAGTGTCTCTAGGAGTGAGCAGATTTCTGGCCACCACCGATGCGGTTGTTTCATTCATCATCATGGAATCCCCAACTGTAAGAGGACCATTTGGGGATATGAAGGACGGCTGCCAAATGTTGGTTGGAGAAGACATATCACTATCTTCCCCAACATTCAAGTTAAGGCGACGGTCAGAAGGGCAAGACATATTTGAAGGTGTTGAGAAAGAAGAGGTCGAACTGATCAAGATAAAAAAGAAATGCAAGAAGGGAGTGTTTACAGGAGGGAGCTCAAGTGTGTTGTGGAACAAATTCAGCGCCTCTATAAAAAGAAGAAATCAAAGAGGCGCTCATCAGAAATCAAAGTGGCGTCTTCTCGCAAATCGAAGAGCCGGGCTCCTTTCTCAAAAGCCGGATTCTTTTCTCAAAAGCGGCGTATCCGTCTCAAAAGTCGGACGCCGTTCTCAAAAGTCGGGCGCCTCTCTCAAAAGATGGAGCGGTCAGGAATCACGAGGCGAGCAGCTTTTCCAGATTTGTCGTCACTCGTCACGCGCGCTGTCAGCTTTGCGCAAATTACGGGTAGTTTTTTTAGAAAGCGCGTAACCTGTACTGTTCATCCATCCACCGGCTGCCGACAGGGGTAAAGGAACAGTTTCGGTTGTGAAGAGAAGTCCTATAAGTATCTACCTTCGCCTTCCACAGCAAAGGCATACCCTCTCAGCACTTCTTCATCTCCGATAATGCCTTTCCAACAAACCCTCTCGAGTTACTCTGTGTTTCTCATTCCCTGGGACACCTTTGCAAACAAGTCATCAAAAGCTAGAGTATTTCATATCATGAAGGTTGAAACCAAGAGTATCTCATATCATGCTTTCTCCCTGTCCTTGTCCTTGTCTTTGTGACAAGGAGAAAGCGAGCAATCAGCCAGCACTCGGTGTCAATCTTCCGATCTAAGAACCGACTGCCTGGAAATCCTTCCTGATTGCTTACCTAGCATTGCTCTCGAGTGCTCATCTTCAACCGCTGATGTACTTCCGAAGAAGACGCCACATCTGCCTGGAGAACAGATAAGGCAAGTGAAAATGATTACTTGAAGCATGTGGAGACAAGGTGCTGCTTCATCTTCAAGATCAAGTCTCATTTTCCTTGCTAAGAAGTTCCCCGGCCCAGTTCAAGAATACACCTGTGGAACGATACTTCTTCAAAAGCAAAAGTATCCCATATCATCAGAGTCAAAGGCAAAGATATCTCATGGCATGCTTTTCCTTTACCCTTGCTCTTGCCTGCGAGACAAGGAGAAAGAAGGCAATCGGTCGGCACTTGGACAGATTGAACAAAGAATCAGACCACCACTTTTACCTCGTGCCTACCTGCCATGCAGAAGAAACAAAAAGAGAAGAATGTAGCCTGCAGACTCAATCAACCCGGCAGAAGGAGTCCGAGTTGAAACCAAGAGCTCGAGAAGCTTCTACAACATATGGACGCATCAGTCACCACCACCAATCAAAGTCTCATTTTCCTTGCTAAGAAATTCCCGAGGCCAGTTCAAGTTCAAAGCTGTGGAAAGTCAACGAGCACGACCAATGATCACTTATTAGTTCTATTCATTGTCTTTTATTTTCATTTTCAATTTTTCGTTTGTTTGTTTTTTTTTATATTTTCTTGTGTGCTTAACTGATTAATTTCTTTTCTTTGCAGGAACTTTTGGTTATTTCCACCCTTGAAGTTGATTGCAGAATTTTAGCTTGGGGGGTCATCGCTTGATTTTACTGCAAATTAGGGAAGTTTTCAGTCTTATTGCTTTATTTTGTTTCTTTATATTTATTTATTTTATTTGTATTTGCATTTTATTATATTTTCTGACATTGGGGACAATGTCTAGTTTAAGTGTGGGGGTAAAGAGTATAAAAATGACCAAATTGAAAATTTTTGTACCTTCGACTTTGAACTGGTTTCATTTGTTTCCATGTTATTGCTTTGTATTTTCTTAATTAAGTTGTTGTTTTTTTAAAAAAAAAAAAAAAAAATCGGAAAATTTAAAAATCCAAAAATATTTCCTTGTTTTCCTTATTGTTTTGAATTAGTTTTTTGTTAGTTTCCCGACCCAATGATATAATTGGATAAAATTTGAACCATGATGATCAAGAACTTAGTTAACATGTGTTCTGTGAAATTCCTAATTCTCGTGTTAGTTTTGTACATATTTGATCATCTTTGAAAAACTAAACGCACATAGCCTTGTTGATGTGAAACTAAAGCATGATTTAAAGCTCCATATGTGAATTTAGTGACCATATACATCCGATGTGAGTTTTTGAGCCTATTGAAAGTGTGTGCATTTTTCATACACTCTTATTCTTTCATGTGTGATGAACTTATGTGAGATACTTCTCTAGAACTTGCATAACGATCTTTCGAAATATTTGTCATTGATTGCATGAACTTGAAAATGATAGAGGCATTAGGTTTACCACCATGGCCCAAATAACCTTGTTTCCCAAAGAAAAATGATATCATTAGATTGCCAATTTGAGCCGTATTTGTGAACCTTTTATTTCTTATCACCATATATATCTACCCTTATGCCTGAAATATTTTTTTTCCTTACCCTTTCCAAGCAAGCTAATGAGTAATGTGAAATTGTCTTATGAGAAGTGTTTGTGAAGTACTCGGAGGGTGTTTGGCAAAAGAATAAGTGTGGGGGTTTTTCATATTTGTTTGTGGTTAAAAAAAAAAAAAGTTTGTTTACGAAGAAAATAAAAAGTGTTTAAAGTTTCAGTTTAAGGTTGTGGTTGGAGGTGACTAGAAGAATAGCTGGAAAGCTTGAGTTCTTATAAATCTAAAGAAAAGAATTGCTTGCAATGTAGCTTGGAACTTGTGTTTTCCTATTCTTTCGTTTCAATAACCCTATCCCTAAGCCTCATTACATCCAATAAAAGTCCTCTTGATTTAAGTTTTGCAATTATGACTGTGGAGAAGTGATCTTTATGCAAGCTTATGGTAGAAATTTCACATTTGATTCTTTGAGCGAAACACATTAAAACTAAACACATGTGTGATTGAGTACATATCCCGTGAGAAGGTCGCCAGTTTGCATATGGTGATTTTAAAATAAAAATTTGAAATTGCATTAGCATGGCTATCTCACACACTACACTTCAAGGATGATTCAAAGATTACTGCTAATATTTGAATAAGGAAGATGAATTTGGATTAGTTTGTTTGGTGCTAGCTATGGTTCTTGATGATTGTGTTCTCAAATGAAGTTATATGAGGGTCACATAGGGAGAAGCTAATAATTTTCATGTTATTACTTTTTCTGTTTTGCTCGAGGACTAGCAAAAGCTAAGTGTTGGGGTATTTGATAAGCTCATATTTATACATATTTTACATCAAATTCTCTCGTCTTTTCTTAGTTATTTCCTCATATTTATGTGCTATTTACTTTATTTTTGTGTTTTATCGAATTTATCTAGCTAAGAAAATAAAAATAGCACAAGTGTGATTGTAAGTAATAAATTCGTCATTTCTACCTTGCTCACTTATTTTATTGTTGTAACTTAAGAAAACATTTTGGACAGAAAATAAAAAATGGACAGTGGGCAAAGCACTGACGCAGAAAGAAGTGGAAGGGTGACTGACAGTGCAATAAAAACTGAAAAGGCAGGAAAGACGTGGTTGCCTTGGTGGGTGGTTGCCTCGGTGGGAAATAAGTGCAGCTGTTAAAAAAAAAGAAAAGAAAGATGGCAGACAAGCAAGAGTGGAGGGAGGAATAAGAAAGAAATATAAAAAGAAAAGGGGAGCTCGGCATTAGAGAGAAAGGAAAGCTGCTAAGGCAGCTTGTGAAGAAAAGAAAAAAATAATAAGATTAAAGAAGGAAAGGCTGTCAGTGGGGGAATGGCAGAAAAGAAAAAATAAAATAATAAGAACTTTGGCAGGTGGAATGGTACTTGGCAGGAATAAAGCTTGGTGGAGATTAACGTGAGTGTGGGGGGGGGAGCACGCTGCCCTTGGCAGTGAAAACAGACAGCTGGAAAGAGGAAGACGTGGGAGCTCCTTGGGGAGTTCAGAAAACAAGAGAAGGGGAGAGAGAAAAGGCAGGTCAGACGCTGCCTTTGGGCAGCGTCTGAAACAGAAGCTGCTCTCGAGGAGACAGCAAGTAAAGCAAGGCGCTGCTTTTGGCAGCTTGCGCAGAGAACTGGAGGAGGACTGGAGCGAGGTCAGCTGGCGGAAAGAAGAAGACAGCAGCAGGAAACAAGACTGCCTTGGGCAGTCAGCACAGAGAGAATAAGGCAGTGCAGTGCATGCATGTTTGGCAGCGTGGAAGAGGTCAGACGAGAAGGCTTGGTAGCGTCAGAAGCAGCAAAGTTTCACTGCAATCCTCTCTCGGTTAATTCGTTCCAAACTCATATTTTTCTTTTATTTTAATTTATGAATAATGTGTAATTAATTTCTGTTTAGTTAGAGGTGAATTTGAAACCATGGATAAATGTTTATTATGATTTGATTTACTCCAGTTATGAATGTATGAATGTTTGGATGTGGTTTATTTTTCTGTGTTGATTAATAACTTGTTTATGTATGTGGGTTAAGGGTCGACACTTAATTTGCATGCTTAGACTTGATGCTAGGATATAAGGGAATTTCACCTAATCGTTATGAACTTATATCCATGAGTAGTAAAAATCGCTAGTCACGATTGTGTTTAGTAAACCCTAGGTTGGATTAACATGCGTATTCCATAGTTATGAATGCCTAGTCAATGCTTATGATTTCCATTGAACTTAATGATCTTTGATATGTCTCTCTATCATGCGTATTCCATAGTTAGGGAACTTGATGAGAATAATTTGGTTGTGATGCGTATCCCGTCCAATTCAATGAATCTAGGGAAATCTGAAGGTTAATTTAAGCGGACCTAATTAACTTAGAGCATTGTCATTTATTCGTTTGTTGAATTCATAACTGGGAATCAAATTGTATGCATTTATTCATGTGTGGATAAGGAACCCTCTAACTAGTGTCTCATCATTTCATTCTATCAAAATAGATTTTCTTTGAAGTTTGTTTTTAAATTTCTGTTTTAAAATCAATTTCGTAAAAAATCAATCCTCCATTTATTTTAAAGTGTTAAATTTATTAGAAATAATTTTAGTGTGTTTTCTAGAATTTTGAATTATTTTGAGTCTTTTGATTTGTTTTAGATTATTTGTTAGTTTTATTTTGAGTTATTCTAGTTAAGTGTTTTGAGTCTAGTTTAGTGTTTTAAATTTTGTTTTTACGTTTTTAATTTAATTTTACTTTGGTTAGCATCCCTAGTTAATCCCCGGCCTAGAACGATCCCTACTTATCCATATACTACAATTGTCACAAATAGGGTTTAAATTTGTGCGTTAAGTAATTTTCGCATCAGAATTGTTACCAATAATAAGATCAGCTGCAGCACTCCATACCAAAAGTTGTTGGTCAAGAGGAAAAGACTTCGAAATGAGACGGATCCCGAAACTATAGTTTGGCTGGTCTGAACGGTTAAAAAATCCAAATGCAAAATCACCATTTGGAGAGATCCATATGTTTTTATCGGCTACAGAAATTTTGGAACCCAAGGGAATATCTGAAGTCGCAAGAGTATTTAACAGGAATGCAACAAAGATACACAGCAGGAGACGCGATTTACGGAGATGCTCGACCAGTTCGGGCATATCTGAATATGCTTATAAATCCTACAAAAACAAATAATCAGCACTATGACCTCCTTTAAGTGTAAATCATGTTTGCGTATCAAAGTTAATGAATTTCACTAGGAAAAAATTAGAGTAAAAATGGCAACAATCAAGTTTTTCATGAACAACGGATAAAAAGTTTCAACATTTTTCATGAACAACACTGAAAAGTAAAAATGGCAACAATCAAGGCAACTCATAGCCCAAATAAAAACAAACAAAAAATTGAAAAAATAATGTTTTTAGGCCAACAGAAAATTGAAGTTCCAAAAAATTCACGATAAACTCAAGGAAATAACTGTCAACATAAATTTCATACAAGTCAAGAAGGAATACATGCAATATCCAGAACTTGATGCCTGAAAAGGCAGTTAAAACCCCAGAAATTTAACAAGCCGGTGGAATGCCCCCATGACCATCTCAGAAGCATCCCATTATATATATTTGGAACATTGTAAAATTGTCATGTGAGCATTCAGAATTTTGAATATTCAAACAGAGATTGACTGACCGAATGAGGCAGCCTACGACTGAAAATGGAGGAAGCAAGTGACAAAAAAAGGAGCTGTAAAGGGAGTAAAAATTTGGATATTTAAGGGATTATAAAGTGGGTGTTGAATAGACTCAAGAGGATGAATGGGACCCAAAACTAACCCAATTGGGTACAGTGTGGACTGTTTAGGCAAGGCAATCACTTTCAGGGGCTTGAAAGTTCAACACTCTGGACAACGATATTGCAGGCAAATCATTATTGAAGTTTAATAGCTGATAAATATATAGAAAATCTACAAAATCACAAAATAAACAAGAAACTGGAACACCCCATTATTGGAAAAAGCTTCTTTTTTTGGATTAAAACCATAGATTGGCAGCAGCTTGAGCAAACATGAAATGACTTTTTTCTCATTTACACTATGAATTAGTGATATTTGAATACAAGCGATGTTACTACTTTAATTTACATCAGGGGCGGCCCGGGATGGGGGAGAACCCGGTACGCAGTGGGTTGAAGACGAACGCCCTAACCACTAGGGCAATCCAACACTTTCTGAATTAGTGAGATAATAAAATGTAATAAAAATTGAAACTTTAAGCATTGACAGTGAGTACCACACTACTAACCAGTTTGTCAAATTTGCTTTCCTTCTTCTGCTTTTTCTTTAAAGCTTTTCAAGAGATGCTTTTTCTTCCTGAAAAAAAAAAGGGCAGATATATAAGCAGAGGATAAAAACGAACTAGAAGTGGTGGTTCATATAACAACTCAACAGACGCAACACTTCCAGTAGAACCTAAATTACAAACCCTAATTCGAAACTCGCAAATCAAATTCCCAACTTAAACCACCACATTGGACCATAAAAAATGTAAATAAAATAAAATAAAAGCACAAAACTGAGAGTCTGTAAGGAGAAGCGGCGGCACCAGAAAAAGTGAAGAGAATAAGAACTTACCGAAGAAATGTGAGGCGAATGGACGAAGGCTAAAGAGAAACGGCGGCACGAGCGAGAAAAGTCGGGCGGGCTGGGGTTTTGAAATGGAGAGTGGTTGGGAAGAACCTGCTTATTGAAAAAGTTATTCTACAGAAGCAATGTGAGAAAGTGGAAGAGAGAGTGGGGGTTCGAGGGGGCGTTAAACGTGAGAGAAAGAAAAAGATTTTGCCGCTACAACCGATATTATATACACTAACGAATAGAAAAGAAATTAATTTTTTGTTTTAAAAAATGATATTATATACACTAAGAGGATGGAGTATCCTTCGTGTCATAATAAATTAGTAATAATGTGGTTCAAAATCGTCTTTGGCGAGAATCGAATCTAAGACCTTTTATTTAGATGTAAAGAGAAATATCATTAGATCATAGTACTAAATGATAATAAATTAAATATTTATGTAAAATACTTTTCCCATGCTGCACATTCATTTTTTTCTAAGAATTTATCATAAATGATTTTTGAAATTGACACTCATTCTCAGTTTGAATTATGCTTTCTAAACAAGGTTGCTTTCTTTTTAAAGAAAACTAATGAAAATGGCTTGAAAATTTTGAGTTTTAACGATAAGGGCAAAATAAATGGTAAAGTGAATAGTAACAGGATTGACTTTTTAGTGTAAAAATGTGGTTTTTCGTTAAAATGAACAGTATCATGAACTTTTCGTTAAAGCTCTTTTCTTTTTATCTAAGAATTGACACTCGTTCTTAGTATTACGATCTTGAGGTATTTTTCTTCACTGGTAAGTGAGAGGTCTTAGGTTTGATTCATGTCAAATGCAAATTTGAACCACATTATTATGGTTAGCCCAATGTGAGGCTTAGCTCACTCCCGCACACCGTAGTGTAGATAATATCGTCTTTTCAAAACAAATTCCAATCACTTGGTATATCAGCAGAGTTCTGTTACCGTGGCTTCTCGTTTTAATAGGATAGTGTTATCCACACTCATTTTTATTTTTCACACACTTGTCTCAACTTTTGACTGTCAGATCGAATGAATTAAAAACAATTAACGACCAAAAATTAATAACAGCGTGTGATAAGTAAAAATGAGTATGTAAACAATACTATTCTTTTAATAATGTAATATTATATTTATAAAAAAAAAAACTTGCAAATAACATAAAACTGAAAAGTCACATGACGGTAAATACATTATCAAATCGTTGCTCATATTCATTTATTATACAAGTAGGACAAGAGCTTTGGAGGAGGCTAGATGTGCTTCCATGAAGTCAAACATTATATGATTAAGAGTAATATACAACGGAACCAAATCCCCTCCGGATCCTATAAAATTGAGCCCACTAATCAATGCATCTGGATCATTGAAATTTGATCCAACAGCTACAAACAGGGAGCTCCTCTAAAAGTTATAATAATTGTAGCCGTTGAATCAAATTTCAATAGCTCAGATACATTGATTAGTAGGATCAGATTTATAGGATGTGGAGGGGATCCGGTTTCATATACAACTCTGCACCGCCACATCCTCACAGGCGATCTGTTTTAAAGAACAAGAAGATAATCCTCGAAAGCCAATACCAAGATAAAAAGAAGAAAAAGCCACAGAGCCCCACGAGGTTAAGGTGCATGCAAGGGTAATCCACTGCTATAAGGTAACTTAGTTAATCTCCATTTTGCATGCAAGGGTAATCCACTGCTATAAGGTAACTTAGTTAATCTCCATTTCTCACTAGAAATTATAATTTTGCCGACAAATTATAAGTAGACAAAGCAAAATGTTGTTGGCACAAGAGTCATTTCTCGACGAAAATTTTAATTTGTCTTCTGAACACTCACGCCATAACTTATTTACAACGCCAATCTTAGCCGAGAAAATTGGAACGTTAGCCGACGATCATTCTGTAGGCGTAAATTCAATGCCTTGACAAATTTTGTTTTGACGGGTAAATTCTGGCGAGAACGTTTCCCGCTATATTGAAATATTAGCCAATTATGTGCGGCAACAAAGTAGTTCATCAGCAAACTGATAAGAGAGGCAACAAAGTGTGTCATCGGCAAAGTGATAATAACTATACGTGATAAGAACAAACTTATCAAATTCAAGGCAATCCTAACCTATTTTGTCGGTTCACATCCCCCAACTGCTCATGATCTCCTTCCCATATTCTTCCTAATCATATTTTGTCGGTTCACATCCCCCAATTGCTCCTGATCTCCCTCCCATATTATTTATATTCCTATTTTGTTGGTTCACATCTCCCAATTGCTCATGATCTTCCTCCCATATTCTTCGCTCTCAGCGCGCCATTCGATTTCACTTTCATAAGAATTCCTATTTACCTTGTAACACTTGGTGGGGTCTTTCCCTCTCAAAAACAATTTTGATGATCCTAAATCTCTAAGTTTATATATTAGGGTTCTCGCACTCTTAACTGACTCTCACTCACGTCTTTGCCTCTATCATCTCTTTCTCTCTCACGATCATCTCCATAATTTTGCAGAAGCGGCAACCACAAGCAACCATGCTTAATGGTGAGGATATAACCAAACTATTTAATATATTGCTTAATTATAGTTTGGTTCAAGACCTTTAGAGCAAGTCAACCGAAGAAAAAATGTCCCAGCCCTCAGTCCAAAAAACAAAATGGCCCTCAGTCAATTTGCTCCAACCCACAAAGTTGCCTGGCACCTAGCCTATGTCAGGCAACAGACCAGCCCAATTTTGACAAACCCAAGAGCCGACCTATTTGGCTGGCGCGTGCATGACACTCGCGCCCAGGGCGAGTAGCCGACAAGGTTGCAGAGGGCTGTCAGCCCACTTGTGCTCCGGAGCCCCATGAGTGACGCGGCATGCTTATAGCCGTTGGATTTCCAACAGCCATTTTTTGTAGACCGTTGGATTTCCAACGGTAAAAAAAATTTAAATTTAACTTTTAAAATGGACCGTTCGATCACAGATCAACGGTCCACGTTTTTTTCACAAAAAAATAAAATATAATATAATAAAAAGGCCCAACGGTCAGAAATATGACCGTTGGCCACGTGGCAACTCCCTGGCTCTTGGATTTGAATATTTTTCAAATCCAACAGTCCAGATTAATTAACTATATTAAAAATTATATAAAAAAATACAGAAAAATTATTAAAAAATACAAAAAATTTAAAAAAAAATACAAAATTTTTTTTTAAATGTTTTTTTTTTCTGTAAATACCTAACCCTCATCTTCCACCTTTACACCACATTTCAATATTTTCTACACTTTCTATACTATCTACATTTCAATATTTTCTACACTTTAAGAGAAAAAAATGTCTTCGTGGAAGCTCATTGAAGATGTTACGTTGTGTGAATGTTGGGTTCACACTACTCATGACCCGATTACGGGTAATGAGATGGATAAGCGAGAAATGTGGAGTAAAATTACGAAAACGTTTTGCGATGTACATGGAAAAGACGCCAGAACTAGTCAAGGTCTTCAAGGTCGTTGGAAAAAAACTCAACTCATCATTTACTTGTTGGAAAAACGCTATCTCTCATGCTTCTAGTAACCTCCGTAGTGGGACAAGTTTAGCGGATCAGGTGACGATATTTTTATTTATTTATACCCATTCCACCCACATCAATATTTTAATTTATTTAATTTTGTATGTAATTTCTTATGTCATTTTTATGTAATTTATATGCATTCCACCCGTATCAATATTTAATTTATTTAATTTCTTATGTAATTTTTATTTAATTTCTTATGTCATTTTTATGTAATTTTTATGCATTCCACCCGTATCAATATTTTGAATTTATTTATTTGTGTTACACCCGCATTTTTTAACACTATCTTATCTCACATTTTTATAGACACTACAAGCTCAAGCATTCTACAATTCAAAGAACCAGAACAAATCATTCACCAGATGGGAATGTTGGCAAATTGTCAAAGATTGCCCTAAATACAAAATTGTGGCAACCGGTCCAGAAGGTGTCATGCACGGTATGGGTCTACATAGTTTTCCAGAACCAGACATGGCCGAACAAGAAGCCGACACATTTCAAGACACGGAAGGGACGCCTGAACAAGTCCCCGAGACCCAACTGACTCGTCAGTCCCTCAGGCCTCAAGGTAAAAAGGCATCAAAGAAAAAAGGTAGTTCTTCCAAAAATGACTACACTAAATATATGGAGGAACTTACTCGCTAAGGTGAACTGAACATGGCACGGGAAAAGGCTAGAGATGAGGAAAAAGTTGCTGCTATGGCAGCAATAATAGCAGCTACTGAGGCCCGTGATGCGGCGGCTGAGAGACAAAGAAAAGTAGTTAATCGAGAGAACGAGCTGGTTAGAGAAACACTTCATCGAGAAAATGAAATGCTTAGAGAAGAAATGATGGCTCAACCAGATCGTGACACTATGAGCAAGTCTCTAGTAGGACTGTCTCAGAATTCTAAATATTTTTGGGCATCGGAAAAAAGAGATGTCATGCGAAGGAGGCGTGCAAGAGATGCGGAAACAAGTCAAGGGGGTTCTAGCTACACAAATCATGGCAACCAAGATCCTAGCACCACATATCCTAACTCGAGAGACTTTGTATAATTTTTATGTAATTTCTTATATTTTTAGAATTTTATTTAATTTCTTATGTAATTTTTATGTTTTTTCTATTTTTTTTTCTTTTGAACTTTATTTAATTTCTTATGTAATTTTTATGTTATTTCTTATTTATTTTTAAAACTTTATTTATTTTTATTTTATTTATTATGCAATTTTAATGTAATTATTTATTTATTTTTGTACTTTATTTAAACACATGAAGTAAGATTACATAAACTCACCAAATAAGATTACATAAACTCACCAAATAAACTTAAAAACAAAACACACTACATAGAATTACATAAACTCACCAAATAAACTTAAAAACAAAACACACTACATAGAATTACATAAACTTAAAAAAATACCATTTATTCTTCAACCACAGGCCTCATTTTAATTATCTTCGCCTTCATGCAATCCCCACTGGTGCTCAATCAAGTCATTTTGGCGGGTTACGTGCCAGTATGGCTCTTGCACATCAGTGTACCGCTGAACGATCAATTCATTATAACGTCCATCACGTTCCAACGGCTCGTGTTGCACTGGATCTTCGGTCCGGTCATGAGCACAGTAGATACGTGTTCTTGAGTTGTTCATCGGATCCGGCTCATATTCATCGACGGCATCATAATCATACTCATCTTCAACAATCATGTTATGGAGAATAATACACGTCATCATGATGGATTGAAGAGCCTCGACATCAAATATTCTAGTTGCAGCCCTGACAATCACCCAACGAGCTTGCAAAATATCAAAACAACGCTCGACATCCTTCCTACACCCTTCTTTACATTTTGCGAAGTGTTTTTCCTTTTCAGTCTGTGGATGTGGCACTGTTTTGACAAATGTTGACCACCTTGGGTAAATGCCATCTGCAATGTAGTATGATCCCTCGTATTAGGTACCATTAACCCAATATGTGCATCTCGGCGATTTTCCTTGCAGCAGTTTGTCGAACACTGGGGATTGGGTAAGGACATTTAGGTCATTCTGAGCTCCTGGAACACCAAAAAAAGCATGCCAAATCCATGTATCAAATGAAGCCACCGCTTCCAAAATGATGCTTTTGGCTCCTTTTCTGTCGCCATATGCTCTTTGCCACGACTTGGGACAGTTTTTCCAAGTCCAGTGCATGCAGTCGATGCTTCCAATCATGCCAGGGAAGCCTCGCATCTCACCCTTCCTCAGAAGCCTTCTCATGTCCCTTGGTGTGGGTGTCCGGAGGTACTCTTTGGTGTAGAGGGCTTCAATTGCAGAGCAAAACCGCATCAGGGACTCCAGAACAGTTGTTTTTCCCATCATCGCGATCTCATCCACTTGATCTGCAGATGCTCCATATGCAAGAATTCGCAAGGAGGCCGTAATTGTTTGCTCAGGAATAAGACCTAGAACATGAAAAACATCCTCTTTTTGCACAAAGTATGGATCATGGTTGCAAATATCACTCATGATTTTGTCGAACAAATTTCGTTGCATTCTAAAATGACGTCTAAAAATATGATCAGGGAATATGCTATTGGGAATAAAATAATCTTCCAATAGATCTTTACCTTGTTTTTCCCTTTTTCTATTGAGGTTTGCAGCACGTCTTAGTTTGGCTATCTGACCCACGGCTTCCATGACACGGCGGGAATGTGAGGCCTTCTGCCTTCTATGGTGATCATCTTCATGCTCCTCCATGAAGAAAGCCTCATCTCCACCTCCACCTTCCTCGAGATTGACCAATTCTGTCTGTTGTGCCAACAACATTTTCTGTTGCTCCTGCAACTGTTTATACACTCTTCTTGAAGAAGACATTGTAATATGAACTCAAGATTTGAAAACGATCAACAAGGATTCTGAGCTAAAAAGAAGGATTGAGTTTGGTGTGAGGATGGATATAGGAATGTAAGGTTTATATGGACAAAAAAAGAAAGGATGAGGTTCTGGACAATGCCACGTGGCACTACGTGATTGGTTGAAAATCTTCTCGAAATCTTGGCTAAATTATTATAACCCGGAAGTCACACGTGGCATGTCGGGATTGGTCGAAAATCCTATCAGAAATCTATCCACAAAATAGTACGTTCGGATAATGACACGTGATATGACGTGATTGGTTGAAAATCTTATCGAAATCTTGGCTAAATTATTGTAAAATGGAAGTGAGACGTGGCGTGTCGGGATTGGTTGAAAATCTTAGCGGAAATCTATTCACAAAATAGTATGTTCAGATAATGACACGTGGTGTGACGAGATTGGTTAAAAGTCATCCGAAATTAAAACTATTTTATTTTTTTATTCTTTTAGAAAGAATTAAAAAATATTTTAAATGGGCTGGGTGCCAGCGCATTTTGTATGGGTGGAGATCGTTTGTGCCAGCGCATTTTTTCACTGGGTGCCAGCGCATTTTTTTAGGGGTGGAGATGCATTGGCCTATTACTGTTCATTGGAGTATGTTACTGTTCACTGGAGTGGATAAATGGGCTGAGTGCTGGCACAAAGTCCTTAGGGGTGGACTTGCTCTTAGGTTACTATTACTTTTTGTTCTGATTTTTTCTTGGTCAGGGCATGTTATTGTTTGGCTCTTGTAACTTAGGGTGCATTACAAATTGAAGTAAAATTTTTTTATTTGGATTTTTTATGCTTCAATGTCTTTGATTTTTATTCTTACCAAAGAATTCCAATGCACTGCATATATGTATTTACATTTAACTTAAACTCGGTTCTATTTTTTTTTTTTTTGTAGATGCCAATGATTAGTCAAAAAAGGAACAACCTCTTTTGTCAACAAGAATCCCACCTCTGCCATCCCAGTCATGGTCTACATATGCTATCAAAGCTGCTCCAACTACTTTTAGTTAAGAGATGAATAGGCCTGATATTTTGAGGCAGACTTATCTTTCTCGCACACAATCTCATTCTATGGGTGGTGCGACTGGGAGTGATACTCCTCAGTTAGAGCCAATAAGCATTAATCCTCCATGACCTTGGCGGGAAAACACCATACCTTTTTCGCCTTGTACTCATTCCCAGACCATAAGTGGTGCGAGTGGGACCTCAATTCATCACACTCATTCTCAACCCGTAATTGGTACTAGGGAAACTTCTTATCAACATCGAGACGCAACAAGATCCCAGCTTGATGATACACATAATGATTTACCTACTGAACCACCTACTAGAAAGATGAGCGCAGTTCGTCATCGACACATGAGTAAGAAATTAAAAAGACTAATGTTATATACCACGATGAACAATGTCATTACGTTACACCAATTATCATTGCATATTAATGCCTTTTTGCTTTTCCATTGTAGGTGTTAATGGTTTTGTACCAAACTTACCAGATGAAAGACTAGTGCGCGGGGCATGTCGGTTGGTTAAAACCAATCGTATTGTTCGTATTACGCAAGTAAATATCAAGGTCGTTATAGACCCAGTGCATAGGCGAGCACCTGATAAAGTTGTTCATAGCTTGTTGGCACATGATATGGGGGCTATTGTTCGCTAACACTGCCCAATGAACACGGCATATTGGAAAAGAATGTATGACGAGTTGAAGTCAAACCTCGTCTCGAAGATCACTGTGAGTAAGACCATTAATTTAAGACATATACTTTGTAATAATCTCTATAATGACTTGAATTTTACAATACTTTTAAAATATAGTTTACCAAACACTCATCTGCTTTATTTTATAGCTGATTATTCTTAAAGCATAGCAGAAACATTTTTTTTTTTTTAAAGCACAACAATCCCAAACTGGCTCTAAGAACCACGAAAATTTAAAGCCCCTCATCCTGACTCATAGTAATTAACAAAACTTGTGTTAGAGGGCTTTTTTTTTATTAGGAAAACTAATGAAAATGACTTTGAAACTTTGAATTTTAATAAAAAAATTCATGTAATCCTTTTATTTAAAGAAAAACTAATGAAAATGGTTTGAAAATTTTGAGTTTTAACGATAAGGACAAAATGAAGAGTAAATTGAATAGTATCATGATTGACTTTTTAGTGTAAAAATGTGGTATTTCGTTAAAGTGAACAATACCGAATGCTTTTTGTTAAAGTTCCATTTATTTAATCGTTAGTATAAAACCCAATATTAAACAAGTTCAATTAAAATGGCTCAGCCATATTAACATATTGATTTCTTGATTTTGCCCTTGACGTTTTTAGGTTCTATTAGGTTTGCTTTAAGTTAGTTTAGTCTTATCGAAGAAAACCAGAGCGCATTCGGTTTGAGAGATTATGGCAAATCCAAGATGACAAGAAGACGACAAAGCTGAAGCATGAGAAGATGGAGGGATCCAAGTTTTGGGTGTGGCATTGATTTTAATGGTGATGCGATGAGGCGGTGGTGTGGTGCGGCGGTGAATCACACCCATGAAATTAAACTGGGATTATTTTGAAAATCAATGAAAGCACTCCCTCCATCTTTTGCCACCCGTATTATTTTGAGTATCAATTAAACTAGGATTATTCTAGGTGTGATTTCATGGTGGGTGATGTAATTTTCAAAATTCTAACTTTTCAAAATTACATATGGGTGTGATTCCTTTCAGTTTAATTTCAAGTTTTGGGATCCAAGGTTTAAATTTGTTGTTCATGGTGATTTCAAGTTTTGGGATCCAAGTTTTGGGATGCGGTGTGGGGGTGATATGGTTCGCAGCCAGAAATGTGAAAAAGGAGGAAAAAGATGGCTAGGAAGGTGAAGGAAGCATAATGACTGCATTTTTATTTTATTATACCTTTATTTATTTGTTTTGTGGTGGGCTTGTTTTATCAAGACTTATACCTTTATTTATGGGAACTATTATTAGTACTCCAAAAATCTCATTCTACACTCATCACAAGTGTATTTTTCTTTCCATCTATAGAAAGTTTGGAGTGTCAAATGATATTTTTGGAATGCTAATAACAATTCCCTTATTTATTTGTTTTGTGGTGGGCCTATTTTGCTTATATTATCAAGGTAGAGGATGTGTACAACGATTTTCATGAGACTCACTTGGATGACAAGTCTGCTTAGCATTTCTCATTTTAAAATATAGAATTAATAGTAAAATTTAGAAACTTGTCAAACTAAATAAAGTGTAGCATTTAATTAAGCATTTTACTTGGATTTTGACACACATGCTGAGAGAGAGAGAGCAGGAGAGAAGTCACCCTTTCAACTGGGGTTCCCATGTCTTCGCTCCAATACAAAATTAAAAAAAAAATATTTATGTAGTATTTGTTGAACATAAGTCCAAAAGTGTGATTACATATTCTTGTTTGTGATTTGGTGAACATGATTTTTTATTATTTATGGAACTTCTCAGAACTAAACTAAAATAATTCTATTTCTGGAACTACTGCAAAATAACGCATATTATTTCTGAAATTACAGTGAAATAATCCACACTATTTCTAGAACTAAACCAAAATAACTCACACTATTTATGGAATGGAACAAAATAAATATTATTTCTAAAACTATAGCAAATAACTCACAATATTACTTAAATTGAACCAATATACTCACATTATTTCTGGAACTACTGCAAAATAACACACACTATTTCTGAAACTACAGCAAAATAACCCACACTATGTCTGGAACTAAATCAAAGTAACTCATACTATTTCTGGAACTAGAGCAAAATGACTCACACTATTTATGAAACTAAACCAAAATAACCTATACCATTTATGGAACTACAGCAAAATAACCCACACTATTTATGAAACTAAACTAAACTAAAATAAAATAACACATACTATTTGTGGAATTACAACAAAATAACTCACACTATTTGTGAAACTAAACCAAAATAACTCATACTATTTTTGAAACTACAGCAAAATAACCCACATTATTTTTTAAACTAAACCAAAATAACTCACTATTTTTTAAACTAAGCGGAAAAAATGGGGATGATGTGCTCAACCGTCGGATTTCTTTCAATGAGATCTTGCGGCGTAAATTTAACATGCCTTTTTTTTTTGCTTTTTTTTTTCTTTCAACGGGAGAAAGGATGGCATGAAGAACAAGGAGGCGCAAATCTATTCGAAACCCAACCTCGAACAAGACAATAAGAAATTCTCGTATGTTGTCTTTCAAATTCAGAGATATTTTGGGGAAAATCGATAAATGGGTTCAATGATTGAGATTTCTTTTTCTTTCTAGTTTTATGGAGAAATGGGTGCAAGGAATTGGGATTTTTGGTTTTTTCCAGTTCCATGGAAAATGGATTCAGTTTGAGCGTCCTCCTGTTTGGTTTAATTGCATAGCTCTTTTCCTGTTCGTTTCATTTTAATTCCAGTTTTGGAGATTGGATTCATAATTTGGGATTTTCTTCTTTTCAAAGTCTGGTTATTCTCCAAATCTAAATCTAATTTGGACAAGGAAATTCAAAAACTGATATATGCACCAAGAATGAAGGAAGAAAAACCCAAAAAACGAAATGCCGATCAACGCTGTGCTTGGAGGTGACGTGAGTTTTCTCCTTCGTGGGAGCAAACAGGTTTCTGACCTACACCTCCATACACTTCATCCATGCTTTCTCCCATTGAAAGAAAAAAAAAGGAAAAAAAAGGCATGTTAAATCCAGCCACCCGATCTCATTAAAAGAGATCCGTTGGCTGAGCGCATCACCCTCATAAAATGGGGTCCCTCTCCTTAAAAGAACCTGCACCAAAAGCTAAGTTTTCTTTTTGTTCTGGTAATTTTGGAAACTTATTTTTGTCTCTGTTGAGCTTTGTAATACAACCCATGTAGAATTGGGGGCCTATGTTCTTATAGTTAATTTTAAGGTGCGTTTGGTTAAAGAAAACTATATGATGATTTTTTATTAAAATAATCTTGATCCAAACTCTTTTCATTAAAGCTCTTTTTTTTATTCTTTTGAAGAGCATGTTAAACGGGTCATATTTGGTTGGAGCTAATTCTTTTTTGACCTGGTCCAGGAATGACAATATCCACAGGCCCATGCAGCTGCAAGATCCACTATTGTGTGTGTTTTTTCTTTTTGGTGGATTTTTTGATATGCAACAACATGTTGTTGGAGACTTTGCACCTTCTTCTACATACGAACTTAAACCTAATTTGTAATTTAGTTTTCTTTTTAACAAACAATATTATCTACACTCAGGGGTTGTGGGAATGGGCTAAGGTCATTTCCAACCAAAAATGCCAAATACAATCCTGTCCAGAATTATAGGCTTATAGTGACACACCCCAACCGAGATCAAGGCATGCTGGCCGTCACGTGAGAGTGACGTAGCCATGTGCACAGTGCGGAAACGAAAAAGATAAGAAATATACGAATAATCAAAAACCAAATTACTAGAGTGCACTACTAAACAGGGAGTGATAGGAGTTAGTTACAACAGTATACACTCTTATTCATAGCATAAAAGTCTAGGTGCAGTCCAGTAGGATAAGTACTAGTTATACAGTACCAGGAATGTCCTACTATTATTTAGATAGGTCAGAACTGCCGACGTCCTCAAGCCACCAACAACAAGCTTACTTAAAACCTGGAAGGGCGCAAAACAAAAAACGTGAGTGGGCAAAAACAAATGTTTTACAAAACCATTTCATTTATCAATATACTAACCCCTCGCTGTAAAACATGTATAATTTTTCCCAGAATCAAGGTATAAGCATATACATAATATATTTTATATATATATATATATATATATATATATATTCACAAAATCATATTCAAGTGTATGCCATGCCAAGATATAACAGAGTAAGCAATTCAGGTAAGAATAAATTCATAGAAATATGATATGTTAGCCGGAATCCCTGAGGTAGTCTGTACGGCTGAATTCATAGCTCAGAGTCAACCTAGCTGGAGTCACTACAATGACCTATACGGCAATATACTGCACATAAGTCGGAACCACTAAAAATGGGTTTGTACGACAAGATTGGGTGTAATATAATTATGCTCAATTTTACTCTCTCGTAATAGCCGGGCGATAAATCGCTGGTCACCTACGAGTCGGAACCATAAATAAGGTCTGTACGACAAGACTGTGCACTTAAGTTGGATCCAATATGAGCATATAGTGCGGGAGGTGACATAAATAAACAAGCATGTACTTCATATCTCTGGCTAAATCATAATCACCCTAGGTGCAGTTTTATGAGCTCAACATTATTCAATCACATATCACATCATCGATGATTCACATAACCAAACATAACTTACCTAAACTTACATGTGCGTCCACAACACCACATTTATATATATATATATATATATATATATATGCAACCATGAAATGCATATTCAAAATATAAAAGCATTTGGCATATTATTTCAAAGCATACTTTCCTTAAAAATGCATTTCTGGGCATTATATCAAGTATATAAATATATACTGAACACAAAAGCCCACTCACTGGTATATCGACGGGTCGTAACCCCTGAGTCGCCCGTGGATACGCTCGTCCTCGGGATAAGTCTCACCTATATGCGAATTAACTATAAAAACGTTATTTTAAAGCACATAGGCAAAACTAGCTAATAACTTCTCATACATTGCTTAAAATGGGTATGTGAATACACCACAGTGACCTACACAACCTCAGGATCATCCCAAAATTTTCAAAATAATTTTCTGACCCCGCACACGCCGGCCAAGGCACGGCAATACGCCCGGCCACGCTCAGGGGATCATGACGGATTCTACAAACGGCGTCAGGAATATTCCATTAAATCCTAACGGTAACCGTCAATCATAACTGACGGCGTGAGAATATTCCGTCATACTTGACGAAATATTCTTTCATCTCCTACCTCCAGCTCCGGCAACCGTCGCCGGCGCCGGAAACTGGGCAATTTTTCAACTCCTTAATCTAGCTCATTTCTTCACCAAAACTTATGAAATTTAAACCAAAACGAAGCTAAAGACTAGTAGAAACACGATATAACACTTTGAATCCTTGAAATTCACGGGAACATGTTGGAAATTACCTCGACTTTTCGGCCAAATTTAAAACTTGTCGATCTCCAGTTTCCGACGTCCAAACTCCTTAAACGAACTATCCCTAGCCTCCTAGGGACCTCACAAAGCTTCCTATAAGCTTCAAATTCCATAAAAACAAGTCATAAATTTTTGCATAAACAGTACTTCATTCGGGGTTAGGGTTTTCACGTGATTTCGAAGTAGTTCTTACCTGTAAGTGGTATGGATATGTTCGTCTGAGCTTCACGAACACAATGGTGTCATTTTCCACTTCGATCCGTCGCGATTGCAAAGGTTTTGGTTGACGTCTGTACGTAGAAGGGAGAGAGAGAGAGTGTGAACTGAGAGAGAGAGTACGGGAGTGAGAGAGATAAGGCATGTGTGTGGTCCAAAAGCCACCAATCAAAACCAACAATTTCCTTACTTCCAATTGGGTCCAAAAACTTAGGGAAAAAAATAATAAATGGGTCAAAATCCAACTTAAATCACACAATACACTTAACGTTCAAGGGTAAAATTGTCATTTCATGTCATCGAAAATTAATTATTCGGGACGGGCTGTGACATATAGCCTTGTAAAAAATTATTTTTAAATGAACACTGTCAGACTATATTTATATATCATCTCTAATTGAAAGAGCTATGTTTTAGTCCCTCAATAATTTATTATTTTCAAATTTGTTCTTTAACATAAGGTTACTTGAATTAAATTACCATATTAAAACTACAACAACTTAGACATTAATTCAACAGTTGAATTAAGTTTGTTATTTAAATGACTTAGGTAATAAGAAAAAAAAGGTGAATAATTGAAATACAACAAGGTAAGATAGTATGGAGGGATGAAAAAGATTTAAGAAATGGTGTAAAAATGATTTAGGTATTTATATAAAAAAATTAAAATTTTATTTTAAATTTCTTGCCCAGCCTGATGGCCAAAGGATTGAAACTTGGCCTAAAGGGTCCCTATTTTGACCCAAACCTCTATTGGAATTGGGTTTTGTCTCAATTCAGGTTAAAACATGACTACTGACTATGACCTGATTCATTGGAGATGGTTTGAACCTCATACTAGGTTAACAATAATAATGTGGTTCAAATTAGCCTTTAACGAGAATCAAACCTCGTACTTACAAATGAAAAAAAAAGATCACTAAACTGTAGTATCAAGTGTCAAAATTTAGTTATTTAATTACATAAAAAAAAGAATGATACAAAATTGAATCGTAACCGTCAATGCAATCATGAATAAACAAGTGTGATGTTATCTGGGTCGATCGACACCCATCTTCTTTGGTACATGTACTGAACAATGATGGCTTACCTTGTCCTCATTAATTTGTCTTGACAGGGTATTGTAACCCTCTACTCTGTTTTTTTGCTTTGTTGTTTTAGCTTGCCTCGTTGTAGGCTTCCGTGTACGTTCTGACATCTTTGCCCTAGAATTTCATTCTCAGTTACTACCTAAAAAAAAAAACAAGTGTCGTCTATGATGGAATGGAGAACCCACTTTGGTCCCCATGATAGGGTGCCAATATATAGCCGGCCAAATTTCATGTCATATTCCTAGATAAATGATGCCTGGTTTTATCAGTATTGTAAATATTCTGATTCTTAACTTTTTATGTGTTTATTAACAGGATAATGTTGAGAAGATTAAATTTTTAAATTAAATTTTGTAAATCAAATGATGTGAACATTGATAATTGGATTACTATTTAAGTGTTGATTAACGTGTTTATTTACTATTGGTGACACATCATTTAGTTTAAAAATCGATCTCCATAAGTATTACATTTATTAACACCATGGAATCGAGATTCTTTTCAAATTTCTGTGTCAGGGGCTGTCCAACTCGTAAATCCAGACTACTCAATTTAAATTTTGTGGCTCTCATTTACCCATTCTACTAGCCTACCTCATACAAAACCAAGCCCTAAAACTGTCTGAAACTCTCTCTCTTAAATAGCCCAAATTTTAGATTCGTCAACTCCAGACACAGAGATCTGGAGAGAATCTTAATTCAACAACATGCAATATAAAAAAATATATTACAATCAGTAATGTAATTTTGTATATATATTCTTTAAGTGGTGGGAATATCATGATGGATATGGTATTTATTTTCTACACAATGTGTTTCTCGAGTGCCAAACTCTCCCCCCTCCTGTAGTACATAAATTTTGCATGAATCGTATCTTTCTTTCTCCTCTATTTTCACTCCTTAATGTAAATATATCTTAGCATATAAAAAAAGTATTACACACATCCCGTCATTGTTCTAAAAATCCCCGCCTAGGTGCTAGGCGGTTGGCCACCGTCCCGATTAATGCCTAGACGTTTGAAAATTAAGAAATGGCGCCTAGGTTGCAACTCACTTAGACAGAAAATAGATAACTTTTATTTTGCATTTTATTTTTTTCAATAAATTGTAAGAGACTTGTTGAATACTTAAATGAATACACATTATATGCATGTTCCCCATGTTTTCATTATGTTCCAATACTTCCTAATATATATATTATTCTATTTTTGTAGTTTATAATGAAACTATATATATTTTAAGTATAAACAGACATTTATTTACACAAAATATAATAGATTTACTTAAATCAGCTTAGTCCGCCTAGGCACTAGGCCCCAACTCACCGGCCGACTAGTGCTAACATCTTTTAGAACCTTGATCCCGATGTATATAGTTAAGAATTTTGGCATTCGGCCTACCCACCAAACCAACATATCCCTTTCATTTGTGGGGGCATCTTTGTTCATGGATTTGGCCGATTGAGAGATTTGAAAAGGGTGCAATCTTAGCCCTACAAAACCCAAATCTTCAGACTTAATTGGGACAATACTCCTCTTATCTTATTTATAAGATGTGCAAGTGAATGTAGTTATCAAGGGTACTTATGCTTCTTTCACGTCTACATCTTCAAACCGAGGAAGCACTCAAAGAGACATTAGCAATTGTATTTATTGTAGTGCTATCCGTTCACTTATTTTTATCTTTCACGCATTCATCTTAATTTTTAGCCATCAAATCAAATGAATTAAAAAAAATCGATGAATAAAAATTTAACAAGAGGTAGGTGTATGTGAGGTTAAAAAGGGTGTGAGAATAACACTACCCTTGTATTTAATAAGCTAAAAAGAAATTCAATGTAATGAATGATGTGCTTGATGCGGCAAGTTGAAGTTAATAACTGTGGTTTGTGACGAATTTATGATTTTTTTTTATATCGAAGTCAACTAGAAGTGCAGTGGTGTTCTAGGATCATATTTTATGACTTGTAGGGCAAGTAAGAATCTGACAGGATTTTGGGATATCAAATATTTTATGACTTGTATTACTTGTACGGAGTGCAGTGGTGTTCTAGGATCATACAATCAATATCACTTAGTGAGATAAATCTTTACTATTGTTGCTTGTATTACTTGTAGGGCAAGTAAATTCACCTATATATCATTATAAATGAAGGCACAAGGCCAAGTAAAAAACACAATTCTCACAAATAGCTAAGCCCTTCTTTTCTCTCTCGAGCGACTCTAACAAAAATACTAAAAAAATTAAAACATTGTTTAACCCAACTTATTCAACAAGAAAGATTTCCATCTCAAAAGCACGTCAAATCAAGAGAAATTTTTCAGTGTGACATGTACACGAGATGGTACACTACGTGTCATTATACAAATAGCATGATATGTGTTCTAAAAAGTTAATAACTTAAAAAATAAAATTTCTCACCATTTATATAAAAACAAGTGGTGTACCTTCCACCTAATCCATTAAATCTAGAGATTCGGAACATTAAAATTTGATTTAACGATTAAAATTATTATAACTTAAATATCTGTTTATAGCCGTTCGATCAAATTTCAATGATCTAAATCTCCGAACTTGATGAATTAGGTGAAAAGGATCCGGAGATGATAACGTTGTACCACGTCACCGCTAAGTTCATCACTTGGACATAATGCTCTTGTTCGAGGAGAGATTTTTCAGTGTGACCGTCACATAAGGCGGTACACCACATGTCTTTATGTAAATGGTTGGATATGTTTGTTAAAAGGTTAATAACTTAAAAATTAAAATTGTCCACCACTTACATAAAAACACGTGGTGTACCATTCGTATTTCCGTCACAACTAAAAATTTCCCCTGTCCGAGGACCGCACCTAAAGGTTTTCTGACACAACTGTTCTTAATTTCTTTCACTGTTCTACTTGTCAACTGGGGCGGCGCAGAGGTTATTTATTTTACTTGTCCAAACTACTTATTAACAAAAGTTTCAATTAAATAAGGGCTCATATTTAGCTATGTTCTATAAAATCTGATTTTAATCCTATTTTGTAACTAAAAAATCGTTATTTTATTATCTGAAACTCAAAGTTGACTTTAATTAGCATATGAAAATCGGGTTTAATCTTATTTTAACCCTTGAAACTAGAAAGTTATCTATATAAAATTCAAAATTCACTGTAATTGCTTTAGAATTGTTAATTTCTTATGTGAGTTTAATTTGGGTGCCCTAGGATAATCAATTTGTTTTTTTATTTTTTCATCTCTTCAATTTCTCTTAAATTTAAAATTCTCTAATTGTTGAATTTTAATGCATAATGGAGAGATCAAAATTGAGTTACAAGGGACATGCTCACCAAATGACACAAAATAAAAATAAAATCGAGTTCTAGATAGTAGCTAGAAATAAGCCTTCCTTTGATTTTGTGTCCTTTGGTGAGCATGCCTTTTTGACACCAACGTCCTCCATGCTTTCTTTTCTTTTTCTCCACTCTTTGTGATTTGACTACACTATTAACCAAAACTGACTCGTGCCTTTTAAGTCCGCTCCCGTACGCTCGCGACCAGAGGCCCGAGCCGCCCTAATTGGCGGACGCCACTCCCTCATCCATTCCAGTTTAATTCACTTCGCGCACGCCCGTACGTCGTCACCGGCTTCTCCGGTCATCTTAATCCCCTTTACTCACCTAATCGGTCACTCCTCCTACCTTTCCACCCGACCAAACCGGTTTCCAAGGACCCATAAACTTCGTGTAAGAGTTCATTACACTATTCTCTGCTACCAACACCACCAACCGATCCCACGTGTCACCCAGTGACTGGTCCACCGAACCAATAGGAACATCAACCCAATAGACCCGTGCCACGTCACTAGGTTGCAGGGATACACCTGAATTTCGAGACACAGGTGAATTTTCATGTCGCGAGAATTTAGGATGAATTTCTATGAAATTTGACCAAAAGGCAAAGGTTAAATTATTACAACAGCGCTCAGGTTCGAGTACTCATATTCCCACTTCTGTACGAACAACAATCCAATCACATTCCGCCACGTTACCCCACGTATAGATTCCACAGAATCGAATTTCCGAGAATATCCCTATATTTTGCGAAAATGTTGTACGTGTCCCAATCTCCATGACGTGGCGCAATATCATTGGACATAAAAGAAAATGGTACAAAAACAGCGACCCTCAGTGCGCCTTTTGCCCGTATTGGATAGGCGATTTTATCAAACCTCCAAAAAATAATTAATTAATTAATGAATATTAAATTATTTAATTTCAATTTTTATTTAATTTTATTTTAATTTCGAAAGCAGAGGACAGAGGAATTGGGAGAGGGAAGAAGAGGGCGCTTTTTTATTTTCTCTCACTCTTTCATTCTTCTTCTCTCTTTCTTCATCTGCTCAGAAAACAAAGGAGGAAAATTTTCTCGGAGTCCAAACAAGTCTCTGTGAGAAGTGACCTGAAGAAGCACCAGCAGCTCTAGATCTGCGTCACTGTTGCAGTAATTCAATGGCGCAGCTTCCGCCCTCGCTTTCTTAGCTCTAAGATTTGGTAAGATTCGCTTCGATCAGAAACCAAAATCACCTATACATACACCTATATGCATACACACATACACATATATATTGTGTATCTATAGTCTCTCTCAGTCTGTGACTGGCTGAGTACCGTCGTCTACTCTTGATCTTCGGGAATGACGACTCTCTCGATATCCATGGATATTTTGTACGGATTTTTGTGTGGTTCAAGCTGTGATTTTTGAGGACTGAGAAATTGTCATATAAATTTTCATTTTTTCTTTATATTTTACAATTTTGGGAATATCAGTACTGAGATTGTGGTTGCTTTGATCCTTGAAAATTGAATTTTTATTTCAGCTGTGCTCACAGATCTATTTATTTTTGGTGATGATAAAATTACGAAAAGGTTGCAATTTTATGTTGAAATATTTTTTAGGGGTTTGAATTTGTCAGCATAATTCAATGTTGGTATTATTTCTGATAAAATTAATCACCCATGTGTGTGAATTTTAATTTCTTAATTTCTTTTGGTTTTTCAATGTTTTATCAGTACTAACAGATATTGATTTCTTAATATTTTTATGTTTTTTGAGATTGTGTGTGATTTATATGCCATCAAAAGTAAAATCTACATATCCAGTGTACAATTTTTTGTTCATACTTTACTGGAAACTCTGTATGGAAGGGGAGTGAAAGTTCTTGAGGGAGTTAACCGTTTTTACGTACTTTTTGACAATCGGCTAATATCAAAAATAGGAAACCAATCTGATTCTTGGATTAGTCAGTTCCGTTTTTTGTATTTATATTCGCGATTGTTAAATCCACCAAACTTGTGTTTCTTCTTTGTAAGAATGTTGTTTTTAGTCTAAAATTGGTGTCATCCTTGTATGGCTACTTTGTTCTTAATCAGAATCGTTGTTTAGACAATTTTATAGTATGGTTTATTTTTGGGACGTTTAGTTCGTACGTGTGTTTGTATGTGTAATACATATATATATATATATGTATATATCTATATATTTCATGTAGTTTAATTCTACAGTTTGTTATTATTGTGTTCAGCTGGCATCCCAGCAATTGAAAGCATGTGCAATGGATCAGAGCAGATAAAACCCAATTCTTCTCCAGCGGCATCTCTTATATCTGTTGACGAAAGTAGACTTTCCAATACAGCCATGAATCACTTGACAGTTGAAACTGAAGATGCTTTTGCCAGCTTACTTGAGCTTGCTGCAAACAATGACATTCAGAGCTTCAAACGATCGATTGAGCATGACCCTTCTGGCATTGATGAGATTGGTTTGTGGTATTGTCGTCAGAAGGGCTCAAAACAGATGGTTAATGAGCAGAGAACCCCCTTAATGGTTGCTGCTACATATGGTAGCATTGATGTCATGAAGCTAATTCTTTCTCTCTCTGATGCTGATGTGAACCAGGCCTGTGGGCGTGATAGGAGCACTGCTCTTCACTGTGCCGCCTCAGGTGGGGCTGAGAATGCCGTGGATTGTGTGAAGCTGCTTTTAGGAGCTGGTGCTGATCCTAATTCGGTTGATGCTAATGGTCATCATCCTAATGATGTTATAGTTGTTCCTCCTAGGCTACAAAATGTCAAATTAGCTCTAGAAGAACTACTTATGGTAAATGGTTCTGTTGGTGAACAAACTCTCACAGTGTCAACAAGAACTGTACATTCAAGTTCTCCTCCACTGTCAGCCTCCCCAGAAAATGGGTCTCCATCCGCTTTTGATTTTAATTGTTCCCCTACCAAGTCAAAGTTCTATAATTCTCTCTCTTCGGCGTCAGAGAAGAAGGAATATCCTGTTGATCCCTCTCTTCCAGACATCAAGAACAGCATTTATTCAACTGATGAGTTCCGAATGTATTCATTCAAGGTGAGGCCTTGTTCACGTGCATACTCTCACGATTGGACTGAGTGCCCGTTTGTCCATCCAGGGGAAAATGCACGAAGAAGGGACCCAAGGAAGTTTCATTATAGCTGTGTTCCTTGTCCTGATTTCAGAAAGGGGGCTTGCAGACGTGGAGATATGTGTGAGTATGCTCATGGGGTTTTTGAGTGCTGGCTACACCCAGCTCAGTATCGAACCCGACTTTGCAAGGATGGTACAAGCTGTGCAAGGAGAGTCTGCTTTTTTGCCCACACCACGGATGAACTCAGGCCATTATACGTTTCAACTGGTTCTGCTGTTCCTTCTCCTCGCTCGAGCACCTCTGGTGCTTCGGCCATGGATTTTGCTGCTGCAATGAGCCTCTTGCCTGGTTCTCCGTCATCGGTCAATGTCATGTCTCCTTCACCATTTACTCCACCCATGTCTCCATCTGCCAATGGCATGTCACACTCATCTCTGGCTTGGCCCCAACCTAATGTCCCGGCCTTGCATCTGCCAGGTAGCAATTTTCAGTCTAGTCGGTTGAGATCTTCTCTTTGTGCAAGAGATATGCCATCGGATGATTTTGATTTACTGCCGGAGTTTGATATGCAGCAACAACAGCTACTAAATGAATTATCTTGCCTATCCCAACCATCTCTGAGTAATAATTCACTGAACCGTAGTGGTCGAAGGACAACCCTAACCCCCTCAAATCTTGATGATCTCTTCTCTGCAGAGAGCTTATCACCCCGGTACTCTGATCAATCATTGCAATCGGGTGTTTTCTCCCCAACTCACAAATCAGCTGTTCTCAATCAATTTCAGCAGCAGCAGAGCATGCTTTCACCAATCCATACAAACTTTTCCCCAAAAGCTGTTGATCACGCTCTATTGCAGGCCTCTTACGGGGGCCCATCCTCTGGGAGGATGTCTCCACGGAATGTGGAACCTATCTCACCAATGGGCTCTCGAGTTTCAATGCTAGCTCAACGAGAGAAGCAACAACAGTTCCGTAGCCTTAGTTCACGGGAACTCGGCTCCAACTCTGCTTCCATCGTTGGTTCCTCTCCAAATTCTTGGTCAAAATGGGGATCCTCCAATGGAAAACCAGATTGGGCAGTTACTACAGATGAATTGGGTAAGCTCCGCAGATCATCTTCTTTTGAGCTTGGGAACAATGAAGAGGAGCCAGATCTTTCCTGGGTTCAGTCACTTGTTAAAGAGTCTCCTACCGAAATCAAAGAGAAGCAAACACCAAGCTCAGGTGTTACGGCCGCTGGTTCCTCCAACGAAGGCTCAAATGCAAACTCCCAAAGGGAGTCTGTCGATCATGCTGTGTTAGGAGCATGGATTGACCAAATGCATCTGGATCTTGTGGCTCAGCAGAACTGACACACCATACGGCCATCCCCGAAGGTAGTTAACAAGAATATGTTTTAGTAAATAACGTAATCCCTTTATTCGACTCAAAAATTAAACAGCACGCCTTTCTTTTTGGTCCAGATTTTGTTGGCGGGTGCGGAAGGTAGCAGAAGCATGGATTACCTAGTCACCTGAAGAAAATTCATTTCACCATTTATTGTTACAGAAGTTAGGAAAGAGTAAGAATACCTCTGCGTTATACTCGAAAAAATCAGAACCCGGTCTAGGTGTCGTTTTCTTTAAAAATATTTTCAAATTTTAGGGCTTTATCATATGATCATCAATTTTTTTCTTCTATGAATATGAAACTGAAAAATCTTATGGCCTGTTTCATATTTTGGTTCGTTTTATTTTCGTTGTCAAATTCGGTATAAAAATTAGGAGGGGTCATTTTATTACTATCTCAGAAGGATTTCTTCATATTATGGGCCTGGGCCTCTGGGTGGTACATTTTTGGGGATTGAAAAGGTTGTTCTTGCTTCTAATGTTTTTATTTTTCTGATGTAATTTTGGGGATAAAAAGAGGGAGATGGAGAAATTATGATCCTTCCATAATTGTAACATTCAATTTTTAATGCTATTGGTATTCAAATACTTTTATTTTTCATGTTTTAGTAGCATGTTATTCTTTTGGAAAGAGATCCTCACTGGATCTCTTCCACCAAGGTTATTGGATCAAGTGATTCGGGTCTTTCAAAATTCATCAAACGGTTCATCTGTTTTGATCCCTTAAAAGTTGTGATAATTTTTGGCCGTTAGAGATCTAGAGATGATTTCTTTCCTATTCTTTTATCTCGTGCTCGACTCGACTGTGTTAATTAATTAGAAAGTGATTTTCGCCCTCATCTTTGCTTTTCGTGCACATATATATATATATTTTTTGCCATAGATTAAACGGATTAAAGTGTAGTCAAGGGACGAAAACAAGATGAGTAATGTAAAAGAGGTGAACGAGAGTGAAATTCTCTCTTTTGTTAGGGCACTTTTGAGATCGCATTTATTTAAAGCGCCTATAAAAATAAGCGTTTTTGTTAGGTTGGTGTTATCTACATAACAATTTTTTACTTTTGAGACATCTGTTTCAATTTTCGACTGTTAAATCAAACGAATTGGAGAAGATCAATGAATAAGAATTAACAAGGGTGTGTAAGAAGTAAAAATTAGAGTAGAAATAGCACTGCCCTTTTGTTATTATTGCTTTTCCTAAAAACTCGATGATTTAGAATTAAAGTACTTCGTGAAGAAGCAATTGGCAAGTGTTTTATTAAGAAGCATTTGACAGGTCTCAAAAGGTGTTTTATGATTCACAAGTGCTTCTAACTCTTTTTATCAAACAAGACAAGTTTTTTGGACAATGATTGTTTGCCCTCTACTTCCGGTGCCCTCTCGGTGCCCTCTTGTTTGTGTGATTATGGTTAAGCCACGTCAACATTTTATATTACTATTCATTTTTATCTTATTATATCTATAAAAAAACAATATAAAATGTTGACGTGGCTTAACCGTGACCACACAAAACATGAGGGCACGGGAGGGCACTGGAAGTGGAGGGCAGACAATCCTTGTCCAAGTTTTTTTGGTTCATTCGAACTCAGAAGAGATTAGCCATTTAAATCTCAAAAGGAAATTGCTATGGATACTATAAAAATTTCATTATGCACTCCTTACAAGTGTTTTTTTTTTTTTTTTTATAATTATAAAACATTTAAAATACAAAATAAGATTTTTAGAATGTCCATAACAATTTTCATCTCGAAATATCATTATATGTTGGCTTAATTGGATTAATAGTCCCCTTGATGATAAGGTAGTCGGAAAATTGTGCCTATGGTAAAAAAATTAGAATTTAAGCCCCTGTGGTGAATTCTTTTAGGATTTAAGCCAAAAATTGAAAATTTTGTCAATTCTTCTTTACTTGTTAGCACATAAGGCTCATATGTGAGGCTTGAAAAGATAAAGTTAGCCTCACGTGCTAACGATTAATAGAGAGTTTCATTTTAGCCTCATATATGTGACTTACATGCTCATAATTGACAAAGAGTTCACAGAAATTTTAATTTTGGGCCTTAATCCTAACAGACTTCAGTACAAGAGCTTAAATCCTAATTCTTTTACCACATAAATTATCTTTCAACTACCGTATCATCACAAGACTAATAATCCAATTATGCCTTATATGTATCATATTGGTTCATTTTTACTTTTCTCTGCTAGTTGTATTGGTTTTGGTTTTAGTGCGTTAATGGGATAGCATTAAGATGGGGAAATGCGCTTTGGTGGGATTCCAAATCATGATCATGGTGGTGGGATTGGGATGTGGATGCGGATGCGGATGGGGAAAAGAAAAAGATATTGGATATGGATTCTCTCTCTCAATCCTCAATCCTTTTGGAATATTGTAAATTCTGGGTTCTATTGTTTTGTTTATGCCTAGTAGTATAAAAACAGTTGCACATCTCACTGTTTTCTTTTGATTTTATAATGTGTAACATCTATTATTCTTATTTATTTTCTCGTAGAGTTCGTTGTTCTCAAATGTATGTTACGGTTAGTTATTCACACATTTAATTATTTATTTATAATATAAAGAAAAACATCTTCAAACATCTTCATATACATCAACGGTCAAATTTCAATAACACGTGAGTTGGTGACATGTTAGTCGCATACGAAATTGGCTATTCATACGTGAAAGAAAAACAATGAGAGTGCCTTGTTTACTCCGTGAGAGAGCATATCATGTGATGTTGATGTTGGAATATCATATCATATGATGTTGACTATACATTACCTTTTCTTAATAAAAAATCTTACTCATATCACATTTTTTATACTCCATATTTTTATACTATATTTGTGTTATATCTATAATATAGATAAAACCTAAATGAGTTGGTAGGACTTACTTCTAATAGAGAATCGGTATGATAAGAAAAATATGATAAGTGTAACATTACTTTATATTAATATCAAGTTATTTTTGTTTGTTAACAATATGTCAATATTTCAGGTTTTTATATACAAAGAAAATACAAAAAATAATAAAACAAAGAGAAAAATTGGGATGTTCAGTGGAATTTCGTTCATCTTTGTGCTTTTTTTTCTCTCATAAAATCTAGGTAAACGACTCATGAGCACAAAGATGATCCACAAAACTAATTAAAAAGAAGAAAAAAGAAGAAAGTTGAAAGAGACTCGGAGATGAGGAAAATGTTAATAAAAAGGAGTTGGTATCAACTTTTTTGTTATGTAATGTTTGTTTGATTAATAGTATCGCCTAAATTTTAGGTCACCTTTTTAATATAAATTCTGCAAAAAATAAAGCAAACTAAAAATCTTTAAAACTTTTGATTAAAGTTGTCAAAATCTTCAATATTAAGTAAGAAATATAGTTTGTCTAATTATTGTAGAACCATTAGATGAGTAAACAATTTTGAATTTAGTTAATCTGTAGCATAAATGATATTTTAAGGAGGAGCTAGACCGTTTATATCATCATATAATATTGATATTGAGTATTAACGCGGTTATAAAAGAGTACTTAACCGTTTACCTATGAAATTCGCAGTTCTGGTTATGAGAATAAACACACGGATTATGAGTATAACCGTTTACCCGTGAAATAAAAATAGATGATTAAGAGTATTAACTCAGTTACAAAAGAGTGCTTATTTAACAATTTGTTTAATATTTGTAAAGTTCATCGCGGCTCATGTCTCTCTCCTTGCTGCCCTATCTCTCATCTCCGCCCAAACACTTTCGTCAGTTTGATGCTAGTACTGTACTAGTCAACCTAATAAAAAGGATGAACCCTAAACCCTAATTATGTCATAAATAGAGTAATAATGGATACCCTAAATGTTTGATTATTGAACATAATATTAGTGTAGTTATCAGTCACAATTAGATCTTTAAACATTAGATAAAATTATTGCCAAGAACTTGCTTATCACAAACCAAATTTGTACAATAAAAAACATCAATCAAAACTTAAAATTTGAAGAAAATAAACTATTTCAAGAATTGTCTGATAAATATGAGCAAAGTGAGATCATATCATCCAAACTCAGCTCTCTAGAGATGAAAAGTACTCTCTAAATTTCGGCAATGCATCATGAATATGTAACTGTAATGTCATTTCTTCAATGAATGAAATCTAACCTCATTTAGTAACATGTGCCTAACTTGGACATTTATTTGGTGGTACTTCTTCTATTATAGAAAAAAGTTTCAAGTTCGAAACAGTTTTATTCTATTTTTTTTTTTTTATAGTTATGATATTTGGGTTAGGAGTTGAGTTATTAAATTCGTCATTCGTTGAAGTCGAACCTAAAACCTCACACATACCAGTAGACAAAAATACTGCTAGACCATAGTGCTAGTAGCATCTTTGTTCAAATGATACCAATACTCGTAGATTTTTAGTTTATAGAAGAAAACTTAATCGTTGGATGATTGTTATGTCACTCAAATGCTGCTGGAGTTGGAAAAAGAAAAAACGATACACGTATCGACATATGAATATGGCAACTGAATGAGCAGTTGACCAAGTGGTGTTCGCTAACACTCCTCTTAGATCACCGAAAAAAAAAAAAATTCAAGAACTAATGCTTTAATTTTCTTTTAATACACACGTAAGTGTTAAGAATTAAAAAAAAAATTAAATTAAATTACACTTGAGCGTATATGTTAGCATCACACAGTTACATTAGCAAGTGATGTAAACAATGAAACAAAAAGCACTTGAAAGTGGGTAAAAACGGTAGATTTGTTGGTTTAATAGAAAATGTGTATGAGTATTACAATTTGGCACGAAACTAGTTTTTGCAACATCAGACTTTTATTGGCTTCGGCCCGAAAGAAAACAAAAGAAACTACTTTTTGCATTAAAAAAAAAAACATTCTAGTGCAAAATTGACATCATCGACTTTGATATTTGGCTTGTTTTGTGTATTATTTTTTGTGCCACACAAAAAATAATGAAAAAATTAGTATTGGGTCTACTGTTAATGTGGGTTACGAATCATACCGTGCCGTGCCTAGTTTAAATGGGGTTTCGAATCATACTGTTAATGCTCATGCCGTTTGACACTAAGCTATACTCGAACCAAGTCAATAATTATTTGGCTCGAACAAAATATGACTGTTTTACGTTCTCTCTAAAAAGAAGGAAAAGAGCCCTGTAATATACATTCTACTAATTATTATGTGCCGGGATGAGGGACCTTAAAATTTTTTGGTTCTTAAGTTAAATATTTTAAGAGTGCAATACAAAATATTAGATAGGACTTTACAAATAGATGTAATACATTTGCAACTCAAATTTAACAATTTGAATTTTTTTTGTTTTGTGGTCTTTGTAATCATCTTGTAGTGCATATTTAACAATTAAATATAAAGTTACTTGGTATTTATCAATAGCATTAATATTTGGTGGTATATTAATATTTGTTTTTTTGTAAGTAAAGGGCCTAGGAACATGGAACCTTAGGCCATCTCCAACTGAAGGGTCCATATGGCCAGATGGTCGAAAATAACCCGAAAACCGTCTCCAACCGAAGGCTAGGCCAGATGGCTCATGGGCCCCACTGGACAAAAAAGGGTCAAAGGGCCAACCGGCTGGGCCAATCCAGCCAACCCCGGAGCGGGCCACATGCTGACTTCATGATGACGTCATATTTAATTTTTTCACATTTTATTTTTATTTTTTTGGGGTCAAAATTTTCTAAAAAAAATATTTAATTATGGGTTTAGATTTTTTTGGCCGAGAAAGGTGATTTGGTCAAAGTTCGGGTGTTCATTTTATAAGCATGTTTCCTTGCTCATTCATCTCCCACGGCTGATGTGGGACAATTATAATGGATGTAGTTTTTTTCCTATAAATTTAAGTTGTTGTAGTTTTTAAATTTAATTTGTAGTTTTTAAATATAAGTTGTAGTTTTTAAATTTAAATAATAAATTATGTTTGACCCTTTGGCCCTCGGTTGGAGATGGTTTTTTGCGACAGGGCTAAAACGAGCCCTATGGCCATCAGTTGGAGATGGTAAGAAATATGGCACTGCACTGTTCATTAAAATATTAATTTCTTGGAGGGTCAGAGGGCTAAAATGAGCCATTTGGCCAGCCTTCGGTTGGAGATGGCCTTAAATGGAGGCCCTCCAACCTAGTTCCTAAACATAGGGACCAAAGGCTTCCAATGGGTTGGAATAGAAGTGCTCAAAATATCTCAATATATAGAGACTCGCCTGATACCTCAAAGAAATAATCAAATGTGAGGACTATATTATAGAAACTCAAGGAGTGGGCCCACTGTTGATTTTAAGTGGGAAACAACCCCATCTACGTGGGAATGCCTTCTCTTTTTGGTTTTTTTCTTGTTTTGGGAATGTCGCACAACAACTTTTCTTTTTGGTTTTTTTCCTTTGGTTTTTCTCTTCCAACAGTAGATATAGCTTTTTAAATTTTATCAACGGCCACAATAATCCAACAAAATGAACAAGGAGTTTTAGTCCCTACATTTAGGGATAATACTATAAGGATCTCATATTGCAGACAATATTCCTTTAGAGACCCAAATATTCCCTTAAAATCCCTAAATGAGTCCTCAAAGTTGATGGTGGAAGTCCTTATTTGATGCTCTAAACTTTGACCCACATGTATGACGAGTTTGATATCTAATTATTTGATTGACATATTATACGACGAAGCGTAAATCCTCTCTTAGTGTAGAATATCATTGTTAAAAGAAAAAATTTTGTGCTTTCAAAGTTTCCTCGAGGGTAAATCAGTTTCTATCGGAGTTATTTTTGTTTTACAGACGATAACTTTAGTGAGTTAAATTTTAATTGTTAGTTATTAGTGGGTTAAGAGAGATCGGTGGGGTCGAACCCGTACTATGGTGCATAAATATCGTTACTTTTCTCTAGTACTGTAAAACGTCGTCTGCAATTCATAATAATATTATCTTAATGCACTTCCAAACTTACACGCACCTCTCGAAGCCCTAGCAACGCTCATCACTCTTGCCAAACCAAGACCTACGAATTGTATGGGAATGAAATAGAGTATGCATGAATGAAAGTCCAATTTTCAGAACACAAGCTTTCAAGTGAGAGTTCTCATGACACTCACACCATTACACACACTTGTCACCATTAAAAGATGGTCACTGAATACAATCTACAAAGAAATAACTCTTATTTAGTTAAATGTTTTCCATTTGTTTTTTTTTATTACCGAAATTTTATATTAATCTACACTAAGAGAATGCGTACGTTTAAATCCGAAACGTAATGAGTTTAAACTCGAAACACTTCGGAGTTATTGCACTGTAAAATTAAGCGAGACTAATCCACCGACCCACCTCATCCAGAACCTCTGCTGCATGAGCTCCATCACACACCACAATGTAGAGGCACAGATTCAAACCCGTTAAACTTGATCAGTTGTTAGGCCCCTAATTGCCAAACAATTGTGGGCTTGTTTTGGGCCTTGGAGAGCATTGGGAAGAAGGGTGATAGTGAAGTTGTTAATTGTGAGACATTGGAGGACACTAAACCCTTATCCCTCAACAAGTCACAGTTTAACTGGAATAAGAAAACCAGTTTAACAAAGTGTTCTAAAAAGCGGCCTAGGCCTACACATTGGGCGTTGGTCATGTTGACCGAGATATACACATCAGCTAATATAGCAGCAAAGTTTGACAGGTGGCTTACACATCATCAAAGGTTGTTAGGATTGTTGGTAAACTGTTATAAAGGATAAGAAAGTTAGTTGTACTGTTAGTAGCTTATCTGTGAAGCTAAGACTATTACCTATATAACAAAAATCCTTGTAATCACATATCAATTCATTCAATACAAAAGATCATTCTCTCTCTCTACATTCTTCTGCAATATTTCTTCTTCGCTTTTCTTCTTCTTCGATACTGAGGGTAGTGTTAATAGGTCAGCCGCCACGATTAGGCTAGAATCAGGAGAAAAATCGGTAAGGAAATTAGTCGGAGTCAAGGTGGCCGTCTAGATGGTCTAGGCGGTCTAAGGTGGAGCCTAAGCGGCTCTCGGTATGATGCAAATGTCAACTGCAATATGACAGCCATAGTTACAGATTTTGGTATTCGCCAGAATTGCAGAGGTGCAAAGTTTGCATACAAACCATTGCAAGGACGAAGAAACCGAAAAGTTAAACCTTTTTTGTTACTTGACTAGACGACACCGTTTAGGGTAAATATTTTGAGTTGTTAAATTTTTAGGCGTGGCATATTTACTCCCATTCATTTCGCCAAAGATCAGGATAATCTCATAGAATCCCAATGTACTTTGACAGGATATACTAATCCACGTAAAAAATAGGTAACTTTCATGAAAATGGCTTGAATTAAGTTTTTTTTAATAAAAAACCATGCTATAACTTTATTTAATTAAAAGACTTAAATTTTAATAAAAAAGACAAAAGAACTTAAATTTTAATGAAAAAGACATAATTTTGATATTAAATTTTTTTTTTTACTAAAAAATGACACGTGGACCCTCGCATCCTCACATTGTTTATGAAACCTTTACACTATTTATGAAACTTACGATACTGTTTATGAAACTTACTGCACTGTTTATGAAAACTTACGACACTGTTTATGAAACTTATACACTATTTATGAAACTTGATGGTACTACATTCTTCTCTCCTCTTCTTGAATTTTCTTAGCACATTCTAACCTTCCAAACACATTTTCTTCTTCTAATTTTCTTCAATACTCATCAAATTTTCTCTATATGTCTTCAATTTCTTAACTTTCTACACCAATTACTTAATTTTCTTCTATTGTCCACCCATCTACGGCTTCCTCTTCTCCTCCACCTACAATTTCACCTTCTCTCTCTGCAAAATAAAAAAATAACACAAATGAAATCACTAAAATCGAATTCACCCATGGATATGAGTCCAGATCGTACCTCTGCTTCATGTCCTTCAATGGGAAAAAAACGACTATAAGGTTGTGAGGCTTGTTAGGGTTTTGCTTCCACACGAGAATGTCGTCCTTGAAGTTGAGGTTTACTGCCTTAGGTCAGATGCTTGGAGAAGAATAACTGTGATGCCTTCTTTTTCAAATACTGTGATTTCTTGGCAATCTAGATGTACCTTCTTTGATGGAGTTGTGTATTGGATTATAATGGAGTATTCTCGCACTTCCATGCTTGCTTTTGTTTTGGGCAGTGAGGTTTCTCGAAAGATTGTGCTTTCATTACAAACTCCAAAGTAATTGGTATATGAGTTTCCAAGGTGCCTGCAGCAAGCAAAACATGAAGGATTTGTTATATCAGTTTATTTGGGGGGATGCGCCCAGTGCAAGTTGGGTTCTTTATGATTTTTTTTTAATTCTTTTCTCCTTATCATTAAATAAAGTTAGTGGATGATTTTTGATTAAAAATGTAAAGATTTGAAGCCATTTTCATTAGTTTTCCTTAAAAAAAAAATAACAATAATACTATTATATTTCTTTTTTATTTGATGGTATACACTATCCAATAAATATACACATTATTTTGTTTTATATTGTAAGTTTCAACACATATATACGTTCTATAATAAATTTATTAAATCTGGAAAGTATTACTTTATAAGTTATATATTACACCATCCGAGCGTCTTTTAGAACCTTGGATTAATGTAGTCAAAATATTAGAATATCAAACTATTGAATTAAACACAGTGAAAATTATATCAAAAGCAGCATTAAGCTAAAATATCCAATCCCAAATTTAAGAGATAGTTACGTTATGTCCTTGAAGAGGTTGTCAAGTTTTCTAGTTGCTAAGTACTGAATTTTCGTTAAGCTCAGCCACTCGAGCCCTTCCGAGAGCCCCTTGCAATGCTTGAATACCCCAAGTATGTTCGAACCCTCTTTTATTGGTTCAAACGCTTTGCATTCAACCTAACAGTTTATGTATCGTTCTGGTTCTCTTGTTACATTTCTTAGTTTTAGGCTTGTTACTAAGTTCATAAGTGGGGATCAAACAAGTTCGCTCTCTTCATCCAACAAGCAACGCAAAAACACAACACTCTGGACATAATTCGGTAACATAGAAAAATTCTTGAGCTGTATAGCTTGAACCGTTACATGCTGATAATTGGTATGGAAGTCAAAACATATGGATGTACAAGTGCTTACAACTGACTAGTGGAAAAGTAAAAGGGTTCAAGCAAAATGGACCACTTTCTCTTGTTGAATCCAACAAAAAACCCATCAGAATGATCGACTAGAAGTTCTGCTAGTGCGCCCTTGTTATTAATCGGTAGAAGCATCGTGAACAAGAGTTTTAAACTATTCTCTTTTAGTTAATGGATTTGTTAAGAAATCACCAATAATCTCTGCACATGCACTTTCTATCCTCAAACCTATGAAACCTGTTGTTATCCCTCACCATGATAACCCTTCCTGAGCACTTGGACATAAACTTGATTGCAGTATGACAATCGCCACATATACGCAAGTTCTTCATAATCCTAATGGGTCTATCGGGTGGAAAGGTAATAAGACCAAATGCTACGGCTAGCCTTTCACTGTGATCTTTCTCTTCGCGATTTACTTCTCTTAGCACGAAACTTGTGTCTGCAACATAACCAGCTTTATTCATTTCCTCCCCTAACTACTCCAACTTCTCATATATCTCTTTAGTTCTCATGTGAGTCCTGTCCCCAGCCGCGAATGTGTGAATCTTGTTTCCCTCCTCAACCCAGCTCAAACTTGTTTCCTTTTTCAGTCCTCGGTCTCTTAGCATCTTCATGACTTTTGCTGCTTCCTCAAATCTTCCAGCAGCAGCATAAGCATTAGAAAAAGTACATGCATGCCTAAGCTCACAGGACCCAACTCAAAGACTCTGTCAGCCACAGAGGCTGCCAATTCAGTGTCACTGTGGATTCGACAACCCGTTAATAAAGCTCCCCATATAAGATTCTGTTGGTTCTATAGGCATTTCATCAATAATTTTAACCGCTTCCTGCAATTTTCCAGCAAGGCCAAGCAAGTCCACCAAGGTAGCGTAGTGCTGCTTGCCTGGCTCAATCCCATACTCTTTCATGAGCCTAAAGTAATAATGCCCCCTTTCAACTAACCCAACATGGCTACAAGTATAGAGCACACACAAAAACGTAATGAAATTCGGCTTCATCCCTGCACTTTCCATCTGTTTAAACAGATCAAGAGCCTTATTCGTGTGCACATGCTGGGCGCATGCGACCAACATTGCATTCCACATGCCAAGATTCTTAACGGGTATCTCATCAAAAACACGATAAGCTCATTTAATCACTCCACACTTAGAGTACAGGGAAACCAAAGAACTACCAACAAAACTCGACAAATTGAAGTTCGTTTTGAAGCACAAGCCATGTATTTGCCTCCCCAATTCAAGAAGCGTCGAACTGCCACAAACCCTTATAACACTCTGAAAATGTAAAGTCATTGACATCCAAATTTTCAACCATGGCCTGTTTAAATAGTCTCAGAGCCTCCTCATCCTGACCCAATTGAGTATACCCATAAATCATCCCACTCCAAGAAACCACATTCTTCTTAGGAATTTCATCAAACACCTTCCGAGCATCCCTTATCTCTCCGCATTTTGCATACATATTGACCACAGAACTCCCCACAAACACATCAAACTGATGGACTCCTAATCATGGAGAGGCCCAAAGCGTTAGAACTGTTAAGCCCAAGTCTTTAGTATGGCAGTATAGTCTTTTTGAGTTTTTTCTATTGGCTACGTGTCGTGATCTCCGTCATAATAGGATCTCATAGCAAGTCTTAATGTATTTAGTAACCCTAGCTGCAACATTCGGGGGATATGAATGAAGAAAGCTTATTTTATTTCTTTCATTTCCTGTTATTTCCTTCCCTGTTCTGTTACCTTGTGTGTGTGACTCCATCAACTGGTATTTAGAGCCTCTTCTGCAATAGGAAAGAGGGCTGCCACCGTTGAGCCTTCTTCTTTCGTAGAGGTGTTCCTGGACCAAAATCGTGAAGTTTCAGACACCATGGCAACCTTGGTGGCTCGGCAAGAAGACTTCCAGACGGACATCGCCGACATCCGTCAGCTCTTGTCGCAACATTCGACCTTCCAAACCGCCGTCATGGAGGAGTTTCGTCTTCTCCGGGCTAGTGTCGCCACTCCAGTGGTGCTGGGTACCCCGTTTCCAGTTTTCTCGGCAGGGTTCGCTCCATAAATTGGGGGTTTTCAACCTTTTATGCCCCCTTATTTTACTGCCTACTTCTCCCCCTTCTCAGAGGGAGTTCTGCTAACGGGATCGAGTACATTGCCATCCCTCACCAGAGTACCACCACCACCCCTCCACAGCACCACCACTACCCATTCACAGCACCACCAGTTTTCACCCTCCTCCGTTCTCTGCGCCACCCGTCTCTTCCCTTCCTCACCTTACATCCCAGGCGCCTTATGGCTCACCTTCCCTTATGTCACATATTTCTTCATTATTTGCCGCATATCACCACCAATCATCATTCACATCATCCTCCTCTTCTACCCTTAAACCCCTGAGATTGGACCTTCTTCGGTTCACCGGAGACGATCCCCTTGGTTGGTTAACTATGGCAGAACGATTCTTGGACTACCATGAGATTCTAGCCCATCAACGAGTGCCAATAGCAGCGATGCACCTTAGTGAGGATGCAGCTCATTGGATTTCGTGGTACGAGGCTCGGTTTTCGTGGGATAATTGGGACCATTTTTCTAAAACCCTAATCCAACACTTTGGAGCCATTGACATTCTCAATTTCACAGTCTCATTGTCTCACATTCGCCAAGGAGGCTCTGTGAAGGAGTACGTAGCGGATTTTATGAGACTATCTTCGAGGGCTTTAGGATGGTCTGATGAGCAGCTAAGAGGGACGTTTATCGGTGACTTACGGGACGACTTACAAGATGATGTGATGGCTCTGGCTCCTACGTCCCTGGCTCGTGCTATTGAATTAGCATATATTTTCGAAAGCAAGCTCACACGAAGTCGGGCGGGGGCTCGTCCTCCATCAGTGCGCTCATTTCCAAACTCATTCATTTCATTGCCGATGACCACTAACTTTTTTGGTTTTTCCAGCAACCTGCCTCTACTGGTCCTTCATGCCCAGGGTTCTCAGCGGCACCACAAGTGCTTCGATGAACGCAAGCTGAATTACAAGACCGCCCTGCAAAAGGCTTGTGCTTCTATTGTCAAGAGAAGTATGTTAAAGGCCATTAGTGTGCGAGTTCGCAACTGTTACTCATTGAAGTGGTAGGCTCTTCGCCAGAAGATCAGGAGTCTTCTCCTCACCCTTCTCCCGATGATGTTCTGGAAACGCCTATTTCCGGGGATGACGCACCAATCTCCCTTAATGCTCTGATAGACACTCATAAACGGAGAGGAAAAGCAATGCGTCTCACAGGCTTCATTGGCAACATTCTTATCAACGTGTTCATCGACTCTGGAGCGGAACAAAAATTTTTTAGTCCCGCCGTTGCAGCCCAATTAGGTAACCCTATTGATTAGAAAGATGTAGACACTATCGTGGTGGCAAATGGGCGCACTTGTTGTACCAAGGGTGTTGTCTTCAATGTTGTAGTGGAATTGCAGGGCTATAAATTTACAAAAAATTACTAGCTACTGGTTGTCACAGGTTGTGATCTTTTGTTGGGAGCATAGTGGCTTGAAACCTTGGGATATATTAAGTGGCACTTCCGGGATAAAATCATGGAGTTTGCAGTGAATGGGCAGGATTTTAGATTGATTGGAGAGAAGCCTATTTGCTCTTCAAATCGTTCATTTTTGTGTCACTTACATCAAGTCCATGTAGACCATCCCACACCTGAGGTGCATACCTCTGAACCTTTACAATCGGACCTCCAGGCTCTACTTCAAGATTTTTCTGAGTTATTTGAACCACCGATGCACTTACCACCTGTCCTAGTTGTTGATCATCGCATTCCGCTTTTGCTTGGTACCAGGCCAATTAATGTGAGGCCATACAGATATGCTCACTTTCAGAAATGCGAAATCGAACGACAAGTTCAAGATATGTTAACCCGTGGAATTATCCGACCAAGTTCTAGCCCATTTTCTTCCCCAGTTATCTTGGTGCGTAAGGAAGATGCGGAGGATTTGTGGCGTTTTTGTGTGGACTATAGGAAGCTAAATGAAGCTACTGTGAAAGACCGCTTCCCAGTTCCAGTGGTCGATGAGTTGCTAGATGAGCTCCATGGAGCACTCATATTCTCTAAATTGGATCTCCGTTCGGGATACCACCAGATTCGGATGTTCGACCGAGACATTCCAAAGATAACATTTTGGACGCATGAGGGTCACTACGAGTTTCTCGTTATGCCCTTTGGGTTATCCAATGCACCGGTGACATTCCAAGCTCTAATGAATACCATATTCAAACCTTTCTTGAGGAAATTTGTGCTGGTTTTTTTCGATGATATATTGGTTTACAGTTACAGCTTGTCGGACCATGTGATTCATCTTATGAAGATTTTTCACATCCTGAGAGAACATCAGTTGAAAGTGAAGCATAAAAAATGTGCATTTGGGCAGCCACAAGTTGATTATGTTGGGCATTCGATCTCTGAGGATGGGGTGGCAGTCAATGCCAATAAGGTCTGTTGTATCGTTGAATGGCCTCATCCAAAAACTCTGAAAGGTCTTCGTGGGTTCCTTGGGCTGGTGGGGTACTACTGGAAGTTCGTAAGGGATTTTGGCACCATTGCTTGTCCAATGTATGATCTTTTGCGGAAGAATTCTTTCCAATGGAACCCAGCGGCAGAAACTGCCTTCCTAGCTTTGAAGAAAGCTTTTTCCTCTACACCTTTCCTAACTATACCAGACTTCAACCAGACCTTTACTATTAAGAGTGACGCGTCGAATACGGGAATTGTTGCGGTTCTATCACAGAACCACCACCCCATTGCGTTTTTAAGTAAGTCCTTATCTGTGAAGAATTGTGCCCTACCGGTATATGATAAAGAGATGCTAGTGATTGTTTTTGCTGTGCAACACTGGCGCCCCTACCTTCTGGGTCGTCAGTTCAAGATTATCACAGATCATTGCACCATTAAATACTTTCTTGATCAGTGCATAACTACACCAACTCAAGAGAGGTGGCTTCTCAAGCTTTTGGGGTACAATTATGTCCTATAATATAGAGCGGGGATGCACAACACTGTGGCAGATGCACTGTCGCGGAAACATGAGGTTTCGACCTTAATGGGGTTGTCCCGACCTTGGTCCGATACCATGGATCAAATTCAACAAGCATGTGTTGCTGATCCGGAGTCCTCGAACATCATGCAGCAACTCATTTCTTCGGGCACGGCTCATAAGAATTATAGAGTGACAGATGGACTACTCTATTACAAGGACTGCCAGTTTGTGCCGGTTTCGTCCCCTTGGCGTATTAAGCTATTGGAAGAGTTTCACTCAACCCTGGCTGCATGTCACTCAGGTGTTCTATGAACCTACAAGCGAATTTCTCACTCATTCAAATGGCCATGCCTAAAAAAGGATGTCCATCGATTTGTTGCAACTTGTGATATATGTCAGCAGTAAAATTACGAGGCTTTGAAGCCTCCAGGTTTACTCCAGCCATTGCTTATTCTAGAAAATACATGGCAAGGCATTGCTATGGACTTCATTGATGGCCTTCCCCAGTCCCAAGGAAAAAACTCTATTCTCGTAGTAGTGGATCGTTTATCCGAGTACGGACATTTTGTTCCTCTCATCCATCCATACACCGCATCTAAAGTGGTTGAGATCTTCGTCAAAGAGATTTTCTGCCTTCATGGAATGCCGAAGAGCATAGTCAGCGATAGAGGCTCCACATTCTTGAGTCAATTCTGGTCTGCGTTCTTCAAGGCTCAGCGCACCAAGCTTTGTTACTCCACTGCCTATCATCCTCAATCGGATGGTCAGTAGGAAGTTTTAAACAGAACCTTGGAGCACTATTTGAGGTGTTTCGTAGGCGACAAACCGACTAGCTGGAGCTCTTGGTTACCATGGGCCGAGTGGTGGTATAACTCCATCTACTAAAGCGCCATAAAGATGACACCGTTCGAAGCAGTTTATGGGTATCCACCGCCCACTGTCACTTCTTATTTTCCAGGTACTACGTCGGTCCATGCTGTTGATTCCGCTCTTTAAGAGCGAGATACTATTCTCAAACAACTTCGCCACAATTTGCAAACGGCTTAGGATAGGATGAAAACATATGCCAACAAAAATCGCACTGAACGTGAGTTCATGGTGGGAGATTTTGTTTACCTGCGCCTTCAACCTTATAGGCATACCACAATGATGAAGAGCCATTGCCACAAACTCTCTCCTCGCTACTTTAGACCATATAGAATCCTAGAACGCATCGGTAAAGTGGCTTACAAGCTAGACTTACCTCATACCGCTCGAATCCATCCTACATTCCATGTCTCATTGTTGAAGAAGAAGGTGGGTGATCATGTCAGCTCATTTACTCAATTACCACCACTGCAACCAGATGGGCATGTGGTATGGCAACCTGAACAGATTCTAAGCAGGGGACTTTTCAAGAGCAACAATAAACCCATCACTCGCTGGCTAATCAAGTGACTAGGACTGCTGCTGGATGACGCTACTTGGGAAGATGCAGATGACTTCATACTGAAATTTCCTGACTTCGATACTCAGGCCTGAGGACAGTCCTCATTTTGGGGTGGATAGAGTTGATGAACTCCTAATCATGGAGAGGCCCAAGGCGTTAGAACTATTAAGCCTAAGTCTTTAGTATGACAGTATAGTCATTTTGAGTTTTCTTATGTTGGCTACGTGTCATGATCTCTGTCATAATAGGATCTCATAACAAGTCTCAATGTATTTAGTAACCCTAGCAGCAACATTCGGGGGATATGAATGAAGAAAGCTTATTTTATTTCTTTCCTTTCCTGTTATTTCCTTCCCTGTTCTGTTGCCTTGTGTGTGTGACTCCATCACAAACGCGAACTTGGCGACGCTTGGGTATATATGGTCATCGGGGAGCAGTTGCGCGTCAAACATAAGACGAAAGTACTCAATGGCAAGACCGGAAGCTCGTTCTGGGCAAATGAGGAGATGACTGAGCTCTAAGTGGCGGATGACTTTTATGGGGTTTCTTAAAAAATTTGGCGGGAATGAAAGGGGAGTTGGTTCTTGGAGTAGAAGTTGATGAGATGGTGGAAGATGAGAGGGATGGTTTGGAGGCCTGATTTGAGGACATGGGAATGAAGCTGAAGACCCTTTGGGAGGGACCTTGAGTGGGTCAGAGATGAGGAGGTTGCAGATGTCTCTGTAGTTTTGTTCAAATCTATGTTGGTTTATAGGGGTTTGTGAGGGTTTTGGGAGATTTGGACGAAGCATTTAAAAATTTGGGAGTTTATAGAGAGATTTGTTGCACTTTTACTTGCAACATTGTAGTTGTAGTCTTGTCTTGTGTGCAATGGACTTCTACTTCAAGAATGTTTTTAATAGAAACTGAAAAAATTTAAAATAGTATTTGCATCCTGTTGGGAAACAACTTAACTTCTTAATCTCTAATTTAAATGGACAGTTTCATCTGTATAATTACCAGAGAGATGGATCAAAGGTTCACTTCCAACAGCATTGATATTATTCCCAAGTTAGTAATTGACACCTGCACAATTCGTCAAGTGTGAGGTTTTATCACCCAACTTAGTAATGCACCTTCACAAGTCGTGAGATGTGAGGTTTTATCACAAAAGACTTCAATATTAGTTGGTGTGCGTGGTAGTAGGGGCCCATTCCCTAGCTCTGATAGGATGTAAAATTATTAGAGAGACGGGCCAGAGGGCCACTTCTAACAATCTCAACTTATTAGTTACCACCTGCACAATCCGTAAGCTGTAGGGTTTTATCACAAAATGCCTAGTTGTTAGTTGGAGTGGAGTTATGATATTTAAACTCTTGTTTTCTCAGAGATACGATCAATGTGGGATATTTCAACTCGACCCCTCATGTGGGAGCCAATTAGTGGGTCACACATGAGAGATCCACACACCAGCAACCAAGCGGAGCCAAGGGGACTTACCTTAGACGCGGGGCCAAGGGACCCACCCATAATGTGGTAGTACGAGTCCGCTCATTGGCTCTGATACCGTATCAAATATCAGAGAGACGGGCTAAAGGTCCACTTTCAACAACATTGGTATTGTCTCCAACTTGGTAATTACCACCTGCACAATCCATCAGGTGTGGGTTTTATCACAAAAAACCTCAGTACCAGTTGGAATGGGGTTGAGATATTTAAACTCTTATTTTCTCAGAGATACGGACGATGTGAGATATTTCAACAAGACCACCTCATGTGGGTCACATGTGGGAGATTCACACATCGACAACCAAATGGAGCCAAGGAGACTCACCTTACACGCGGGGCCAAGGGATCCACCATCATCTTGTGGGGCCAAGGGGACCCACCCATCACGTGGCAGTACATGCCCGCCCCTTGACTTTGATACCATGTAGAATTATCAGAGAGACGGGCTAGAGGTCGACTTCTAACAACACCAATATTGTCCTAAACTTGTTAATTATGACTTGCACAATCCATCAAGTGTGGGGTATTATTACAAAATGTCTCGGTATTAGTTTGAGTAGGATTAAGATATTTAAACTCTTTTTTTCTCAAAGATACGGTTGATGTGGATATTTCAACATCATCATGAATATGTTATTTGATTTACACCATCAATTTGTTTCATACATTTGGATGCATAAAGGATCTCTAATTCGAATGAATTTTTTTTGTAGGAATGATCTTCAAATGATGGTTAAAAAATTAGATTGTTCCAATTACAAAATTTATAAGTGAAGATACGTTATTCGCAATGAGTGATATTTTATGTCTTCCAACTGTATCATTTTACAAGCAAGCAACTTCAATTCCCAACATGATTTGTACCCGATGGCCTTGAATCCAACCCGATTTCCAGTGATGAATCAACATTTGTAAAGGGATACAACACCAACACTTGGGAGATTCACTTAGCCTTTAGAAATGCTTAAGTGTCTAGCCCCCAAGTACATGAGAATTCAACTCTTTCTAGGGAATTGTGTATACCAACATGATCGTTGTTGTTCTAAGCTTGAGAGCCCATGTTGTGGGTGATGGAAGAAGCTTTTACTGGAGCATCACATTGTTCACTTAGTTTCTTCTCACATGTTTGTAGCTCATTACAACCACCCAATGGATTAGAGGAAATGACAAACCAACTTTAGGTAATATAATAGCAAATGAGGCACCAGCACCAGAAGCAAATGTTGAATCTGATATGGAAGATATCGGGGTTGGGAAGATAAGTTGCTCATATGGTGTTTCACGCTGGCATATTAAAAATACGTCAATGGGGATGTGAAGAACTTCAGCTGGCGAAGACAGAGTTAATAACAGTAGCTCAATTAAGAAAATTGAAATGGATGGAAGCATAATTTTAAATTTTATGAAGCACATATACTTGATTTTGGTTATGTATCCTGTGTCTGGTACTTCATCTAATACGATACTTGTCAGATACTTTTTGATACTCGTATCACGGTAAACATATATTGTACGGCTTTGACTTGATGGATACGCGTATCCCGCATTTAGGATACAAGTATCTAACTTTTAAGATACCTTTATACTTTCAAATAAGAAATTAAGAGGAGAAAATTAATAGGAAACAAAGATTTATTTGAAACTAAAGTATTGGAAGATATATCAATTAGCATATTTGATTCTCTTCGTTGTAGGATCGGATTAGTGTAAATCATATATTGATAGGGTGCATTGTAGCAAAGGTCCTTGAACTTTACCCCGTGTTTAGTTTTCGTCCCTGAACTCATTTTAGTTTCTCCCGTCATCCAACTTAACTCTGTATCATGAGTGGTCATTCGGTCAAACTTGTCATCTTTTTCGTTAGGCTTTTTAGCCAAAATGGTCCCTGAGATTTGCATAACTCCTCACTTTGTTCCTTGAAATTTGAAATCAATAAAAGTGGTTACTAAGTTTGTCCACCATCAATCATTTTGGTCCTTACTTGAAAAATCTCCATTAAATAAGTATAAAATGACAAAAATACCCTTAATTTTTGTCAAATCATTTTGGCCCATCGTTTATTAAATTGAGATATTTTTGTCATTTGCTTATTATTTAACATAATTTTTCAAGGAATGACCAAAATAATTGATGGTGGACAAACTCAAGAACCACTTCTATTGATTTCAAATCTTAGGGACTAAAGTGATGAATTATGCAAATCTCAGGGACCATTTTGGCTAAAAAGCTTTTTTGTTAAATTTAAGGGTCTAGTGATCTTTTCATATAGAAAAAAAATCTAATTTATTGAAACATCGGCAGCAAATGTCAAAGTAGACCTGTGAGATCGCTTATCACAGGGAAACGATTCGCTCATCCATCAGATCAAAAGAGAAATTGTCGAACATAAACATGAGCAACAATCAATCTTAGTTTACTACACGAAATTGAAGTCACTATTGGATGAACTAGCATCCTATAGTGAGCCTCCAACTTGCACTTGTGGGGATTGAAAAAGAATAATGATTAAGATGAAAAAGAAAGTGTGATGCAATTCCTTAGACCAACTCCAACCCTTAGAGTAAGTCCTAAATTTTCCCTTCTATTCCCCTCCCATTTAATTCCAACTCTTGTTCTAAAATTGGGTTAAGTGTTAGAACCTAAAAAAAACCCAAATATCCGCAAAGATTTAGCCCAAAATTAGTGGTGGAGCCTACATTTGAGAGTGGAAAAACTGATGTGAAGCCCAAACGCCCAAAACCAACTCTTGGACGCGCTAAATGTGCCATGCTCATCACTAGCGGGACCCAAACCATGTGGGCATGTGCCCCGCGTGTCAGATGCCATAGTAGCCTAACGGCTAGTTTTTGTGATCCAATGGCCACATTTAAATGGGTCGTTGCTTGATCTAACGGTCCACGTTCAAATTTCTTTTTATTTTATTTTAATTTTTTTATATTTATATATTTATTGAATCCAATCGTTGAAATCGAATATAATAAAATCTAACGGTAAAAAAAAGATCTAACGGCCCAAATTAAACCCAACGGCTAAAATAATTAAAAAATATTTAACTCAAAATTCACCCAAAAACTCTATAAATACCTATGTATTTGTTCAAACATCCACACTAAACTCACTTTTCTCCTACAATTCTTCCAATTTTTCTTTCTACCATCTTCCAAAACCATTTCTTCCAATTTCTAATTTTTTCAAGATGGAAAAAGATCATATTAAAGGTCGTAATTGGACCTTTGAGGAAGATGTTGCATTATGCTTGGCATGGGTTTCTATTAGCGAAGATGGTGCTGTTGGCACGAATCAAAATAAAAAGGTTTTATGGGGTAAAATCGTTGATAAGTTCAATGAAAACTCCAATGCCAGGCAAATGGAAGTTGGTAGTGTTTACGATTGGTGGAAGGTTATCAACAAAGCGTGCACTTTATGGAAGTGACGCTTGGAGAGAGTCGTGGTTGACATGGCTAGTGGAAGGAGAGTCGCAAAAGTTGTGAGTTTCTTTGTTGATATTTTATTTGTCATGTAAATAATATTATTTTGCAACTAATTGTATTTATGTATTTCTTACATAGGGTGACAAAGCAATGACAATTTACAAGACAAGAACTACACTAAAAAATCAAGCTTTTAAGTTGCATCATGCTTGGGACGTCCTCAAGGATTGTCCAAGGTGGGGAACCAATGCGAACCAACAATGGGGAAAATTATTTGGCAATGAAGCCGCAAAAACAAATGATGTCAATGAAGGTGACGATTCGTTGACCCCAACTTCTTCTTTTGCAAGGCCCCTAGGAAGAGATAAGCAAAAGGAAGCAAAGAGAAAAGGGAAGTTCAAAGATTCGATTAGCACAACAATTTCTACCGGATTTGCAAAATTGACCGAAAGCCATAGCTCTTGGAAGGAAGAAGCGGCCCGAATGCGTTTGGACTTTATGAAAGAAGGGGATAGGGAGCAAGAAAGGTTCGAATGTAATTTCATGATGTAGGACCTCAACAAAGACACTTCAGATAGGAAGAAGTTCTTACGTGATAAGCAAAAGGAAATTTTATGAAGGCATGCCAAAAGGAGTATCTTTCAAGATGATGATTCATCTCAAGGCTATATCCTAATTCCATCACCAAGTCCACTCACTCAGTGTGACCCTATCTTGTCGGGTTTCGTATGTGGTTGCAACGAGATATTCAACATCTCTTGTCATAGCTCTCGTATATGTTGGTTGGTTGTCATCCACATCTTCGTCAGAATCTTCTTCAATTTCTACGTACTCATCCTCCACAATCATGTTGTGCAAAATTATGCACGTCATCATGATTGAATGAAGGTCTTCCACATTCCACAATTGTGCATCCCCTCTAACAATGGCCTATAGAGCTTGTAGGATCCCGAACGTTCTCTCCACATCTTTCCTGTTCTGCTAAAATAATTTCTTCTTCGTGTTATCGGGATGAGAATAACTTTTCACAAAGGTATACCAACTAGAGGTGGGCACGGGTCGGGCCGGGCCCAATTTTGAAGGAACCTTGCCCTACCCGTTTAAATCTGTAATGGAATGAGCCGGGCCGGGTACATAGATTTTTAGTTTTGGAACCGGACCTTACCTGGCCCGTTTGAAACGGGGCGATTCTGGGCGGGTCCACGGGTCCAACTTTTTTTTTTCTTTTCAAAAAATACAACATTTTTATAAAATGAGGCTGCAGCCGCTGCATTGCAATGCACATTAACACTGCATCACATATTACACTTGCAAGAGCTGTCTTTGAAAATTGAGGATGCATTGCAGGATGCAGCAACACATATTAGGGGAGTATTGAAGCACATATTGTTCCCAGCAGCACATATTAATATTATTATCCAAATCCAAATCCAATCCAAAATAAAATTTCTGAGACATCCAATTCCAATCAAAGTCCAAATCCAAAATAATATCCAAATCCAAAATAACCCAACAGGAAAATTATTGAATAAAACCCTTTGAAAGCATATAGAACATTGCGGTAATCTATCCATGGTTCCTAACCGAGTGCAAATTATACAGTAATTGGTAATTAACATACAATTAAATTGTTTAGGGTATGATACTTATAGAGATTTGAATTTGTGGAGATTTGACCTTATAAGTAAATTGTGGAGATTATGACATAGTGATCACCTAGACCTAAGGGAACCCAGTGAATGACAAAGAATCCAATTCAACAACAATGGCTAAAATCAGGTGATATAAATCCAGACATACATCATTTATCTTCACAATTTACTTATTTACAACCTCCAATTGGATAACCCTTTCGCCAAAATAACAATTGCAAAGCCTAATTGAACATTGATCCCGCGTAACCACTCCGAATTTCACAGTTCCGATCGGAATCACCACGAAAACAACAATCAAATGCAGAAAAAGCACGAAATAATCAAAATTTAGGAAAGGGAAGAAATACCCACATAAGTATTCAACTGCCTGACGAAGCTAGAGAAATTGTAGTGCTTGAAATACTTGGGAAGCTCAGAAAAGTCTTTGAGTCCCATTCTTAGACTCTTAGTGTTTCAACTTCTTTATTTTACTCCGTTTGTTGCTGAGCCTGCAAGTGCAAAAATCCGGGTCCCAAACCAGAGTGCGAAATTAAATTAACCCCTAGAATGGAACACAATAACTCAAAATCCCTAAATCTAGAAGAAGAAAAAAAACCATAATTCCATAAATCCCTAAAGGCTAAAATTAAATACCTTTTGTTTGAATATTTGGCTTCGAGATGGACTCAGGAGTTAGGAGACTCAAGAGTCTCAAGACCGTGAGGTAGTGGTCGAAGTTGAGAGGAGGGGATGGTGGTGGCCAGAGACTTGAAGTTAACTTCTGAGAAGCTGCAGGATCTCAATTGTCGTGATTTGAGTGGGAAGAGTCAGTCTGGACTCTTGGAGAGAGAAATCGCGAGGGAGGAGAGTGAGAATCGACGCTCGAGATACTAGATGGAAGACTGAGGAGAGAAGATTCATCATTCAATCGGTTTTTAAGAAAGTTAACGGTAGAACTAGAAAGTTCGACTAGACTGATATCATACATCTGTGTGTGTGAGATTTGAACGACATAGATTTAATCTTCACACACTAGATATGGTTCGGGCTGGGGGCCCTTGTCTTCAGGAATTAGGAACCACCCTGCTCCGCTATTTACTTGGACCCGCCCCGCCCTGTTGTGATATAAAGAAATATGTACCCGCCCCGAACCGCTAGTACCTGCCCTTACCTGTGGGTTCATGACCCGTTTGCCCACCCCTAATACCAACTAGGATAAATATCATTAGTTAAGCAGTAACCTAGCTCATGCTTATTACCATTTATCTTGTACCTCTATTCCGGTGTCCATCAATTAACAACATCATCGAACATAAGAGAAGACCAAAGAACGTTGATATTGTTGTTTGATCTAGGAGCGCCGAAGAATGCATGCCAAATTCAAGTGTCATAAGACGCCACAGCCTCGAGCACGATGGTTGGCTTGTTGTGACAACCCTTGAATTGGCCATCCCAAGTAGTAGGACAAATCTTCCACTCCCAATGCATACAATCGAGACTTCCTATCATGCCAGGGAAGCCTCTTTTGTCTGCCTTGTGTAGAAGCCTTTTCAAGTCTTCATGATTTGGCTCTCTGAGGTATGTGGTTCCATATATGGCTTCAATTGCCTTACAAAAGCGCTTGAGGTTCTCAATAGAAGTACTCTCCGCAAGTTGACAATATTTGTCAGTTGAGTTTGCAGAGCACCCATTAGCTAGCATCCAAAATGCAGATGTGAGGTTCTGATGAAGATAAACTTTGTCGACCTACTGCATCTATCTTCCTTGCAAAGTAGTGGTCATGATGGACAACTACGTTCAAGATGCTTTAAAAAAGCTTTCTCCTCATCCGATACCGCCTTCGAAAATCATGAGAAGGATATTTCGGACGTTCAATGAAATAGTCTTTCATCATCCGGTCATGACACTCTTCTCTATCACACTGCACAAATGAACACCCCGTGACAGAACCACAATACATAGATTCGGCATGATGTTCATATTGCATAAGTGAGTTTGCAAATTCGGCTTCTTCGTTGTTCATTTATGCATCCGCAGTTGCAAGGCTTGCTTGGTATTGTGCCATCTGCATTGCCAAGCTATGTCTTCTTCTATCACTTATTGATGAGATATTGATGATTTTGAGGAAACAAAAACACTATGAAAGTTGGATGATTGGTGAATATGTTGTGTGATGGTTAGATATTCAACCTATACTTAGATATCCAACCTAAACTTATATAGAAGATGATTGAATGTTTGTGTTGCATGTGTGTAGGTTTGTGTTTCATGTGTTTTGCATGTATTTTGGTATGTGTTTCATGTGTTTGGTGTGTTATACATCTCTATCATGTGTTTTGTATGTGCTTCATATGTGTTTTGTGTGTTTCATGCATTTTGTGTTTATGGCGAAGTTGAATCGACAAACACTCATTCTAGGGTTTCCGGTGGGTTCATGGCGATTTGAGGCTTTTCCCGGCCAAATTGGACTTGACCACAGGTATAAAACTTGCTCTACTCACTGAGATCTTCATTTCTGTGGAGTTTGAGAATTTTTTAGAAATAGTTGAATTTTTCGGTGAAATCTGATTGATGAAATCTCATCGTTTGAACATAGTTTTGATAGAGACCCCACTTGACCCTTATATGAATCGACGATCCGACCGTTGGATCGTCACCAAACCTTAATATATTATAGTACATAATATTTAAGGAAATTAGGAACTAACGGATCGAGAATCTGACTTACGGATCTTCACGAATTGGATTTGTAAGTTTACAAAATAAAATGTCAGCTGCCACTTAATTTTAGCAATTGGCGGAGATCCAACCATTGAATCGTAATGAAATTTTAGTATGATGTTCTAGAAGCATAATGTGTATCTTTGGAAGTTACGAATCAGAAATCTGAGGTGCGGATCTTCCAGATTGAGTTAAGTAGGGTTATGGACCCTATCGCCGACCTTTGACCGACGGTTAAATTTTGGTTAATAGGTTTCAAATCATTCTAGAACGTCCTTGGGGAATGTGTTTTATGTAAGTTAAGTGTTCTGTTGATAAAAATTCTGAGATGTGATTTGATATTTATTCTAGGCAACAATTGTTCGTGACGCGTTGATATTTATGCTAGGGAGTTGTAGCGCGGACTTCAGGTGAGTGGGCATTTTCTTTATATATATATATATATAACGTGGTTTCCAGAACATTTTTAAAATGATTTATGCTTTAAATGCCACGTCGAAAGTGAGTTACATTTTAAGTATTGCATTATGACAAATCATGAATTTTATCATTTGATGCTGCGGAGGCTCATGTAAGCTTCAGGTGAGTATATTGTGATGGTATTGGTTGCATTGCACATTGTTATGCATAGATGCATTTAGAGCTCATCATTGTTGCACCCCGGTGTTAGTGCTCCCGCCCAAGGCCAGGGCACAGTCATTCACGTGATGTTCACCTCCCGCACTGCACGTTCACCTTGGATCCAAGTTTGGTGCTAGCCCTGTCGTACAAACCACAATAGGTGGTTCCGACTCGTAGGTGACCCGCGATTATTCGCACAGCCTTCACGTGATCATAGCACTTGAGCGTACATACTTACACCCAGCCCTGTCGTACATACCACAATAGGTGGTTCCGACGCGTGTGCTAGCATATACTGATGAGCTATGGGTCCAGCCATACAGGTCACATTAAGTGACTTCGACTGACACATTATTTTATATTGATTTCACCTGGCTTATATCTTTTAGTGTGGAACATGGCATAATTTAGTTTTTTACTGGCCTTGTGCATTGTATTCATGTGTGTATACGTAATATTATTTTCTAGAAACTATACAGATTTTACAGTGAGGGGTTATTACTTTCAGAAAAGAGAAATGTGTTTTTTTAAAGCTTTATTTTTGTGCCCACTCGCCCTTCTGTTTTTCGCCCCTCCAAGTTTTAGTAGCTGAGCTTCCTGGCTACCTATGATGGCATAATCTTTATCTTACCTTACTGTGCTTTACTTATGCTCTGTCATCACGTGTGAAATAGGTTCATACCCACTCATTAGACACTTCTGTATTTAGGCACTTTTAGGTTTAAATTTATTCACATTTTTCACATCACTACACTTTATGGCTTCGTCACCTTCCAGGTATCGGCCAACATAGCCCGATTCGGAGTCCTAGTTGACATTCTGGGTCGGGGTGTGTCAATTTGGCATCAGAGCCAATCCCTGGCCAGAAGTGTGCCGACAAGGACGTCGGGCCCCTAAGGGGTGGATTGTTAGATCCCACATCGCCCAGGGGAGTGGATCCTCTATGCCTTATATGTACATGCTCACCTTTAATTAGCACGAGGCATTTTGGGAGCTCACTGGCTTCGGGTTCCGTAGGAACTCCGAAGTTAAGCGAGAAAGGGGCCAGAGCATTCCCAGGATGGGTGACCTGCTGGGAAGTTCTGCTCGCGTGAGTTCTCAGAAACAAAATTGTGAGGGCGTGGTAGGGGCTCAAAGTGAACAATATCGTGTTACGGCGGAGTCGAGCCCGGGATGTGGTGGACCCCGAGTCGGGGTGTGACATTAACTGATTGGAATTATAATTTTCTTATCAACCAAACATAATATAACTACATTACTTGGAAATACATAAAAGTTCCACTAATCAACTAAACATAATCAAATTAAAAATCAGTCGGAAATAGAAGATTCAAATATATGCAACTCTGAAACTATCACAGGACATACATATATATTCAAATTCAATTTAATTAAACAGAAGATTTGAAATTGGAACAGAACAAAGGTCAAGATTCAAGAACCCAACAAATCCCTTTGAGTTCGACAGAGAGAGAGAGATTGATTTCGAAAGAGTAAATGAGTGAGACACAACTGAAATCAAGAAGCACAAGATCATCGACCACAATTGCATTCCTATTCCCAATTTCTTGCATGCATTCAGAAATTAAAGCCACAAAAAATGAAGGATTTCCTTATAAATTCACAGGAAAAAAAATAGGAGAGAGGATTTCAGTGACCTTGGATCGAGATATGATTATGATGGGGCGAACATAGCTAATGATGATGGCGGCGGACGGAACTAGGACGATGGGAGCGAGTCAGGAGGAGAGATCGACGTCTGAGTAAGAGGAGATGAGTAAAGATAAGAGATTGAGGGAAGGGGAAATTGAATAAATAGATGAGTGATCTGAATGATTCAGATTAGGATAAAATTACAATGGAATTATTCTAGAAATGGGTCGGACCAGGGGCCCGTTCCCTCCTATTTTAAGAACCGCCCCGCCCCGCTAAATTTGTATTCCTACCCGCCCGACCTCGTTTTGTGTTTTGAAATTTTGGACCCCCTCTTTACCCGTCCCAAATTGCGGGTACTCGCCAGACCCGCGAGTCCTGGACCCGTTTGCCCTCCCCTAGATATAGATGATTGGATTATTATTAAGTGTTGATTAACATACTTATTTTCTATTAAGTGTTGATAATTATTCATAAATTAAATTGGATGAAATTTGAAATCGCTCACCGAGGCAATAATGTGGATATTTTGAATAATCAATCTCCCAAATTCTTGAAAACCAATTAGATTGAATTGTTTATTTACATTGCTTGGATCAAGAGGATGAAACGTCCTACAACGTCAAAGCTCTAAAAAATGGACAATATCAATGAAAATTCGAGGTTTTCTTTATTGTAAAAGTTGTGGGAGTGAATGCCCACATGTTTTTAGTCAAAGGTGAGGAAGACCTTTGTTGTAAAAGTTGTGGAAGTGAATGCCCACATGTTTTTAGTCAAAAGGTGAGGAAGACTTTAGAATAGTAGTCATGTTGTTGTTGTATGAGGTTTTTCAAAGGGCACTCATTTCACTTTTGTAAATATTCACGTATGTGACTCTATATAAAGAGTGACACACACCGACTGGAGTCGAGGCATGTTGGCCGTCACCTGAAGGTGAAGTAACCAAAAAGGAAAGTGAAGCATAAAAATATGGATAAATTTAAACCAAAACTAACATTTATTTAATCTAAAGTAGAGAGTGCGCAGTAGTGGGAAGAACCCATAAAACACAAGTGTTCAGAGCATAGATGACATAAGTAGTGCAGTCGAAACTAGTTAAGTACTTATTACACAGTAGGAAAAGCTCCTACATTTATTTAGGGGTATGTCAGAACCGCCGGATATTCATCGTACGCCACAAAGTGATCAGCTATCTAAGTTCTGGAAGGGCGAAAAACAGAAGGGTGAGTGGGCAAAAAAAAAAAGGTTTATAAAACACATTTATTTTCTGAACATACTAACCCCTCATCGTAAAACATGTATAGTTTCTGGAAAATCATACTACGTATGAGTATGAAATCAAATGCAAATCAACAGTAAATCCAGAAATATGCCAAATCACAATATCTCAACAGTAGCATAATAAAATCAGGTGCTCATCAATCTTTGCTACACACGAGTTCATGCAGAGGGAATCTGGCATGAACAAGACTGAGTGTAATCATAATATACGCTCTAGTACTATAATCACGTGAAGACTGGAGCTAGGCGCGTCATATATGAGTCGGAGTTGCCTAATGCAACATGTACGATAGGACTGGCACCTACAATGGATCCAAGGTGAACGTGCGGTGCGATGTGAACATACATGTGAAGCCTGGCCTTGGCCGAGGTGAGTACTACACCGGTGCAAGCATGCATGATGAGCAAGTATAAAGTGTATGAACATGCCATGACAATATATAAATCTCAACGTCATAATAGCATTTTTAAAATTAAATAAATCATGGCATATTGGCATAATATAAATCTCAAAGCATTTGAGGAAACTATAAAGCTTTATATATAATATATAAAAACAAATGCCCACTCACTGATACGTCGATGGATCGTAGCCTCCTAGCCTTGTTTGTCCTCGTACCTTCTCGGGGTAAGTCTCACCTATATGTGAAATAACTTTACTAATTAATTAATTAGGACCTACACTAAAAGGTTAGGAAAATCCCCCATAATTTGCTCAAACAGAGGGTTTAAATATACGAAAACATTTTACTCGACGTCACGGACCCGTACAAGTCAAGCACACACAGGCCGGTGGTTGGACATGCCCTCACAGGCCGCCACACGCTGCCAGGTCGCAGCCACACGCGCGCCTACGCGCCTGACAAACTGACAGCAACCCTAGGGGAATATTCCGGCAGACTTGATAGAATATACCGCTAAACAGTAACGGCGTCAGTTACCTTTAACGGTGTTAGAATATTTCGTTAAATTTAACAAAATATTCTGTCTTCTTCTCCAGTGGACCTCCGTCGTCATCGTCGCCGTCTGGTTTGCTGGAATCTTGGGAATTTTCACTAGTTTCTTGAAAAATTTTAAATCTTCATATCTTCTTCATTTCTCAACCATTTTTGAAAAACTTTATATGGAAATAAAGCTTATGAAGAGTATAACAAGTCTATACATTTTGGAAGTCCAAAAATGGACGGGAAATTGACTGAAAAGCTCGAAAGTCTCGGACCTAGTTTCTACTCCTTGAAACTGAGTGTTTCGACATTGGCTCCTCTCCCAACTTAGGTTAGTGGCCACGGGGAGTTGCGTATGTGCTTCCAAAACTCCCAAAACCTTGTAACTCGCACGGGAAAACGTCGGAGAATCCACACCCAAGTTGGAGCTCCGAGTTGGACACTCAAAACTCATCCATTTTGTGATCGGTTTGTACGGATGGGTTCGTGGGTTTGAGAGGAACACGATGGTGGTGGTTTAAAGGTTGATCTATGAAGTTTTGAAGGTGGTCCTTGTTGTTGCAGAGAAGAGAGAGTTACGGGTGAGGGAGAGAGAAAGAGAAGATGAGAGAGAGAGAGAGAAAGACAATTTTCTAATTGGGCAGAGATAAGAGAGAGCAGTGTCTGATTGGGTGAAAAGAATGGGAAATGAAATGATTGGTGGTGAGGGAAAATAGGGCACAAAACATGTTTTAAAAGGGGAAAAAGTGATAAGATTTGTACGATTTGAAATCAGACAAAATCTAACGTACCCTATAAAAAATAGTAGCTTCCAGTACTAAATAATTAACGCACACGTGTACAATTCTACTCGTTGTTAATGCAATTTAACTAAACATAACTTTTTCGTTACAACTCTGATTCGGGACTAACTCGCCCTCACACATTCGTAACAACGAGTACTAACTAATTTCGATATCGAGAAAAATAATTTAAAAGCCGAATAACTACGTCCACGTCAAGTTCCACTTTGCTAATAAGGGCATAAACGTTAATTTACACTCGGGGAGAAAATTACATGGAAAATTAGGGACGGGTCATCACAAAGAGCACTCCGTGTGTGATTACAGCACACAGAAAAGAAAAGAAGTGAAAGTAATAATATCAATATCCCTTCCTTCCTTTCTTTACCTACAATCCTTTTATATTATAGTTACGAAAACAAATAGTGTGATACATTACACCTGCTTCGCTCCTGTCCCTAGCAAAGATTCTCTCTCTAACTTTTGCCTATTTATAACACGTTATTAGCACGACTCTCTAACCCTAACCAGCTCTCATTTCCCCTGGCCGAAAAATGCTTCCTCCAAGGATCTTACTGTTCTTCTTCCTCCTCTGCCTCACTTGCTTGATGTACCCTCGCCAAGATCAGCTAGCACCATGCTTTCTCCTAGTTATTAATATAACAATTACTTATATTTTTTTTATTTCTTGTTTGGTGTAGCTCGTGATTAGTAACCCAATGTTTATATATGTTAATTTTACTGCGATTTTAGATGATGCGATATAATCGCCCATCTTGAACTGCAGATTTAATTTTACTGTAATTTTAGGTGGTGCTATATAATTGCTGTTGGAAATGTGCCCTAAAGTCATTCATATGATGATACTATACGGATATTTCACATGTTAAACTAATCTAGTTTACATATAAAGGGCAAACATTATTGTTTGAGACGTCTCATATAAATGTTATATGCTTAAACGATAAAGTCCAAGGAATATGTGATTGGGAGAATGCAATCTAATGAAGTTAGATTAATGAGACCATTCTTTCGTAGACACATCCTAAACATTCCTGATCATAGGATTGCCAATTGGGCATTGACAGTCCGTTAAAATCAGTACGTGCTATGTCTTCTCTCAGGGAGAGTGACTAGTCTCGAGTCATTGGTGTGTGTGACATCAAGACAAGTACGTAGGTGCTCAATAGAGAATGAGTTCACTGAACACGATCAACGAGGAGTTCTCATACTCATGTCACATGAGAACTCATGTTTGGGATAATGCAAATTAGTCCTTTGACCTGAGGCATCACAGTTGTTGTCTTGTGGTTAAGTCCTTGATCTTTGATTATGTCAAAGTCACCCCATCGGGGTGTCCACGACATCATTGGGGTTAAGCCACTTAGTCATGGAGACAAGTGAATGTGCAACAAGGGATCTCTAACCTTCAAAATGGTTTGAGGGAGAATACTCTATGATATGATTAAAATCTCTGGCCAGAGTATGAATGAGATTGGGGAATGCGTTCCAAATCACATTCAAGGTAATCATAAAATGCAAATGAATCACATTGGATAGTAGACATGAATAAATAAACTATCAAACCAAACAATGTGGTCAAGAGTATTAGATTAGAGAAAGACCGTATTGCATTTGTAATCCTAAACTGAATAGGTTATTTACCTCTTCTGATTAGCTTGGGTAGCCATGATATGCTGCTAGGTGTCACTCATGGTTTGTGGAAGCCCTAAACGTGTGTAATCACTAAAGGGAGAATTGAAAGTAAGTTTCAATTCACAATCGATGTAAAATGGTTTTAATCGCCCACTGCCTCGCTAAAAGGAACCTAATGTATCGTACACCGTGTAAGGTGGAGATTGAAGAAACAAAGGAGATGAATAAGAATAATTAAATGGTTTAATTATTTATGGCAAGGATTAATTAATATGTTAATTAATCAAACGAATAAGTTCGTTAAAGACATCGGGATAGTTTTGGACCTTAAGGCCCAATGGGCTTCAAACGTCAAAGCCCATTGACTTAAGTTGTATGACAACTTAATGAATAAAGATTCACAAAGGCCCAAAAGCCCATATCCATTTAGTGTTGAATTAGGGTTTTTGGTTCTTTAGGTCATTTAAAGAAGTGACTATATAAAGAACTTTATAACCTAAAATTCATGAGTTGTTGATTTTAGAGAAAATTGGTGAGAACACAAAGCTTCCATTTCTCTCTAAGAGGCCAACCACCTTGTGGGATATTGTCTAGCAATTCTATTTCCTCAAGGTCACTCATTTCCTCTCCAATCCAACCTTGGTGTAGAATCTTTAGAGGTTCTCAATTTTGGGAACTTGGAGAATCCTATTCTTTCAACCAAATCCATGGAGCTAAGAAGCAAGGAATGAAGGCCCTATCTCTTGGGTGATTATCCTTTGCATATGCAAAGAGGAATCTACAAAGGTAAATATTTCTCAACTAACAAATTGTTGTTTTTAAGTTGAGTCAAGGTTCACCAATCTACTAGGCTTTGAATTTCATGGTTGATGTTTTGTTTTTGAGTGCATGCAAGCATGATTCCGCCTTTAATTTGTTAATTGCATGCTATTGATGTTGCTCAAATAAACATGTTTTTCACAAAATTTCCTTCAATTGCCCACCCATCCTTAATTTTATTTCTTGAGCAAAAAAAAAAAGATATTTTCTAAAGTCATATGGGCCTTAGAGAAGTTTTTATAAAATAAAAAAATAAAAAAATTTGGTGGCACCATATTGTCCAATAAAACATGAGTCATTTAATATTTTTTAATTTATTGAATTTGACTGTCAAAAATAAAAAAGAGTACGTAAAAAGTAAAAATAAACTCGTGAATAAGACACCTTGAAACATCCCCTGGTTTTACAACCCCACCGACCAATAAAAATGGAAAAACCTTTTTCTTTTTCTTTTTTGAGAAACTTTTTTGGAAAACCTTAAAATAATAAAGAAGCAGCCCCAAGTTTAGAGTCCAAAACCACTTACCAAAATTGAAAAGGAGAGAGACGAGTAAGAGTTTCAATTTTCTGTCTCTCTTCGAAAAGTCGCTCTCTCTCGCTCTCTCTCTCTCTCTCTCCTACGAACACACTCTGGGACCAAAGTCCAAAAAACCAAATCGTGTTTGTTTCACCAGAAATTGAGACCCCCAGAGTCCTCGTAATCTTTGTCTTGTATTTCGTTGGTGTTTGGTCAACAATTCTCTGGAGCTTTTGATTCGTCCGAAATTAATTAAGCTGAAATGCTGCAGCTGCTATTCGCGGTGGCTTTCTCGGCGGTGCCTCTGACGCTTTACGTGCCGCCGATCCGAAGCCTGAACCTGTTCGTGGAGACCGTCGAAGACCTCCTCCGCCACACCACCGTGTACACCCACAGTCTCTACCCGCGTCTCCGCCTCGGCTTCTCTCGCCTCCTCAGCTCCCTCCTCCGCTTCACCAGGTAGACCTTCCGTACACACGCTCTCCTAATTTTCCAGCAAGTCTTCAAAGTTCAAACCCCATTAGATTACTCACCGCACCCGATCCACCCTCAACAACCCCCGAGTTTTTATTTTTTATTTTTGAAGAATTTTCTTTAATTTTGAGAGCTGTGATGTTTTAATTTGTTGAGGTGGTGTTGTTAACGATATGATAATTGGGTTGGTAGAGGTTGAATTTTTATTTAGTTATTCTTTTGGGGTTGATTAATCTTCCAAGGTTTATGTTGAACTTGTACATCATTTACATGGACTGTTCCATTATTATTGCAAAATTAACCCATGATTAATAAGTTAACTGGGTTTTCATTGAGCTCAAATTATTGCAAATCTCTCTCTTTATTTGTGTTGGTATCGTTAAGTTCTTGTGGTAGTTGAGCTATAATTTTAGATATATGCATGGACTTGGATCATATAGTTATCACGAATTATTTATCATTTATAATGGGATTGTAAATCGGTTGGTTAAAAATATTCACTCTTACAAGTAATGCTTCGAATGATATTCTTCGAGAGAGATCTTAAGTTCGTTCAATTCTTATTAAAGGTGAATTTGAATCACATTATTATTAATACATTGTGAGATTTAACTCACTCCTCCATCCCTTAACGTAGATAATATCGTTTGTATAAGTAATGTTTCGAGTCCGATTTTCTTTCTTTATTAACAGGAAGTCGGAACAGAAGAGCACTTATCTTGGATTGGACTTGCTATTTAGATACTTTCAGTTCAGCAGGTGTCTGCACCACACTTGACTACTTAGCGTTTGCTCTAGACACGATAATTGATACACCAGAGGTGTGTCATCCCGGTCCTCTCGTATTAGGGAAAGGTCCTTGCAACACTAATAACCACATGGATACAGACTGAATCGTCTCACGATGTTCTAAACCCTGCTCACATACTGCTTAATGTGCGAACAGCCCAAAAAATAAAATAAAATTGTCATTCCATTAGTTCGACTACTAAATTAATTAAATAATTTGGCTCCATAAAAAATTGATTAATGGGTCACTTTTGTTTTCTTTGATCAAAGTATTTTTCCTTTGTGTGTAAATGAATGATTGGGTGCTTTCATGGCTGAGAGCTTTGACGGTTGACTGCATGTCTGGATCTTTTTGTGCTCGTTGCACATGGTATTTTGAATTTTCTAGTTTAGGAATTTCTATCCCTTTCTTTTGGATAAGGAGGACAAGTGGATTTTACATGTATTAGATCACAACAAATCTCAATTAATTTTCTATGAAAAGAATATTTAGTGAATGGATAATGTGCTGAAATTTAATACGTTATCTACTAGGATAATAGATCCACGCTACATCTTGACATAGTTGCAAGTAATTCTCTCATGTCAGAGCTTCAAAAAGACGGGTCAATGGTCCAACATCAATATTATCCCCAACTTGATCACATGTGAGACCAACAATTCTCTTCATTCACTAGTTTATATTTATTTTAGGGGCATAAAACCAAATAGAAATATAGGGAGTAGTCCAACTACTTATAAGCATATGCAAGATCCTTCATTTCCTCGATGTGGGATTGATACTCTCAACACACCCCCTCACGTGTGGTGAATTTTCAAGCCTAACACGTGGACAACACAAATCAGGTGATGTGGAGCACGTGTGGCCGTCAGACTTCACACGCGGGACAACTTAATCTAATACCATGAAGAAAGTTGCGATTCCACCATAAAACCAATGAATTTGTACAAACTGTATAGCTAAATCTGTAATCTTCGGAGCTTGGCCACTAATGTTGGTCCACCCCTAATGCAAATGGACTGGTAACTAAAGTGGTTAATAACATTTACCCTTACACTCAAGGTTCTATCTTCAAGTCCCTCTCCAATCTCTCCCAATATCACTCCTATAGAAAAAAGAACCTAATTTAATGCTCATTCAAGAGCATAACATCCAATTTTCTCAAAATTGGATCATCACATCATGTACTAATATGTGCGAGTAGGGGATTGTCCTAGTCGATAGGTTCTTCCTCTTCAACATACTGTGTTCTAGGTTCAAACGTTCAATCTCCGTTACTGTAGCTCTAAGAACTAATATTGTATATAATAACAATCATGTGCTAATGTATTGATCCATCACTTAAAGATTTTTGTTCAAGTATAAAGGTTGTATGGGAGGTCTGTGAAAACTTTAGACCTACTAGCCTGCTAGTAATTCATTCCATATATTTTTACTTGGGGTGGTGTTATCCACATATCTATTTTTACCTTTTACACACCTCTCTCAATTTTCGGTCATTGGAACCAATGAATTGAAAATATCAATGGATAAAAATTAACAAGGATGTGTGAAAGGTAAAAATGAGTGTGTGAATCACTACCCACTTGGTACATTTATGCATTTACATCATTCATTGTATCCAACTATATGGATTCACTTATAAAACTTCTATATATACTCTCCTGTATTAAAAAATCTATATTTTATTATATTAATATTTTTCCATAAAAGAAAAACATTATCTTAGTCATTTATTACTACGGTTTAGTGATATTCATCTTTACTTATTAGTGAAAGGTCTTAAATTCGATTTTTTCCAAATGCGAGTTTGAACTACATTATTGCTAGCTCATTGTGAGGCTAAGCCCACCCGTTCTCATTAGTGTAGACAATATCATTTATTAAAAAAAAAAAAAAGTTGTTAATTTAAAATTTTGTGGATTAACAAAGAATAATTAGTGGAAGAAGAGGGAAGGCTTAAAAGGAGTTCCTAGGACAACAACATGAATATCGACAACAAAAAAGGATCAAAAAATCTTTAGTTTATTATTTGCAACAAATTTCAATTTGAAACCTAGGAACAAAACAAACACAAACATGTCATTCACCAAGGAAGAAAATCTATTAAAATGAAATAGGATTCTAAGAAAATATAAACCTATAAATTGCAATGTGGGAACGTTAAAACACATATGTTCTATTGTATTATTGGTTTGAAATGTCATGCTGACTTTTTTCGAGGGTTGAAAAGAAATATGGAACAAACATATAATGAGTGTTCATCCAAGTATCCAATAAGTTTCTTACAATTTAGTGAAAATTTGAAATGTAAAATAAAAATTATCTATTTTTTGTCTAAATGATAGTTGCGACCTATGCGGTTTAGGTTGGTGCCTAGGCTGGTTTATGTGGGCTAGGTGGATGCCTACGTAGATCTAGGTGCTCTTTCTTATTTTTGTTAAAAACGCCTAGGGATTAATCGTGACGGTATCCAGCTACCTAGCATCTAGGCAGGGACGTTTAGAACACTAGTTTTTTCTTGTTCCATTCGGTAAAAGCTCATGAAAAATCCTCTTTCATGTATAATACTATGAAATGAATCACAAGTCTTGGGTTTGATTTGAAGTCACTCTGGTAGATGTTCCGGTCGCATTTCGAGTTTTAAGGATCAAAGTTTAAGTAATAATATGTTCCGCAATTCCAGTTATGAATAAGTTGTAAAACATTGAACCTGATATATTCCAAACGACAATTAGGTGTTTTCCAGATAAAACGTATTCAAAACATACCATAAAAGAAGAAAACAAAAATAATCTTTACTGAGTATGGGCGCTATTAAAAGATGGCTCAAGTCTATAAGCTGCACCTTCAACCTTTTCAAACCCGATATGCAATTGAATCCATAGAGATTTCTTCATAGATTTCAATCCAGATTTCAGATATTACTTATTGCGGGAAGCACTTATAAGGTTTGTAGTACCAATTTGTAGTTAAGATTAGTCAATTGCATGTACTTCTCATTCTTGAATATGTTATTGACATGTGTACCTATCTTTATTTTAATTTTATTTTATTTAGATAGATACTGAAGTTAATCAGACTGGCGATTCTCATTGTTTTGCAACACCATATCATAGATGAGTAGGAACTCCTACTTAAAATTCTTTGTGTTTGAATCACATAGTTTTGTGTTGATGATAAGAATCGTTCATATTATGAATCACTCTGTAAAGATCATTTTTGCAAAAAAGAAAGAATTAAAACTTCATAATGCTTTTATCAATTCCGTTCATATGCTTTACACAGTTCAATGATGAAACGACCTTAGTTTTAATTGATTTTTTATAGTGGCAATATTTAAAAAGTGATTTATAATATAAACAGTTTTAATCATAAGCACGAAGTTTTATTATATGAATCGTTAACGAACAATTTTAAGTATGAACTGTGCAAGTAATAAAGGACCAAAGCTTCAGTTAGACCAAAATTCAGGGACCATTGCTTTAATTTTCTATTACAAATATTTGGCGCTCTCTCTTCTTTATTTCCATCTGGTTTTGATTTTTGTTTTATTTTGGAAAAAAAAAAAAAAAAAAAAAAAAACTCTTCGTAGCAGCAATGGCAAAGAACAACGGCGTAGACATCGAGCTGGAGGCTCAGAACAAGGACATTGCTGAGCAAATTGGAGGTACCAATGCCAAAACAGAACATCAAGTACCATGTTTGTACGAAATTCCCGACCCACTTCCTCCTTTGATGGAACTGTATGACTTTGGTAAGAAGAAAGTGAGTTCTACTGGTCGACCTGAGATCGAGAAACAAGGTAAAAGGAAATGCTATGAAGAACATGGTTGCTGTGAGCTTCCTGCTCCAGCGTTGAAGAAAAGAGGCAAAGAAGTAACGAATGACGATGCCGGTGGCCTCCCAGATATTGTTGAACCACTCCCAGAAAATCTTGATCAACTGTGGGAGGACCATTGGACTCTGGAGAATTTCTTTGATAATGTGCCTGAATTTTAAGTTCTAGCTTAGACACAGTCTTTTTTTTTTTTTTAGGTCGATTGCTCGTTTAAACAAACTAGTCCGAACTATTGAAGAAAAATAGTTATTATGTGGACAAACTAAAATAAATCAAACTGCCGTTGAGCGGTTTGGGCTTGAGACCAATGTTGTTTTATTTTTATTGTTGCCCCGCTATCCAAAGTTATATTATATGTTTTCAGTGTTTTACTTTTAAGAACTTACATTTATACAGATATTATCATTTGTTAAATATAGATAATATCATTTGTTAAAAAAATATAAAATTTGTTTATAAAAACTTCTAGCTTAGTTGGGCAAGAATACATCATCCTACTGATGGACTTCGGAATTTCGAGTTCTCAAATTTCAAATTCTTCTTGTCCAATATTGCTTTATAAAAAAACGAAAAAATTTGTTCAAATGGGTAAAGAGAAAATGAGATGGAGTTTAGAATGACAAGTTGGCAACTCTAGTGGAGAATTAGAAGGTTCTTTTGGAATGTATTTGTGTGTCTGGAGCTCGCGAACTGAAAGATTCGGAACATTTAAGAGAGAGAGAAAGGAATTCAGGTCGTTTAAGTTTTTTATTTTTGTGAAGTGAGTCAGTGAGATGAGCTAATATGACGTATGATTGAAATTAGAAAAATGCTAAGGAAACTCTTTCAAAAGTGGGACTCTCTATGAACTCTCTGCCACCTTTTTTTTTTTTTTACACAATGTTTTATAATGTTGGTGCGAATATTGTGCCAAAAACATGATGTAGCGGAGTCCATAGAAAATCTCACTTTTAAGAGAGTCTTGTTAGCATTTCTCTTGAAACTAAGTGGTTTGAATCTGCAAGTAGTCCTTTACTACCGTAGTGAAAAAAAGAAGAAGATGTTATGCCCTCGTATAATGACGCAGTTCAAACTTTGTCAATGACTAATATAACATTTAGCTTATTAATGCTGCTGTTCTAATAAAAAAAAAAAAAAAAAAGTGGTCTGAATCTCTTGACAGTGACACAGACCGGTTTTTTCTCAACCGAGCATTTACATAGGATTGGGCGCCACTTGAACAATTTTTAAAATATCTGAATATCCAGCAAAAAAATTGTCCCTTTTCAAGCAAAAAGCTCCTGTCTTTGGTTTCTGAACCTTCTTCTACAGCAACCTAGGGTTTCCCATGGACGGCATGAACGACCATGAGAGAGCCATTGCTTGGCTTTGGGCCATTGAAGCCCTCGCAAGCTTCAAACAAGTTGACGCATCGCTTTTACACGGTATTCGCAAACCTACATTCTTACTTCAATGTTTGAATTTTTCCTTTAATTTTTTTTCCAATCAATCTGTGTGAGTGAGTAGATTGAAGAAGATTAGGGTTTTTTCATGGCGTTTTGGTACTTTTTGGTGGCCTTTTCAGATTTGATTGCGTTGGCTCCACCATTGCCTGATGATATGGGGAATAATGCAAAGGAAAGGGTTGCTTTGAAATCTTTGGAGAGTTTGTTCAAGTTCGATTCTTGTAATGTGACGAGTGGTGATGTTCCTTCTTCTGCCCAGCGTTCGAAAGTCGGCTTTAATTTGTCGGAAACTTGTCAAAATGTTCTCAAACGCATTGTAAATGAGGTGAAGTTCCCAACTTTTTGGCTTTAAAGTGTAGGTAATTTGGATGAGTATCTAAAAGTGGTAGCTTTTGTGGCAACCCATATTCTTTCAGTATTTGTACCCTTTACGGGATTGAGTCTGTTTTTGTTCACCCCTAACCCTGGTGTAGCCTTATCCCCCTTTAACATTGTGGCACGATCTAGAATGCGATAATGCTACACCAGAGTTTGGCGGGTGAGCAAAAATGAACTCTCTAAGATTTTTGGTAGTGGCTATATTTGAACTCAACTCTCTAAGATTTTTGGTAGTGGCTATGTGAAGCATACAAATATTTCTTTTGTCAGACGCCAGAGTCTGATTTGAGAACGGGTGGACCGGGGCTGTTGAAATGGGATATTCAACCCTTTATTATGCATAAAAGAGCTTCTTTGCCCAAATGTGCATTGAAACAGGTAAGCCTTTGGCTTTTCTTTGCATGTTTTGCCCTTCAATCGATTTTTCTGTATTGTTTAGAAATGAATTTGTGGAATTCTTTTCATGAACAGCTGAAAGATTCGATTCTTGATGGCACACATCTACATGCAGACGTCTTGAGAAAAAAAGGCGGTTTAACACTTAGAAATGATGGAAATAGAGTTCTTTTGAGAGATAGTAATCCCAGGCTCAATGAGAGTGGCTCTAATGCTCAAAACATGGGAGTCAAGGGAATCGCAGATCCTCTGATTATTGAGCATGAGAATAAACTATTGGAAGAATATCCGAGTAATGCAAATCTATTTCCTCCCAAAAGGCATAGGATTTCCTCAGATGCTGAAAACATGGAAGATGACAACCGTAGTAGCGTGAATGATTATGATGACTGGAAAATAAAATCCAAGAAGATGAAGCGGGATGCCTCTTACATTTCAGAGTCTACAGAACAGAACCAAATTCCTTTACATGGAAAAGAACAGTTGGAAGATTTGTCTGAGAGGGAAAGCTCTGACTTGGCTGAAAATCAGATGGGAATGATGGAGGAAGGCACGGTCTTAGAGGATTGTATTGATATTTATACTTCCTCAAAGAGATGTGGACAAAGCAGCGGCGATGCAATCCTTAAGAGTCAGTCAGAAAATCATCTTAATGCCACTTCAATGCCTCAAGATAAATTTATGGATGAAGCCCATCAAAATTTATGTATTGATCAAGCCAAAGATGATGGTGGGATTCATCCTGAACCAATAACATCAAGTGTTGCTCCTCCAGATGGAACTCAACAAAAAGTTTCTGCTAAAGTAGCAACTTGTAACAATGAGCATGAAAGTCATATTAAAGCATCACCTCCTGTTTCTACCGAGGGACCCCAAAACAAGAGCATCTCTGAAAGCGGCAATGGCATGGTTATGGAGAATCTGGCAGATGAAAACCATAATAGTGTAATTGGTTGTGATGATTGCTGTGTAATTACCAAGAAGATGAAGTGGGACCCCTCATATGTTTTACGGTCTATAGAGAAGAACCAAATTCCTCTACATGTAAGAGAACTGTTGGAAGATTCATCTGAAAGAGATGTTCCACTTCCGGAGAGAGAAAGGTGTGACTTGGCAGAAAATCAGATGGGAACGATGGACAAAGGCAAGGTCATAGAGGATGGTCATGATGATCATGCTACCTCAAAGAGGTGCGGACAAAGCACTGACCCTGCAGTCAATAAAATTCAGACAGAAAATCCTTGTAATGCCGGTTCATTGCCTCAAGACACATTTCAGGATGAAGTCCCTAAATATACATATAATGATGAAGCGGAAGATGATGGTGGCCTTCATCCTGAACAAAGAGCATCTGTTGTTGCTGCTCCAGATGAAACCCTGCATAAGATTTCTGCTGAGGTATTCAATCGTAACAGTGAGCATAATTTTCATGTTGAAGTATCACTTCCTGCATCCACAGATGAATCCCAACAGAAAAGCATGGCTAATGAAGGTAAAGGAGATGAACATTGTCCTGAACCGAGAACTTTAGGTATAGCTTCACTTGATGAAACCCAGAATGATTCTAACAGTGAGTGTGATTCTCATATTAAAGTGGCACATCCTGCATCTGACGAGGAGTCCCAGCAGAAGAGTATTGCTAAAGAAGCGAGAGAGCTCTTGGACTGGCTATGTCATTATGAATCAAAGACCATGACTGATAGTGTTGAATTTCATGATGAGAAGATTGATGCTGTCATGAAGAAGCATTCTTTGTTGAGCTCTCAATCCACAGCCAGTCAATACTCCGAGACAACCAAATATGTTTGTAAGAAGCCTAATGAAGGCGGTCTGTTGATCTGTGATACCAGTAATTGCCCTGTTGTGGTTCATGAAAACTGGCTGCGTTCCTCAGACATTTTATATGAGAAGGATAACTTTAAATGCCCCTTCTGTTCGTATTCTCTTGCCCTTACTGAATACCTTGATTCTAAGAAAAGAGCCTCAATGTTGAAGAAAGACCTAGATGCATTTATTCATACTCTGGAACATCAGCCAAAAGAAAGCCTCGGAAGCGAGCACAACAAAGAGAATATCTGCATGAGAAAATTTCATGAGGATCTGAATGCGAAAACTAAAAATCATCAGAATGGGCATTTGGGAAAGAGTGTAGAACATCTCGGAAAGCAATGTGAAGAACGTGCAAATGAAGTCAATTACCCTCAACTACAGAATATTATAGGCACCAAGCAACAAGTAGCACCTTCTGGATCTTGTATTCCTAACAATTCAGAGTGTAGAGATGAAAGTGTAACTCTAGTTGGTATAAACCTGGATGTATCAACTGGTGAAAAAATATGGAAAGAAAAGGTGATCCAGAAGTGCATAGCTGTGGTAGGGCTTGATGGATGTCAGAACCAAGTACCAGCTAAAGGTGATACTTTGACCGTTAAAAATACAGTAAGCCTCCTTGTTGACCAAAGACAAGCTGTAGTATCTGAGAAAGGAGGTCTGCAGCAGCACATTAATTATGCGCCAAGGGAACAAGGCCATGCACTTAATGTTGATTCTGAGCAAGCTGGTGCTCAGAAGTCTAGCACTTCCAATTACAACACAAGACTCCGGAAGAAAATTCCCTAGTAAGTTATTGACTTATCAAGTGTTTTCATTTCTATTTTCTTTGTAGTGTCTACTTTCATGCCTTATTGAAATGTAAAGTACACTGTCTACATGCTCAATAATGTCTGAATAAAGTCAGTATTTATGTTACCCTGATCTTTAATTGCAGTCCTTTATTTTCCCCAATAAACCCATATACTTACCTGTTGATTAGACAGCAGTGATTTGAGAATTCGATTGCAGTAGTTGTGAAGTGAGAATAATCCTTTTTTTGTGTCTTGTAGCACATCCCCGCCCATCTCTCAGTTAAGGCGGGTAAAAGTTCCGTGGAGTGTTGAGGAGGAAGAAATGCTTAAGGTTCCTGGGTTTCTATCTAATTTACCTTTAGAAAATTATGTTGGGTTCCATTTTAAATTGATTACCTGACTGTAGTTAATTAATTGCATGTAAGTTGCTTCAAAATATTTGATTATAACTCTTTTATATGACTGCAGAAGGGAGTTCAAACCTTTTCAAGAATTGATGAAAGAACTCTTCCATGGAAGCAAATATTGGAGTTTGGTGGTTCTGTGTTTCTGCATAGTCGTACGCCAGGGGACCTTAAGGACAAATGGAGGAACATATGCAGACGGCGTCCGAAGTCGAATTGAAGTGGTCAGTTACATATAAGGATATGCTCTCTTATTTTGGTCCACCTCTGAAATTTCATTTGTCATGGTACCAATTTCCATAAGAAACCATTAATACTGAACTATACTGGGAAACTTTTGAACGAGGCAATGACTGCTTCTAGCAGTTTACAGTTCAAACTTGAATTTCTTGTTTTTCGTTTTAATCTTTATATCCCTCAAATTCATTTCCAAATGGTGTGATGCTAAATTTCTACTTGATATTGATATCACAGACTTCATTCCTTAATCAATCTTAAAATCTATTACTTATAACTGAATAAAAAACTGATTTCAAATGTCTGTTGATCCATGCTGCCCTCCAGAATCTTTCCTTTCCAACGCATGATATAGGAATTTCGGATCAATAGTTGTATTGAAATCAACCTTAAAAACTAGCCCTCCTTTTTAAATGGTTACTCTCTTTCATCACTTCATTTGCACTGTCATCTTATTTTATCTCAAATGTTACCGTTTGGGATAACTTCAACCTTCTCTTGCATTCGATCTAACCCCTGTATTGCTATGAATCCCTGATATAGCCTTTGTCCTAAAAATATGATTGCTTAATAGCATGTCAGCCATCTTTCCCCAGCCCTTCAAATCCCCCACCACCTTGGCGAGTTTATATAAAATTTCTGGGCACAACTCCTGTGTCCGGATTCTGAAAAAGTGACGATGAATGTGGTCCTATATATTTCTCAGACCAAACTCTTGTATTTCCCTTAAAAATTTCAGTTGATTGTCGCGATGACTTTCACAATTTTACTTTTTACTCTTTTTCGGTTCCACACAGAAACATATTTGTACCTACTTAATCTTAAATGCCTTCTATTTTACAGATGATGAATTTGATGGATGAAGAGAAGGGAAAAAGTCGCAGTTGTGGTGGATGACATGATTGACACAGCTGGTTAGTTTTAATGCTCTAATGCTTTCTATAAAAGAGAACATATATAGAACTTATGAAAACATTATATGAATACGGCAAGGAGCCATTCCTCCTGACAAGCTGATACATATACTGAAGTGACTGATTAAAACATATCATTTCCTTCCCCCTCGTTCGTGATGTTATCATGTATGATTAATGGAACAAATCATATTTAGTTGTTGACCGAAATCATGTTTTAAAGAAGATCAAGGGAAGTGAAAATTGTGTTCTTTCAGGATCCAATTTGAAGAAATCAGCATGCTCTTAAGGAGCCGAACCCAGTCTTTGGACCATTTTGGCCAGGGAACTAGGTCAGTCCGTAGCAAGATTGGGGAATGATTGGAGAAACTGTACTAACCACATCCATCTCAGGTTTAAATTGCAAAAGGTTTCTCAAAATTTGTTCTGGTCACGAATCAAGATATACAACTGCATAACTTAACGGCAAATGCGGTTACCAGAATCATACGTTAACTGATCTGTTCTAATTTCAATCACGAGGGACCATGTGTTTGAACTCAAAGTATGGAATTAAATTTTTTGAAGAGATGAGAAACCTCGGTTCATTGACAGGACCATCTGATAGCTTATTTTATATCTGTTTCCAGATCTGTAAGTTACATTTTCTACTGTTAGTTGTGAGTTCAACTTGTTACTTGTCTTGGCAGTTTTGTGGCAGGTAGCTCTATGTGTTTTGGTATTTTGTGCTTACTCCGAGTTTGACTGATGACGGAGATTATTTTTGTCATGCCAAAGGGGAATATAGTCGGAGTTGAGGAAGTAGGAGTTGGTCAGTGCCAGCCCCTGATGTTATTTATGCTGTGCTGATATGCTTTTTTGGGGATGTTGTTCATTTGTTAATACAACACAAGCCACAAGACTCTTGTTGCCATAATTCTTGTGAAAAATGAGGAAAAATGCTACTGACCTATTTAATCAAACTTTCTCGTTCTATCTTTTTGGTTGCCCTTATTATGCAATGTTGCACAATAATTAGAACCGTTTACTCTCTAGTTTTCCCTATCAATATCAGCTCCACAAAAAATGATTCGTAAAATGTTAAAACTGTTGGATTAGTGTTGTTAAAATTTCAGTGTTTACATAATAAAAACGCGCAGCCGAGCGTTCATGTCATTCATCTTCCTGTGATTCAAAACCTGAGGCTCACATCATGAGTGACAAACCCGAAATACAAAATGTTCTAGGGAAGGAGAAAGATGTCGAGTTTCATCTGAAAACCAGCAGAAGACCACCAGGAGAAGCCACAGTTGATCTCAATGAGTTTCTTCAGCAGCTGGGGGTACTGGAAAAGGAGAGACAATCAGAGGCAACTGCGAAAACAGAAACCTTCATAGCTCCGGAATCTTCGATCGGAGAAGTTCATGATGAATTCGGACACTTTGCTGACAAGAATATCAATTGGGATGCGTTGACTGAGATGCATAGGATTTCAAACCAAGGAGCAGATGCTTGTTCCTTCCCCACTTCCACTGGGAACTTGAAGAAAAATTAAGAATAACCTTGTTTACCAGATGGAAGAGTAGGACCTGCTTTCGCTGGAGTTTGTTAGAGAACGGCAATTAGTAGTCACTTAAACATAATTAGCATGTTATGTCGTTAGATTGTCAATCTGATAATCCTCTCCATCCTTAACTCTTCAGTCACATCTCTGATCATGAATTGAGAAGATTAGTCCATTGCCCTAGTAGTTGCAGAGACTGCAGCGGGTATGAATCAAGTATCGTTATGCATAACATAACATAACATCAGATAATTGGAGAAGGAAAAGTGCATTAAACAATTCAATTGGTATCAATACCATTAAGAATTATAAATTGTGTTTAATAGGTGTAACTTGTAAGTTTTCCTCTGCTTCAAAAGCAGTGCGCGATCTTAGGGGAACTATATCCCCGAGGTATGGCATCGATCACCAAACACAGCCAGTTCGTAGATGCTTGTGGGGGCAGAGAAGCCGATTTTGCGATTTTGGTCATTCATTGCTATACTCTGAGGCACTTAGATACTCACCATGCTCCTCAAAATACTCTATCAATCGCTTCAAGAATGCATCACTAGTCACCGTGTCTGTGTCGCATACAAGACAGCATTGCCTTCTTGCACGTGTTACAGCCACGTTCATTCGCCTGTGGTCCTTCAGAAACCCTACCTGAATTTTTGAAAATGCTCAAAATTTAATTTCTTGTATTATAGAATATTTGGTAATTGAGATGTCCACCGTCGAAATTTGAAAAAAAATGCATTAAGAATGGTACCAGGGATACACGAATACCTCTTTTTTTGAATTTGACCGAACCATTGAAATAATGATGGCTTCCTTTTCCCGGCCCTGGAAGCCGTCAACTGTTGAGATTTCCAAATCCTTTAGCTTGTCGTCATTGCTTCTCAACATCCTGAGTAAGACAACCTGCAATACTAGGTCTGATATAAGAGAACAAACAAAAATCGATGCCATTGCTACGAGTATTTTCATGGAATGCTTGATTTTTATCTAGAAGCTATTGTAGTCCTTCACCTTATTTAGAGAAATAAAGCCCACAAAAGAAGTTATTGCTTACAAGAACACACGAAAAAGAAAGAAACTTAAGTACCTGTGCAGCATAAGGAGTGATAATTCCAATATCAGAAGCCTGAACACCACTTTGAACAAGCCTCTTGGCATGGGCAATAGCAACATCGGCTTCCCCCTCATTCAAAGTGCTTTCTTCTTCATCCTTCTTTTCTTCCATGTCACACCTGACACCGATCAGCATGAACAGGCACAACAATTATACAAAAAGGCTTTTCTTTTATTAAAAGAACTAGGAAGGCTGTTAAGACAATGTGGTATAATATCTACTCATTTCTCACAACCTTCAAAATGTCTCTACTAGTCGCAATCCTACACTAACCTAAGAAAATTAATGGCACTTCATGTGGTGTTACCGTGCTCTACTATGAATGATGGTTTTCCAAACGACATGATAAAATGTCACAACTCACAACACTATGTAGAATTGGCATTAATTTCGAATAAGTGATTATTCCATTAAGCGTTCGTATCAAGCATGTTCACATGAAATTGGCATGAAATAACCAAATAAATGGTAAAATAACCATCTCAACATAAAGCATATCACTCATGTTGTATCGTGTAATACATTTGAAAAATAGGCTATGTTTACCTCAGGCCTAAATAACACGATATCTTGTCCGCATGTTTGTGTCTATGGGTGTGTGTGCGCAGTGTCATTTCAGTATTAGGAACAAAACACCAAAAACACGAACTGGTACCCCTAGGTTTTACTTGACGGTTATCTGATACCAGCCTGCTGGTATTCCTACTGTTTAACATTCCACTCAAGTGCACAATGGCATTCTAAACCAAATTTCAAGAGGATATTGGTGATTTACTTCATATGATTCTAAACCTCCTCCAAAAAAGACACAAAGTATTCTCAAAACAAACACACTGAATGTTGGGTATATGGCAAGTATACACAGCATACCCAGCTGTGTCTATTAGAAGAAGGGTCGGTTCTGTAGAAGAGGTCGTCTTTACATCCTCCAGGTCCAAAAGCATATGCCCAGCAACACTTGAATGGGCCTTAATCTGTAATGAGATTAAACCACAAAATAATTTAACACAATCAAATGTAATGACTTTAATTTAATTTTCATTTAACATAATAAAAATTCTAACAGTCGATTGTATAGTTCTACTCGGTAAGCCAGCATCCTGGCATGCTCTGAGCACCTTACTGTTGTAAAGCTCCTTTGATGACCAATCCATGATCCGCTCGTGCATGCGGTACTGGACGGTGAGCATAGACATGACTTCATTTCCATATATGTCTGCAAGGCGTTCAAAGAGGGTCCTTCCTAGACCCTTCTTCTCAGCTTCAGCACTCTGAATGGTAGGAGGAAGCTGAAGATGGTCGCCTGCAAGTATACATCTTGAACCCTAAAACAATGAACTCAGATACTTAAAAGTGAATCTTGGAACAAGCTGTACATGTATAACAAATTGCTTACAATGTAACTTTTTGGCTTTGGCTTTTGATTAATTTAAAATTACTAAAGACCTTTTCTTTGCTTGCAACCATACAATAAACAGCGTACTTTTCCATGGAGTGCAGGTGTAACTTCAATATTTTACTTTTTCTTCCTTGAATTTTAGTTTCCTCAAGTAACCAAATTTCTGAAAGAACACCCATAACTTTCTTTGAAGATCACCAACGAGCATGCATGACCATGTGAATGCATATGTGCATTTATGGAAATACATATGCAAATTCCTGTGCACATGTTTAAGTATATACCTTTGTATTAGAGCATTACCTTTAGTAAAGCCATCCAGCATGCTATCTCAAGTGCCTGAGCAGCTTCATCAATAATCACCAAATCAAATGAAGCATTGTCAAGCTTGCGAGAAGATGCCCCAGTCAAAGTTGTCAAAATCACATCTGCATTTTTTATTACATCTGTTACAGCTAGCTGCTGCCTTTTACGCTCTTCCCTAGAAAGAGTCCTAAGCTCCTTCTGGATTTCCCTCCTAGTGTTCTTATCTTTGGTCCTTAACAGCTTCCCATTTAATGCCTGGAAAAATGCAATGTGCAAGTTCCTATGATTAAGCCATGCAATGATCAGTGAGACTTCAGTCTTCACCATATTAACCTCTATAATTAAGTCCTACTAAATAAATCCAAGTGTTGAAGGAGGGGGCGGGAATGGATGTGATTAGGATAGATTAGAGTTTTGATCCCTTCCAATGGAACCAAACGAAATAGTACTACTGAATAAATGAATACTAACAAGTTAGTTTAGTAAAACATCTCTATCAACAAAAAATGAATTGCAACTTTTATTTGAAATTGCATATATGCATAGATATCAAGTTCAAGGTTCAATTTTACTCTGCATAACTACCTTCATTTCCTTCCGAATGTCATTTGCCAGTGAACTGTTATCCCCTCGCAAGACCTGGCAGAAAGAACAATACATGGTATATGGTAAGGACAACATTTCAAACAAATATAGGCAAGTAATTATATAATAAAGGGAGTGTCTAAAGAGTATGTTCTTTTTTTATATATTATCATGACATTTTCTAAAGTTTGTTGTAACACTGAATTTATCTTTTTATTTTATTTAATTTAGACGAACTAATGGTTTCTGATTTGGTTTATTTTCCAAGGTTGATCCTTTAAGGAGTGATTAATAATTTGATGTCTTGGATCTTTAAACCACATTGTTGGGTAATCCTAATCCCCACATGTGATCTTTTTCTTTTCTTATAAAAAGGCATCGTATTTAAAAGTTTTTCCCTATATGCACCATAATATAAAAAAATTAATGCATCTACTTAGAAATACACATCCATGCTAACACTATCTGTAATAATAGAAGCAGAAAAGAAAGTACTTGCAACTGAGGATGGCAGAAGGGTTATATTTTACATCTATATGTGTGTGTACACATTTATACATATTAAGAGAAGATGCAAAGAAAGACAAGTATCCATGGCTTGCTCAAACGAAGAATAGGAGAAAGAAGATTAGTGTTGCAGAATGCACAGATATCATATAATATTGCTAATCAGAATAATACTCAATATTTATATAAGAAGTCAAATCTTCCATTAAAAAAGAGAAAGAATTAATTTTCTTTTCGTTTTACGAATTTGAAGAATTCGCATACCTGTGCATCCAGTGCACTGTCCAGTACTTGAGGTAGTAAACGTGCAGGATGCCCCAATCTCACTAACTTTACTCTGAATAAAGTATCAGCAATAAGTAATGAGGTAGTAAGCATGCAGGATGCCTCAAACCCACTAACAAATATCTACTTGATGAAACAAAAATCAGTACATATCATAACGACCAACTTAAATTAACAACAGATTTCATAACTTAAACCGATGATCTCAGCACAATGGGGTGCAACAGACCTGGTGATGATTATTATCAGTTGAAAATATAAAATTATTGTGTTTAGTTAATTACTAATATGGTAACAATATGAGCTAAAAATTTGGGTCATAAATCAACTAAGTCATTGGTCAACAAGCTAGTCCTGAATAGCTAACTGAAAATGTCTACTGAAGAAAGATTTTCCTAATTGACATATGGAATTCAAATAAGGGTGCCTCTATTGGTACCCAACTTTTATACAAGTACACCCATTTTTACATCTTGACCCATCTCTTTTAAAAAAACAGTATAAAAACTAAGTGACCCAAAACATTGCCCAACAACTGCACCCAATTCACTCAACTCCATCAAACCCAACCACTGAACCCAACAAGGAAGCATCTCCACTGAGGTCTATGTGTAGATCTCTAAAGTCTTCGAATTTTTTGTATATTCAGTTAAAATTGGGATAAAAATAAAATATGGGGTCAAAACTTAGAACTTTGGAATCACAGTAGGACATACTCCGAACAGGTGATATGAAATGCATATATCAAAATCAAAATCAGTTCTTTATGTACTCATAAGATTTGAACTTTTGGTATATGGTCTGCAACCTTAGAAATAGAATGACAGCAGAACTAGTGAAAGAAAAATAAACAAATATAAGAAGAAAGGAGAGGGAGACCAGCGGAAGTATTACAGAAAGCTTATATTCGAATTTTTCGTTTTTCGGTTAAAATTTGAATAAAAGATGGGGTTAATATTTGGAATCACAGTAGGACATACTACGAACGGGTGACATGAAATGCATATATCAACATCAAAATCGGTTCCTTATGTACTCATAAGATTTGAAGTTTTGGTGTATGGTCTGCAACCTTAGCAATAGGTTGACAGCAGAACTAGTGAAAGAAAAATAAACATATGTAAGAAGAAGGGAGAGGGAGACCAGCGAAAGGATTACAGAAAGCTTAAATTCAGGACCTTGATATTTCTTTTTGCTATAGTTAAAACTAAATTTTCAATTAAAAGCTGAAATCCTCAAATATAAAGGCAGTGAAATACTTATGGCGTGCAAGTCGCTCAACAATGTTGTCAACAGCAATATTTGAAGCAGCACATGCAAGAATCTTTGATCCACGTTTAACTTCTTGCAAGATAATTTCCACCACAGTTGTAGTCTTTCCCGTGCCAGGAGGTCCATGCAGCAAAAATACATTCTTTGATGACAGGGCCTTTGAAATGGCATCTCTCTATGGAGCAAAGAAAAGAGAAGAATTAAAATACAAAAAGAAATGCAGAAGGTGCTTTAGATACTGAGAAATGAAACATGGATAAACCTTGAAATACTGTATGCATGAAAAGCGAACTTGGATTAAGATGCTCATCAAAATAAAGAGGCACAGATACACAAAACAACAACAATAGAAGTGGTCCTATATTGGTCAACTAATATTCAGAAGTACTCAAGGAAGAAATAACTTATCAGCTAATATTTGCTTAATCTCACTAAGGAGATCTAAAGGTGGAATTATTTGAACAAATAATAGCAGTTTTATTCATTATGTAATTCAAACCCTAATTGTTAATAATACACAAGAAATTGATATAAAATAGAAGAGGCTATGATATCCTTAGGAACCCAATGGAGCAATTATGTGATCCTGTACATGATGACATTATGTGCAGTGTGCACACACGTATACAGTGATAAAAATATGCATGCATTTAAATAGTCTATGTTTGTGTTTGTTGAATGCATGTTTGTGTGTCATTCACTGAAGCCGCTGATTCAGAAGAACACCATTAATAGAATGTGTGATATTAACTCAAAATGACACATTTTGAGTGGAGGACCGTTATGATTCAGAAGAAAGGGGAAAAAACACACAAAATGTTCAAAATATTAGGCTTAAGGACCTGAGAATGATCAAGGTTTTTGTTAAATGGGGTAAATGTGACATCCTTCTTGGACACTGTTGGTGTCCTCTCTCCAAATAAGACAGGAATTAAATCAGATGCGGGGCCCTTCTGCACACCTTTGCTCAATTGTATCAAGGCATCCTTCATCCTACGATATGTCACCTGAAATGAGTAGTTAATCAGCATTTTTTCCAATGACTATTAATCTGGCAGGGAATGAGAAATTGAAGATCAGTAATGCCTACATAGACGATCGACTACTAAAAACTTTGATTGTTTCCTCATTGAGAGCAATATTAATGGTAGAAACCAAATTTTAAATAACATTCCATGTCGATGATCAATATGATTTCAGGTAGGAAAGCTTTAAGAATCATATCACCATACTAACTAAACTGTAGCCTCTAAAGCAATGTCATAATTGAGGAAATTTGAGGAAATAAATCGAAGACTTAAGAATTTGAATTTCATACCTCATTTCCCAGTTTCTCTAACCGTAGAGGACTATTTAAACCATCTTCAGGAACATCATCAAAAGCAACAATGATTGATGAGTCCTGTTTAAAAAGCGCCAGCAAACCACCATCACAAGTAAGCTCAAGAGCATGATCCTCAACAACTAAAAATATGATGACCAAAAATGCAAGCATCCCTGCACAGAATTACCTTTAACCGATAAACTACACCTTGTCCAAGAGCAGGGGCCCCCAGATCAGCCTTACTTGGTTTTAGAACAACCACATCATGGGTGCTAAACTGCAAATTAAAAGAAGAGAAAATAATTGGACAAACTGTGGATAGTATGGTATAATTTGTAGCTGGGATATCCTTCAATATGTTCGTTAAAATAACCACATCTAGCCTTGAAGTAATTTTACAACACAGTAAGAAGAGCAAACATGGCAATAAAACTCACTGAGCGTGTAGAAGCGGGAATATGGATTTCTCACCTTGTGGGGAGGAAGAACATCTGCTTTGGTGGATTGAAACTCAAGAAGACTCTTCCCCATGAGTCCTGTCTATTCTCAAAACCAAAGATATAAAGAGTTATTAGAACATTTTTATTGTTCAATCCTACACATGCCAAATACAAAAACTGTTGGCTTCGACAGACTGCATTCCTTCGTAGAAAAAAAGTTTCACCGGAAGAATTCCTATTGTTACTGAAAATGTCATCCGTGTGCGTTTTTCTAATATGTTTTGACAAATGCTGCAACTCACATGATCACTAGAGAAGTTCTCATGTAGTATCTTTAAGTAAACATTTCTCTTAAAAGAAAACTAAAGCTCTGTTTGTTTAGACAAGACAGCTTCAAATTCTCTGGCAGTTAAAGCAAAACCTTTTACAACCCTTATGTTGCATTGAAGCCAAAAGCGGAAGAAAATCAAGCAAAACATATTCTACAAAGCATTATCCTAAAAAATTCTTCTGTCAAAACAAACTGAACCTAAGCATTTCTTTCTCTCTCTCTTTTCGGGTCGCCTCCGATTTTCCAAGCAATCGAATAAAGCTCGAAAGCAATAAACGGGAATCCATAGAAAAGTGGAAATCAAATGCAACACTTGGTACCTGAGCATCAACACATTTCAAATTGAGAATGGTGGAGCCCTTCTTCTGAGCAGTGTCCAAGTTTCTGGACGACCCAGTTATGATGGAGGCAGATATCTCAGCTTCCTGATTTCCAAATTAGGTTAGCTCCATAGAAGTCCATTTCTTTGCGGCATATTAACAGTCAATTGGAGTGCATAGAAACAAAAGCAGGAACAAAACTTCTTGATTGATTGGTTATAGGGAGAGAGAGAGAGAACCTTTTCGAGTTCGATAAGAGGGGCGGTTGTGGAGATGAACTGTTGGAGAGTGAGAGCCGGCGATTTCTGCTTCGTCTTCCCTCCCTCCATTGTCACACCTATGGCTGTTGCTGCTTTTGCTGCTCTGCTTCTGGTGATTTGATAATTGGAGAGATGAGAGAAAGCGGTCTTAGGTTAGTGAGACGGTTATACGCACCGTTTTGAAAAGGTTTTTTTTATTTTCCTATTTTCAACAATTCTTTTAACCGAATTTCTTTTCGACAACTCACCAACTTCGTCTCTCGTCTTTCTTCTAATTGATCAATGTCGTTTTTTATATTCACCTCTGCATATCAATCTCGTCTAATAAGACCTGCTACGGGGCCTATTCATTTTTATTTACGCAAAAATCGCACGACTTTGGCCAACCAACTTCGAAGTTCAAAACCAGAACTTGGACGACCATTTCATCCAACCTGTCTGAGGGCTTGGGCAGAGTCTCTTTACTACACAGACGACCAGAGCACATGAATATTTTGTCTACTTAAATGCATATGTACACGTCATTGGACACATTGAGATAACTACTGCAATCATGTGAACCGCCTCAAGATACAACTGAAGGTTAGGGCCAAATAACCGGTCCACCCTTACTCTAGCTCAACAATATGATCGAGTTTGCTCCATCTTCAATGCCTTTAAATAGAACCATAGGCCTTCAAGCTTGGGACTCGTCAAATTCAATCTCTATGATTATATCTTGAATGATTCTTCAATCAACCCAACTGTTTTTCAGCACAACGCCAATTGCTCTTATGCAAAAACCAACTCTCAAGTCCTCAGCTACAAACTCAAAGCCTTCCTTCAAAGCAAACACTATCTACAATCCCTGAGATTTTATTCTTATGTGAGATTGTAACTAATAAATCGTTTGCAAGCATGAGATTTTATATAATTGAAACTCAGTCCTACCTAACTACATAGAACTTTATGTTTCAAAAAAACTTCTCTCTTTTGATGGAATTAAAATGTGTGAATGCTTAGAAAATTAAAACTCGAGATGTTGAACGGTTTGTTATTGATGTGTTGGAGGCTTAAACTGCCTAAATCAAATCGCACCAAACCACCAAACCGATAAATAATGGTGGTATTGGTCAAAATCAAACTAAAGCAAACCGTTTTAAGTACTAGTTGGTTCGGTTATATTTTTGGTGTCAAACAGAATTAATCCGAATTATATATATATATATATATATATTTTTTTTTAATTTGAAAAAAAACCCTACATTTTATCTATCCATTCTGGTTAATGGAAGACCCTTGTAATTTTCAATACAAGAAATATGACCAACAGAAGGAAAGAGAAAAACTCCATCACATAAGATGTTCCCACGGACAAATGTACACTAGAGTCATGATATTTGTTTGTTATCTGGGCAAATCAACATGAATCTCCACATCGACAAAAACATATGCGCCTAAAATTTAAACATTTGAAACTTAATCCGTCACTCCAGAAAATTACACAAATAAATAACAACTACAACGGCTAACTGGTGACAACGGCATCCCATTTTCTACAACAATCTATCTTCCTCCCTACGTATATAAATCTGTCTTCCCCATAAGAATAAGCGAGGCCTACGCAGCTGGAGGTGAGTTGCCCTTTCAAGCACAATTGTAACTCTTTTCAAGCATACACATCCAGCTAACGATAACCTCACATTCTTCCCGCAAAACCAGCCACAACATTGATACAAAAGATACGTCACAAGTTTTATACTACAAGACGGAAAGCAAGGGGAATACCCGATCTCCACCCTCAATCCCTGCCAATGGAAGAATGTCTCTGGGCACCAGGTGGTGCAGTTGGCCTTGGGAAGTGATAGTTCAACTGTTCACCGGCAATTTGGGGGGCTTCCACATAGGGGCTCTGTGACACCTAGTATAAAAAGGAGAAAAAACGATAAAGCATTGATAAAACAACAAACGTACAAGGGTTTCTACTTTCTACTTTCTCCCCACTCATCAACTCTCTCATCATTCCCCAAAAACAGGAAAAACGTAAAACATCTAGTTTCAGCTGTATTGGTCTATTATGGTTCTTACTCGTGTGTTTCACATGTTTACAGTAACTTTCCTTTCTATTCTGATCATTTGAAATGTAACAGAATTACGTTGGTTGTTAAAAAATAAAATAAAATAAAATAAAATATTCCCATTGGAAATTTAATAAAGCCATTACCCTAACCACTATTTAAGGTCATTTCACTTTCTGTTGTCATCAACGAGCTTAACTTACAAAAAATTTACAGTGGTTCATGTGCATAAGCATTGGTTGTACTTGTAATCTTGAGTTTAATCAAATTGTTCTTTTTGTATTTTTGTCATTTTGTACCTCTCACAATGGTGTCAAATGAGTTGATACTGTTTGTTTCCAGCAAGTAATACCTTGTTAGGAATCATTTATAATTAGAAAAACGCAATAAAAATGATGCAAATGTGGAATGACTATGTTTAAGAAGTACATAACAAACGGTCATGTCCCAAAACTAGAAAATACCAAATGTCAAAAACTATGCATTCTGGGCCGTCTTGAAATGCTATTTGATGAAATCCGAACAAGGATATACACATAAAATGAGTTTATCAAACGTGAAGATACCTGTGGCTCAAATGCTGTGTAAGATGGCTCTTCCAGATTTGAGGACTTTGGTGTTGTTATAGGAGACGAGGTATCATAGCTTGATTCACTTCCATTCAGTTTATGGACTCTACTATTTTGTGCAGGTTCACCCTCATTCCCACCAGTTGACTTAGTCCTCTACAATAAAATGTCATAGCTTCCATATGTATTAGACAATGGAGATTACAGCAACATAAAATCATAAAAATAGGTTAAGAAAACAATACCTGGAAGATTCTGCCAAGAGTTTTCAACCCCTTTGCTCGTGCACGGAGTTCCTCTTTCTTGGCATTGCTGTCTTGAAGAACCTAAAGATCAAATGAAAAATTACAATTGAGACCAGATTTTCGTTCATGTTTTAGATAACTACCCAATAAAACAGTGGGGTAGCAACCAACCATCTGACAAACACGAGAAAGAGTGGCCTCAATATCAGCCACATTAAGCTTCCACAGGGAATCAATCATCAACTTCTTGTGAGATTGCATGTATTCTTCGAGCTCTTCCTCTGTGTAATTTCCTTCTGCACTTAGCTGCTTTTTCATGTCTTCCTGCAGCTGGAGCAAAGCAATTGCACCTGAAATAAATATAAGTCCATTAACCAAAGCAATATTAGCTTAGCCAGCAAACTTGTGTGCATTTGCGAGAACGTATCCCTTACACATGTCAAAAAAACAGACAGAAAACACATGAATATTCTTTTCCTGTCAAATATTTGAATACATACGGATGAAGTGGATTGGACCCTATTAGTTTGGGTAAGATCAGTCCCCACACCCTGGTTAGGCCCATAGGTCAATTAATTATTGGAGCCAAAAGTTATAGTCACCATGATAACAAAGATTTAGGACCCGACTGTCAATGACCAAATCCAGAATGATCCGCTAACCTGTTGCTGCTGTTACTTGGGATTTAATGAAATGCCCTTTATTTCTAAACCACTCTGCAACAAATGGCACGCCCAAATATATTGCTTTCTTGCCTAGCTCCTTTGCTGATTGTCTGGCATATATGTAGCCAATCGTATTCAACATATCAACACCATAGGCTGTTGAAAATAGACAATATCATTGAAAATGACAGTGAAAATTAGATAATAATCATAGAAACAGATCCATAGGGCATTAATAAACATCTGAACTAAATGTCAATGTATTTATAGAGAGAACCAAGGAACTAAAATCACCGATATAACTAATATTTTAGCCAATATATCACAAAAATCAGGGGAGGGGGGAGGGTTTGAACCCAAGAAGCTGTGGGTTGGAGAGGAAAGCCCTATCCACCAGGGATTCCACCACTTGCAGTAGCAAAGTAATTAATAGTTAACCGTGTTACAAATTTATATGTTAAATGAAGCGTTATTTGTTAGTTTTGGATTTTAAAGAAATTTCAAAGATAATTTGTATGTTTTTATTTCTAGTTTTTATTATTTTCATTTTTCATCCATATTTCTGCCGATATCGATATCTTTTGATATTCTCTGCAATTCAACTACCGAAACCGATATTGAAATCCTTGGAAAGAAGAAAACAATGTAAGCCCTAAAATGGCAATGCTTCATGGATAGTGTTTTCAGGATCTCATCTTGTATGGTCCCAAAACCTCATCTAATTTTACACGAGCCAACTTAAAAGCAGTTGAAAATATAATATTCTTGTCAACCAAAAGCACCACACGCAATGAATTACCTGCATTGGAAAGCCTCGCAACTTCAGCTTCAGCATGACTAACAAATTCCTCTTTGTTGCCTTGCACATATTGGTTGAGTCGATTTTTTAGTGTTTCTGCAAGCTTTTCTTCTCTTTCCTTTTGAACAACCTGTAGTAAAGGGATATTGGCAATTTTGCCACACATTAAGCATTCTTTAATGATAAAGACTTGTTCTTTCCAAAAAAAGATAGAGGTTTGTTTGTCCAAAAATCAAACTGATTAAAAGGACGAAGTAGAAGATGCAGGTATCCAATTGGTGAATCCGGGGGCAAAACCCAAATTCGTGATAACGAAAGAAACAATTAACTTCATATTACCAATATATTAAATGTATGGCTCCCAATTTAATTTCAAACGAAGTTGTTCCCATCCATCAAAGAAAATTGCAGGTAAACTGGGTCGGTGAGAAAAATTAAACAAACTGTACCCGCATTTTCTCTTGCAACTTTTTGGGATCAAACTGTTCGCCTTCTGTGAAAATATCTAGGGAAGCAATTGATGCCATGGCTAGCTGTCCAATATATTCCTCGAAAAGCTCACTACCAAAAAGCATGGCGAAGATCGCTGCAGGATCAATAATTGCGTCGCTGAAATAAAAGGAACATTTTGAAAAATGTTAGAAGCACACAACTAAACACACACATTGCGATACGCACAGAAAACCCATAAGGTGTCACTGTGTCAGCCACCTTTTAGATCTTAAAATTCATATATTAATGAAATAAGAGAACAAAACTAACGTTGAAATCCCTGATTTTCCATTAGCATCATATGCTTGGCGTTGGCTTGGGTCGCTTAACACTTGGTAAGCTTCTCCCAAAACCTGAATCAAATGCGAAAAAATGTAAATATACTTGGTAAGCCTACACTAGATCAACGAAAGAAGTTACTAATAATTCAATTTCAAGTCCAATCCTCTTCACAAAACAACCTTCCCACAGTAGACCATCATTACACATGTTGCGGAAATTATGGTATAAAGGGAGAAAAGGGTTTGTGAATCCAGTATCGAGAACTCGTAGTTTCTAAAATACAAGTTCGTGAAAGTAAATAGCAACTCTCTCATGTCACAAACGCATTGTAGTCACCATAATTTATAATTTGATGGGCATTAATTTAAATGAAAATCAAAAGCAAGTCTTACCTGAAAATTTTGGGCTGCAAGTGGATCATTTGGGTTTTTATCTGGATGAACCTGCCTTGCCTGCAATCCACACAAAATCCAAAAAAAAAAAACCAAAATACTCAATTTTATTTACATTTGTTGGAAATGCTTGTTAGAAAAGCACTTCTGCTCAGACTGAAAGGGCTTCTATTAAAACCACATCATAAAATTTAAGAAAAATGCGAGTGCTTCCTAGAAAAGCAGTTGAATTGCTTGCTTCCTGAAAGAATCCCATAGCAGGTGCTTCTTTCAAACATTGTCAGAAGCGCTTTTGATGATCTAAAAGCACTTCCAAACAGGCCCTAATATATGCAACTGATACAATTAACATCGCTAAGTGTTGTTAGCAACATGGGTTGGATCTAGTATGCTTATTGCCTAATCGATTGAGGAAGAAGCAACTGATTACGAATCAAAACTTCCGATTAATTACCGCTAATCAAAATTAAATCTAATATTAATAATGATAATTCTCTCAGTTTCTGCTAAAAATTAACTGACCTTCATGTAATAAGCTTTCTTGATCTCCGCCTCGGTGGCGGACGGGCTGACGCCGAGGACGTCGTAGTACTCCGTTTCCTTGACCATTTCTTCCGATCGGTCAAAATCTTCGCTTCGCAGTTTGGAGGGAGGAGCCAAAAATAATAAAAAAATAATAAAAATAGAGAAGAAAAATAGAGGAGGAGGAAGAAGAAAAGTAGGATAAGAGAAAATAATAATCGAAATAAATAAAAAGATTCCCTTTCCTACGTCCCCACGGAGGGACGCGCTATTGCCGCATAATATTTAATTTATTTAGTACTACCACCTCCTATTCCTAAGTCATTAATTAAGTTAATTAATCTTTGTTAGGACCAAAATTTTAAAAATTAAATTGATTCGTACAAAGACCTTGGACAACTTGGCGTTGACTCTTAGACTGTCACGTAATTAACTTACTACTTAAGTTAGAAGCGACAGTCGTCATTTAGTACTATAGTCTAGCGATTTTTACTTGTAAAAGTTGTTAGATTTTCGACAAAAGCAAATTTAAAACACATTATTACTACCCTATTATGAAGCTTAATCCACTCCTCCTCCTCATCTCCACCCCCTTAATATAGATAAAATCTTTTGTTAAAAAAAAAAATTCCTCTCAAAAGATCTCAGACCAAATTAGTAGGATGAATTTTGATTGGTCGGAAAAAGAGTGATAATAATACTCCATACACTGAGCAAAAGAGCAATGAAGAAAATAGATGTGGAATAGTTTCCACATGTTGTAAACATAAGAGTAAATTGTAGCAACGGTCCCTCAATTTTAAAAAAATTGGAGCAATTGTCCCTCAACTCATCTAAATGTGTAGTTAGTCTTTTTCGTCAACTTCGTCAAAATTTTGTCAAAATGAGTTATGTTTGAATGACCATTGCTACAATTGGGGTCCCTCAACTCTTCAAAATATGTAGATATAGTCTTTTTTGTCAACTTCGTCAAAATTTTATCAAAATGAGTTATGTTGGAATGATCATTGTTATAATTGGGTTAAAGTTGAGGGATCATTTCTCCAGTTGGATTAAAGTTAAGGGACCAATGGTAATGAATTTTTAGTTAAGGGATCATAGATGCACGTTTTGATGAGTTGAGGTACTAATGGTAATGAATTTTTAATTGAAAAATCATTTCTCTAAGAGCAATTACACCCCTAAAGACTTTGCGCCAGCACCCAGCGCATTTATCCACTCAAATAAACAGTAATAGACCACAGTGAACAATAATAGACCAAAACATCTTCACCCCTAACAAAAAATAGCCTAGTCAATTTTATTAAAATATTATTAATTTTTACTATAAAATAATAATTTGGTTTTTTAATTTCTGACTTTTCTCTCCGACTCCTTTTTCTCTGACTCCTGTCGTCTTCTTCTCCTTCTTCTTCTTCCCACTTGCCAGAAATCAATGGCAGCAACAACACCATTTGCCCCAACACTCAACTGAGAGAGGGAGAGAGGCATAGGCGCATTAGCATTTCCCCCTTTGATTTTATTTTGCTGGTGAAAAATGGATCCATGCTCATTTGTGCGGGTCACAGTGGGCAATCTCGCCCTCAAGATCCCCGTCGCCTCCAAGCCCGCTCGCTCCGTCGTTCACCCTTCCTTCTCCCCATGCTTCTGCAAGATCAAGCTCAACAACCTAACCTCCCCCCTCGCCTCCAAGCCCGCTCGCTCCATCGGGATGGGTTCCAAGGATCGGGATGGGGTTCTAGGCGTCGAATGGGTTCCAGATGAGAGAGATGTGGCCATGACGTTAGCATGGCGTCAGATGAGCCGTCTCCTTCCTCTGTCGATTTTAGGCCGGCCTGTGGACTGGCTTGGGCTGGGTGCCAGTCTATTCCACGGGCTGGAGTGGATTGACAGGGTCCTAGCCTGGTTTTTTGACTGGGTGCTGGGCTATTCCACCTCCGGTGGAACTGCTCTAATTGAGTTAAAGTTAAGGGATCATTACTGCAATTTACTCTAAACATAAATAGCAAGTAGGATAAGTATTTGGTATATCGAAACATTGGGCAGGCCCGGCCCAGCTTCAAGAGGTCAGGAGGACACATGCCCTACCAAGCTCTAAATTTTTGGGCCCTGCCGGGCCGACCCTATATAAAAAATGTAAGGCTCTGGCCTTGTTTTGTAGGTTTATAAAGTTTTCTCAATGCCATAGAACACAAACAAAGACGTTTTTTCAAAGCCTTAAAGAGAATCTTCGACGACACCCACATCTACGGTGTTATTATTAATCGTCATCTAGTAAACATTATATGATGTACTTTATGCGTTATTAATGAAAGAATTTTGTAGTGGTTAGTGAGTAGCCTATTTTTAGAATTATTGTGCCCCTATTTTTTATTTTTTATTTTTTAAATGTTCGTCTTTAAGGACATATAAAACGTCATATATGTCACAACAAGCTTCGTTGTTCCAAGCACAATGGAGCAAAAACAGCATTGTAAAAAAATGTCATTTGAGATCCAAGTCAAGCCACAAAGTAACAAACAATCTTTTCTGTAGTTATGTTGAAGCTTTGTGTATATCATGTTAATGACCTTATATTATGAGAGAATTGAACATATTTAAGATGAATTTTGAACCAAAGTCTTCTGCTATCACCTGTATCTCACATGTATCCTATTGGTATGTAAGATAATATGAAAACATAAAACTAGTTTGTACTTTCGTCTCCGCTTATTCGGACCAAAAAACGGCAGTCCCGACGCATGCGCATGAGTGGACAACTTCCACCCAAGGGAGGAGAATTCTCTCCTCTCTTATTTGAACGGTTATGGTTTAGCCACGTCAACATCTTATATTAAACTTTTTATAAAGACAATAAGACAAAAAACAATATGTGAGAGGAGGGGAGGGAAGGGGATGGGAATAGGAGGGGAGATAATTCTACTCCCCAGCGAAGATGCATGTGGACCCCACAAAATCCGCCTAATACTTAATGAACAGTAAATACGTATAAGATATGAAGAAAATTAAGGCCCTTCCATTTGGACAAAATTGGCTTAAACTGGTGTACAACTTTCAGAACACCTGGCTTTCTGTATCGAACTGGATGCTGCATATGATGAGCTTCTCGTTTGAATGACACAATTTGTCGTTATGCTTGCTTCCTCTTACCCGACGAGCTCTTCAGATACAGCAGTTATCATCTCTTCAAACCGGTTTAGCAGTAAGCAAGCATGTTTCTTCAGTTGCTTTTAAACAAACATTCTTGAGGTAACCCAACCTCCTTTTTGACATGAACATGTTGCCTCCACGGGTCATTATGCAACTTGTAATGCAAAACCTGATTAAGATGAGAGCTGGCGGTCAGCGATTCCTCTTGAAACGTTTTAGTGTTAATTTTAGAACTCGAGTAATTTCATAAATTTTTTATCAACTAACAGAAAATGTTGGAGGAGGATGGTTTGAGTATTAAACATCTTGCTACATGGAAGAGGAGGATATTTACCTGTACCAAAGTTGCAAAGACATCGTCTTCAATTAGTTGCGAGAATTGAGCTGCCCACTCTGCCATACGACCAAAACTTGTTTTTTGCCTCTCAGCTTCGAGCATAATAGAATCACGATACAGAAACCTCTGCCAAATTTTCTGCACATTAGCCAGCCTGAACTTTATTTCTGTCTCATTAAACGCCTGCAGAATTCAGGAGTCCAAAAATCAGTCACCTTAATGCCTCCAAACTTCGAGTCAGAAGCTTCTTTGAATCAATCATAAAAGTAATAATTTACCCGGAGAATATTGATCAAATTTGGAATTTCATCTTCGCTTATCCGAACAGCAAAACTTTCATAGTTGAGCACATTTTCATATGGCAGGAAAATTCCATCCTAAACATGAAGCAACAAAATATAAGAAAGACCGAATGTATGTTATCATCATTTGGTTATCATGGTTTGGAATAAAGCATCTAAACATGACCAGGAAAGATAAAAATCCTCAATAATTTGAGAACATAAATAATAAAAGCGGGTTACACATCTCATAATACGAGAAGATGCGAGCAATCACTATCTTACAAGCATTTTAAAGTAAGTGATAAACTAACTGAATGTTCCAAGACTCCAAAAAAGGGCCAAGAAAGGAATAGAAAATTAACTACCTGAATGACAACAGGAATGCACCCTTGCAAAATACTGTCTTCCATACGACCACTCCAACCATCTCCAGCAAATACCCCGCAAAAAATAGAACTGGCTAAATCCAAGTGATAGTTTTCAGCTCGTAGTGGTGTAACAATCACATCTTCTGCATGTTGTTTTCCGAGTTTCCCTTCCTTGTTAGGACTTGACCCAAATTCTTCTGCCAGTTTCTGCCTGATACCCATGCTATAGCTGCATAAATACCCCAGAATTTTATATCAGATCTTCTGTAAGTTGTGCAATATAGTATCGGAAACTATTGGCAAGGCACACTCTTGACAGTTGACAGGTTGTCCACAGAAAAATTAAATTCAACCACCCCACAATTAGATAAATAAATAGCTCTTTCGTTCACTTACGAAGCTTCTGGTCTTCCATTTGGGTAAGCTGGTCCCAGATTTCCATTAAAGTAGAACAGTGTTTTCCGGCTCTCACGAGATCTGAAAATAAAGTATTGAAATGCCATTGATTAGTTATCATGGTTAACTTTGGGGAGTGCAAAGAAAAAAAATCATGGAAATATGAGTACGCTTTCCATCAGATATGCACCTGGACCAAAGTTTTGAGCTTAAGGAGTTGACATCCGGACTTTTCCAAGCAGGAAGTACGAGATCTTTATCAGGATCAAAGCAGGGATGGTTACCCCTTTTATCAGAAGAAATCTCATTCCAGTTGTCAGCCCAATAAGCTGTTGTTGAATGCTTGTGCTTCGAGTTTGTGTTTCCCCAGTGAACCAACATCGTGCTGTTCCATATCTCCTTGGGAGCATAGCATGCACCTTCATCCCATGAAAAAAACTGCCTTCAGATATGAAGACGACATCATCAGCATGTACTCTTTATAAAATGATCTAAACTACGACAAGAAGAAAAATCTCATTCTGTTCAATTTTTCTCCACACTGGCCTTAAGTAATTATCTCAGTTACATCATACCCAAATATGGTCTCTTCCAGATGAGTGGTTCCAGAAGGGATACTGTTCAACAATGTGATCGTAAGCCTTCCTATAATATTCCAGAGTGAGAGAGCTCCTCAAGCCCTTGTGTTCCTAAAAGTTTCAATAAGCACATAAGAACAAAAGCCAAATCCGAAAGCATTGACTTGGCAAACCCAGACGTGAAATTGCAATTTTACAAATGTATTAATAGTACAAAAAGCATACCTTCATAGTCAAATGAGGAGCATCGTCAGCACGAGTTATAATGCATGAATCAAGAACAGGAACAAAGAAGAAATCTGCTTCATCACCATTTAATGTACGATGCGGACTAGCTAAGATACTCTCATAAAGTGCCATCTGCAAACAAGCAACAAGACTGATGAAAAATCCTAAACATGCTTCAAATTTACAAGTCTACTATGATTTTCAGTTCAATTAATACCTGTGCACCATACAGCTGATCTGTCCACAATGTTGAATTTTGGTCATCGTATATCCTGTTTACACACTCTAACCTAAAGTGACGCCCCTGCAACAGGAAATCGAGAAAAAAATAAGAACCTTGCTTTGAGGATGAATCAAACAATCACAGTTTTAAGCAAATTCTGACCTCAAGAAGTAGGCTGTTGAAATCTGGGGGCAAGTCATAAACATATATAAGAGGCCTTTTCTTTTTCACCACAGCATTGAGGTTGTCAACTTTCCCTGGAAGATGCGAGCTATCAGGAATATCAACCTGAGCAGGCCGAAGCCATTGAGGCCACTCTCTAACTGATGATGCAACAGATGGAATGCTGCAATCAGTTCCGTACCAGCCACTGTTACACTGGAAACTACACTCAGTTTAGGCAGTACATATTGACAAAGAGCAAATATTATGATAGTCCACATCTATCGATGAATTAAAGGGAACTTGCAAAGGAAAAAGTGCAAAAATTTTGAAAATTAGTGTCAGCAAAATACTTCAACTAGTTTCTCGTTTGAGTGCCTGCACAACACAAAAACCACACACCCGTCCCCGCTTCTTGTATATCAAGCCTATAGGCTATAGTTTGGTTTCATACGCTGGTAGCATCTTAACCCTAAAATTGTTGGTCCTCATTGTCCACTACTACGTGTATATGATAACAAGAAGGCACTCAAACAAACAACACTTAGCATTCATGCATAATAAACCAATTGTTACCTGACAAAATCCACCACGGCAATGCCCACGCCCAGAGCATTGATTAATACAAGTACATACTGCAGGCACTTCACAGAACCGTCCCCACAAACCATCGTATTTACAATCACATTCCTCTTTGAATTTCACCTTATGAGCATATGCTTCAGCAGGGTCCACATTACACCATCCCGGTTTGCTACTATTAGTTGTGAAAACATTATCCAAGTCAGCTTTTGCCCAATCAGTCAGTTTAGGTGCACCAGGTTCAGAAGGTAACCTGAAACAGATGTCAGAGATTTGTGGCATATACAGTGTTTAGTAACTTATTTATACTGACGGAAGCCTAGTTAGGATCTGATAAACTTACTTCACTTGAAAGCCACATGACTCTGCCACAGGTCGATTTGGATATTTCGTGCCTTCCCCACAGAAGCACATTGCTTTTGTTGTGTCACAATGCGCAGAGCAAATTGAGACAACCCATCTCCCGTATGGTCGATCTGGCAATGCTGGGTAGTTGCATTCCAGCTGCAGTCTCTCAGAGCATCCTTCCCCTGAAGAACTAGTTGATGTTATAATCACATAAATGATTCATCTGACAAGAGCATACTAGTTCTGGTTTTACCGCAACAGAACAGGCTGTTTAGAAAAAAGAAACCCAAATCTTTGTTGACTATTCCTTCTTTTTTTTTTTTTTTTTTTAATCTTGGATGGGGGGAGTCAAAATTCTCAACTAGAATAAGGAAGGCAACTGGGAAACTACGAGAATTTAAGAACTCTTTGAAAGTAATACAATGACAAGGTTTTTTGTTTCTAGTGATGCAACAATTAGAGCCAAACAACAGAAATGGTGAACCTGCAGCCTACTGAAACTCCTCAATAGCTGAGAGAGGGGAGAAATTAAAGAGAGCTTTTTATGTCTTCTACCAAGAAAATAAATTAAATGTTCCGAATAGATAGTAAACCATGCAAACCATGTGTTACTCAACATATCACCGAATAGATATTAAACCATGCAAGCAATGATTAGCGAAATATTTGTCATTAAGAATTATTACATCTGTTTTCTACTACTTACTGACAACTTTGTATTTGATCAAGTTGAAGGAAAGAAAGAAGAAGAAATTATACTGACCAGTGTATCCATGAAAGCACCGACATTGTCCCAATTCATGATTACAGACGCCTTGACCACTGCATTCATTTTTGCAGCCACTACCACCTATAATCTGTCAATATAATTAGTTATAAACAGATAAACGCTCTTCCAATAAAATTTGGCGATTTAGTTTCATTGGATGACTTGTGCAACACCCACCCACCCCGCTCTTCTGCCTTCTATTTACCAGAACACTCCCATGGCATTACTCACTGATACCTTCACGCATTTAGGATAAAACAGAAATATTATGCATATATGAAGTTGTTCTTATTACCTCAACAATGTCGACTTCATTAGAAATGGAATGACAACCAGCAAGCCACCGGCCAATCTCAGCCTTCCATGGTGCACCACGAAAAACAACTGCCTTGTGCAAGTCAGACGGAAACTGACGATCTAAGTCAATAGGTGGTTTTAAATTTCCCTTTGCCTGATCAGTAATTGCTTCAACTGATCCATTAATTGGAAGACAAGAGTTCTGAGCTTGACTAAAGTAAGCAAAAGAAGGAACCAACGGAAACCAGAACAGATGAACCATCGAAACCAGTACAATCGAGACCAATGCCACAACAGAAGCAACTGTTGCTATCTGAGACCCTGAGCATTTCCACTTGTGAATGGGAAGCATCATCTTAAAAGGCTTTTCTGAGACAAACCCACAACTATAACTCCATATTCTTGACCTTCTAGCCCTTTATAAGCACCTAAGAAACTAACACAAATACAAATAAGAATCTATAGACATAAGAATCCGCAGATACCATAAAACATTAAACAAATCACAGCAAAGTAACAAGTCAACCATTCCAAATTCCACCACAAAAGTGTAAAAATAAACAAACAAGAGAAATATGCACAAATAAAACCTTTTATAAATCTTCCATAAAAAATAGAACTTCTCCATTAAAGTGGCACCAAAACACGCAATAAATGGCGTTTTGGTGTTGCTTTAGTGGAAAAGTTATATTTTTTTTTTCTTAAAAAGTTCTATTGTGCATATTTCCGAAAGAAAAAAAATTCAGTAAAAAACCCATAGACTTGATAGCATTATAGCAATAACAAAACCCAGCATTACCATAAGTTTGTAAGCAAATCATCAACAGAAAATTTTAATGGGTTTCTGTAAATCTCAATATTAGTCCTGAATTCGTTTCAGCTCCACACCAATCAATCAAACTATTTCATTAATTTATTTTTTGTTTACAATAAACTATAAAAAGTGATTAATTTCAAACGAGTTCTAGCAAATGAGCAATCACAGAGAGCATTGACTGACCTCTTCTCAGATCTACAGTGGAAATGATGCAAAAACAGAACCTGATGAACTCAAATATATAATTCAACGGGGGGGAGAGAGAGAGAAATCGTTCTTCTCTTCTGGGTTTCCAGCTAAACCAACAATATAAAAATCAGAATTCCCCACTTTTTTATAAGATTTGGACAGAATTATATAATATACATACATACATACATACATATATATATATATATATGTTGACACACAGACGAGAGCAAGGGGTCCGGCAATACAAAAGCCGCCCAAGGTTTCTGGCTGAGACAAAAACAGAACAAGATTTGGCACGATTCTGTTAAATTGACTGTGATTGCCCTTTTCAGTTGATTTTTGTGGGGGGAGACCGGTGGATTTTCCATGGGTAATTCTGTCAATGTACTCGTTTGAGTCTTTCTCCGAAAAGAACTCTTTTTCCTTTTGTTTTAATAATTTCTGTCAATGTGTTGTGTCTTTTTCCTTTTGTATTTTGTTTCTTTTTTCCTGATAATAATTAATAGCAAAATTACAATCAACTCTATTTTGTTTTAATAATTTCTTATCGAAAAAAAACTCTATTTTCTTTTATTTAATTTTGTAATAATTTGTATACTTGACTATTCAAAAGATGAGTAGGTGCTCTTACTCAAAATTTTTCGTTTCTAATTCATAGACATTCTCATTTATGATCAGAACCGTTCATATTATAAATCACTCAATGGACTAGTTTGGTATTATTGTGCTTTTAAAAAAAATTGTTGTTGTTGTGCTGCTAGAATAAACAACAGTAAAATAAAGTTGTTGAGTGTTTGGTAAACATTTTTTGTATAAGTGTTTAAAGTTTTTAACAAAAAACAGTGTCTAAGTATTTGGTAGATTTTTATATAAATTGATGTGAATATGTTATATAACTAAAAAAGGGTATTTAATGTGATATAATAATTGTCAAGACAATAATATAGAAGCAAATATTGTAATTTTGTAAAGGGTAATGTTAGGGAGACCAAATTTTTTTAAATCAAATGATGTGTTATAGATGGTTAAGTTATTAACTAAGTGTCGATTAAGGTCGTTTAGTCATAGAATTGTGTAAGAACATATGAACGATAATGGTAAAAACATTACGAACCGTTTATCTATTTGCTACATTTGATTGAGTTAATAACCTTAGTTTCAATTCAATTTTTGCATAGATAATCTTTACAGAGTGGTTTATAATATGAACGGTTTCGACTTGTTTCGACCCAAAATTACACCATCGGCCCAAGCAATCGAGGCTGTTGAATAAGTGGATATTAGACCGTTGGATGATAAAGTGGTTGAAATGAATTTTAGTTATTATTGAGAAATAGTATTGTGATTTTAATCATGATATTATTGTTGGAAGTATGCCCACAAAGCCACTCATTTGATGTAATAGCTTTTTGGAATACTTAATATGTTAAACTTTTATATGTTTAACGGAAGGGCAATACTTATTGTTAATCACTATTTATTGAATCATATGTTTAATCAATAAGAGAATCCAAGGGATGTATTTGACATAAGAGATAAGTGATCTAATGAGTTAGATTAAGGAGACCTTTCTCTTATGTTCATTCCTAAAACGTTCCTAGCCATAGGATTGCCAATTGGGCATTGACAATCCGCTAAGGTTAGTATGTGTTATGTTGACTCAAACGTGAGTATGAACTAGTCTCAAGTCATTTGGTGTTGGACACTAAGACAAACACATAGGTGCTCGAAAGAGTAATCGAGTACACTGAACTGCGATTAATGAGAGTTCAAACATACATGTCATGTACGAACTCTAAGGTTACAATATGCAAAGTAGTCCTTAGACCTGAGGCATCATAGATGTCTAATGGTTAGGTCCTTGATCTTTGATCATGACAAAGACATTCCCTCGGATTGTCCACGGCATTGTTGGGGTCATGTGATCTAGTCATGTAGGCATATGAATGCACAACAAGGGATCTCTAACCTTCCATGGTGGAAGGAGTATACTCTAAAATATGATTCTAAAGTCTTTGGCCAAAGCAAATGAATATGACTAAGGAAGATGTTCCAAATCATATTCAAGGGAATCATATAAGAAAGTATCACATTGGATAGTAGACATGAAACAAACTATCACTTAAAACAATGTGGTTAAGAGTATTGTATTAGAGAAGGACCGTATTGCATTGTAATTGTAACTGGATAGGTTCTCCAACCAATTCTACTTAGCTTGGGTAACCATGACATACTGCTAGGTGTCACTCATGGTTTGTGGAAGCCCTATTGATTAGCAAACACTAATCATCAAAAGGGAGAATTGAAATGTGGTTTCAATTCACAATCGATAGTTAAGAATAACATCGCCCACTGCCTCGCTAATTGGAACCTAATGGATCGCACACCAAATAAGGATATATGTGAAGCAATTAAATGAAATGGATAAGCAATTAAATGGTTTAATTGAAGAATGGTCAAGATTAATTAATTAGTTAATTAATTATACGAAATGTTCGTATTGGGCTTTTAAGTTGGTTTTAGGGCTTCGGGGCCCAAAAGTGTTTTGGTCCACAAGGCCCATTATGTTTAAGTTGTATGACAACTAAAACAAAATGGGCAATAAGCCCAATAACCATATAGGCCAACCATTTAGGGTGAGGGTATGCAAGTTTGCTTAATTGCAAGTTTGCCACTCACCTAAGAAATGAAGTATAAATTCATCCTTATAGCTTTGTTTTCAATTAGGGTTTTCTAAGCTACTTGGGGATAGTTATCTAGCAAATTTACTTCTCTAAGTGATCCATTTTCATTCTCACAAATTACATCCTTGGTGAAGAGACATAGAGACATCAAACTTTTGGTGTTTTGGAGAACTAATCCTCAAATCCTCAAAGAAGCAAAGGAGCACAAAAAGGAGGGAAATCACAAGGAAGATCCAAGGAGCAAGGAGGTGACTTGAAGGCCCTCCACTTGGGTGAATCCCTTGTGTAATCAAGGATGAGCTTCAAGGGTAAAGAATCTCTAAATTCTTCATATTCTTTAATGTTGTTAAAGAGTCTTTTGATTCACCATATACTAGGCTTTGAAAGTCATGGGTTTCATGAATTGTTTTTGGATGCATGCCTACTTTAAAGAGTTAATTGTTAGCATATGTATTCAAATGTTCATACATGTTCTTAGCTAGGACAAAATTTTTCCTTCAATTATCTCTTAATATTAACTGAGATATTTAAACCTAATATTTGATATATCTAGACAGTTGTTTTGGAAAAGTTGATCTAATCTGTCTTCAATTCAAATGGGCTCATCATATCAATCCCTAGATGCATGCAATCTCCTACGTGTCCTATTTCTGATACAGAAGTGGGTGGTACAAGTCAAATTGACTTGGAATTCATGGATGGGGTTGTTGCACGTGATTTTTCTTGGAATATGGTGATTATATTAAGTTGCTGAGTCAACATGCATACACGTGGAGCGAGGGATTGCACCTGGACAATTTTTGTGGAAAGATCAAAAGTTAAACTTGCATTTAAATTAATAGATGCAGTGCCCCTTTTATTGCCGAGTCCTGTTGAAATATATGGCTAGGGGATAAACTTGCATGCCTTGATTCCAGCACCGTGGAGATTATCATATAGGTTGTTGCATGCTAATTATTTGCATAAAATAAGGAGTAATGATGACATCGAAAAGATAGGCTGTTGCTTATCTAGCTAATGAGTTTGAAAAGTCAAGGAACAAATCCCACGGATCAATTTGAAGGATATACCTTGGTTTCTGACGCGGATCAAGTTCAGTTCCGCAAATAGAGTTGTAGTTGGACTCTACAAAATTATATGGCCGCGCCACACAACATTTACTTCTATAAATACAGAGCCGCGAATATCATTGAAGCCTCTCCAACTCAACATACAAACTGCCCTGCACAAACTCTCGCTATACGCAAAACCTCTCAAACACCTTGAGATTTTTATTTTCTTTTTTCGCCAACACATCTTCAGTTTGGATAAACAACACTATGAAGGCAACCGGCGAACATCTTTAGTTTAGATAAACAACACTGTTACCGTAGAATCAGCCGACCGCGAAGCACCTTTAGTTTGGATAAACAGCACTGTGACGAGGCCAACTGGTTATCTATCCAAGTCTCAGTCGAGAAGGATTTTCAAATCCTTATTAGCAGAGGTCATCTCATCAGCCTTCTCGGCGAAGTGAGGTGTTACTAGGTTACTACATTCGGCACCCTGAGAGCCGAATTTGATATTGAACTTCGCAAAACTAGCAGCCTTGTCTTCAGGCTCTAAAACCTGAAGGTCGAGACGTGTTCCCTCCTTGGCCGCAGTCGCGAAATTCAGAAGTCAGCAGCGCACCTAACGCAACATCAACAAATTTTACTCACCGGTCGAGCTAGGCCGTCGAGTTGGCACGCCCCGCACACAACTGAATGACGTAGTTAGCTCATTAGTTACTTGGCATGCGCGCCACGTAGGCTTAATAGTTTTTAGGGTCAACATTTTGGCACGCCCAGTGGGACCCAGTGCTAAAACTACGAAGTTCACATGATAGATCAAGATCTCAATCAGGTTCCATTAAACGAGATTTGGCGCCAAGTAAAGAATTGCTACAAGAAGAAAGCAAAACTCATTGAGAAGTTGTATAGAAGATGGGAGTAATTTTCCCCTCCAACCACAATCAAAATTCGGCCTAGGAAAATTGTCAAGACGGCCGAAGAAAAACCTAGGCCACTTATTTTTTCGGTCGAGACTGAAAGTTCGGTTGGCCTAGAAGAAAAAGTTCAAGTTTCTGAGCCAAAAATCGACTTAGAAAATGATTCGTCAGAGGAGTGCTCCAATGACGAACAAGGCCGAGACATAGGCCTAGCTGAAAAACCCATGCCAATCAATATGATTATTGGCGATAAAGCCGATATAGAGAAATCCCATTCGGCTAAGTTGTTCGAGTTAAAAGCCGAAATTGGCGAAATTATTATGCCCAGGGGGCTTAATAAGTGTTCAGCACATTCGGCGGCTGAGAATCAAAAATATTTCGCCAAGTCAAAAGTAATTGGAAATTATTCTTTATTTGGCCTAAAGCGAAATCAAATTGAGAATTTTGATATAACAAGATCTCGGCTAGGAATAAAGCATCGTTGGCCTCATCCTGATTATGGTTCGGCCACTTTTGTTTTATTTTGGTAAAAAAATAATAATAATAAATGAATAAATGATTTTCTTAACCATTCGGCTGCTCAGCCGATGCTTCAGAAAATAAAAGGGGGCATAGGTGGTACATTTCTACGGTTTCGGCGGTTAAACTTATTTAATCTTGTCGAGAATGAGTGAATTAAAATAGCTGCTTGGTGAAATTGCTGCTCAGTGCAGAAATCTCTAACCTACAATTCAAATTAAATGGTGATATTCGGCGTTCACGCGGTAGTACAACTACTACTAGATTAATTTCGTGCAATTAATGCATGCATGAGATAAAGGATAATTTGTGGGATGGTGATGTGATATGATTAAGACAAAAGAGGTAGTAGGCTTCATCCTATGGACATGTTTGGCGTGAGAAATCATGATTTGCTTCCAAGTTATGTCAGGATACCATTGGCAAGAGAAAACGGATGAACTCCGATGAGTTCGAGACGCCATTCACCCCCAATCCTGTTACATTTTACTTGGTTCACGGCCAAGGAGGTCTAATGAGTTTCCATCGAGTCCGAGGCAGATTCAACCTTCGTTGGCCCAAATTTAACCTGGCACAAAATCCAATCATCTAGTCTATGGCTGCGCTTCTTCCTTGACGAGCGACTTACTTGGCAAGGTTGTATTCAGAACAACTTTCTAACGAGTGAATTTTAATGCGACGGTGGATGCTCATTTTTCCTCGACCATATATTTCTCATTGAGTGCACAAGAGAATCTTCACGAGCATTTTGAGTCCAGACCTCGTACAAAAAATTGTTCTACTCGGTGGTAGGGGCAAATGGACGTGGCAACATATATTACTTGTGTGGCATCTGTCGTGTTATTACTAAAAATAAAAAATAAAAATAAAAATAAACGTTTGGCCGTTTAGGCCGAGAGTAAGCAAGCAAGGCGGTGGAAATTCGGTGCAGTTGGATTTGTCATTCGGTGGGTCTGCACGCCCTTGAATCTCAATGGAGACACTTGTTTTGATTTTCCTCGAGTTCATCAAGTTTTTGGACTTAAAAAGCATCAAGTAAATAAGGGTGTTGATTGATGAGTTTAGTAGAGACTATTTGGTGGAGCTGGGAGTCAGAAAAGAATATGCATGGCCGACAACATCATTCCAAGTTGGACAGAATAGGCCAATAGGCCAAGATTTGATTTTATTTTTTATGGCCTTGGTTATATATATAATAATGCTGAGGAGTGGATGGCTGAATGACAGGCCAAACTTGGCCGAGCTGTCCACATATGATTGTTTCAGAAAAGTGATTGCAACATTTATGATGGGTGATAGGCCGAGCTACCAAGAATCAGGTTCTTCTCGGCCCTATTTGTGATTCGACCGTATGGGTTGGATGGTCGAAGTAATTAGAAGGTTTTTCTGGCAAAGTCGCCGAGCCTTGTATAGAATTGTGGCAGTCGAGGAAAACCACAACATTAGCATAACATACATGTTATTGCCAAGGAACAAAGTTTCTTTTTTAGCGATACGACGAGATTTTGTTGGCTACGAACAATTAATTTCCTTCACCATTCGGCTTGCGAGCCGAAGCTCAAGGAAATTGGGGGGCAATGTTTGGATCCAAAATTACACCATTGGCCCAAGCAATCGAGGCCGTTGAATAAACGGATATTAGACCGTTGGATGATAAAGTGGTTGAAATGAATTTTAGTTATTATTGAGAAATAGTATTGTGATTTTAATCATGATATTATCTCTTAATATTAACTGGGATATTTAAACCTAATATTTGATATATCCAGACAGTTGTTTTGGAAAAGTTGATCTGATATGTCTTCAATTCGAATGGACTCATCATATCAATCCCTGCATGCATGCAATCTCCTACGTGTCCTATTTCTGATACAGAAGTGGGTGGTACAAGTCAAATTGACTTGGAATTCATGGATGGGGTTGTTGCAAGTGATTTTTCTTGGAATGTGGTAATTATATTAAGTTGGTGAGTCAACATGCATACACGTGGAGCGAGGGATTGCACCTGGATAGTTTTTGTGGAAAGATCAAAAGCTAAACTTGCATTTAAATTACTAGAGGCAGTACCCCTTTTATTGCCAAAACCTGTTGAAATATATGGCTAGGGGATAAACTTGCATGCCTTGATTCCAGCACCGTGGAGGTCATCAGATAGGTTGTTGCATGCTAATTATTTGCATAAAATAGGGAGTAATGATGACATCTAAAAGATAGGATGTTGCTTATCTAGCTAATGGGTTTGAAAAGTCAAGGAACAAATCACACGGATCAATTTGAAGGATATGCCTTGGCTTCTAACGCATATCAAGTTCAGTTCCGCAAATAGAGTTGCAGTTGGACTTTACAAAATTATCTGGCCGCGCCACACAACATTTGCTTCTATAAATATAGAGCCGCGAATATCATTGAAGCCTCTCCAACTCAACATACAAACTGCCCTACACAAACTCTCGCTCTACGCAAAACCTCTCAAACACCTTGAGATTTTTATTTTCTTTTTCCGCCAACACATCTTCAGTTTGGATAAATAGCACTGTGAAGGCAACCGGCGAACATCTTCAGTTTGGATAAATAACAATGTTGCCGTAGAATCAGCCGACCACAAAGCACATTCAGTTTGGATAAACAACACTGCGACGAAGCCGACTAGTTATCTATCCAAGTCTTGATCGAGAAGGATTTTCAAATCCTTATTGGCAGAGGTTATCTCATCAGCCTTCTCGGCGAAGTGAGGTGTTACTAGGTTACTACATTCGGCACCCTGAGAGCCGAATTTGATATTGAACTTCGCAGAACTAGCAGCCTTGTCTTTAGGCTCTAGAACCCGAAGGCCGAGACGTGCTCCTTCCTCGGCCGTAGTCGCGAGATTCAGAAGTCAGCAGTGCACCCAACGCAACATCAACAAATTTTGCTCATCGGCCGAGCTCGGCCGTCGAGTTGGCACGCCCCGCACACAACCGAAGGACGTAGTTAGCTCATTAGTTACTCAGCCTGTGCGCCACGTAGACTTGGTAGTTTTTAGGGTCAACACGGCTGTAAGCACAAAGTTATGTGAATTAGACATGAAGAATTTTGAGTAGGAGCTCCTACTCATCTTTGAGTAGCCATGCATTCCTTATAATTTTTGGTGCATGAAAGATGTCAAAATACAATAACAAGCTCTAGAAGAAGAAAGTTGCAAAATGTAAAAATGAGTTAATTTTTTAATCGATTCACATAAACTCCACGTGGATTTAAAAGGAATTGTATACAAATTTTGTTATGGAGTTTAATGGATATTAATAGAGTTTTTATAGCATTTACAGAAAATGCTAAAAATCACAACCAAGATGCCAAAAGGAAAGCAAAAAAGAAAGCAAGATTTCTACGGTAATGAAGGGGAGTAGTGTTGGCAAGTACAACACATATTGAGTGATTAAACTACCTTCGTGAATGTCACAACCCATGACCTATAACCTTTTTATATATTTATTTATTTATTTATCTAAATATGGTAATTAAAAGACTACAGAACAACAAAAATAAAAGCTTTCTCGGGTTATAACACTCTAATGACAAAGCGTCCATTCACGGGTATTTTTCTTCTTTATGGGATACCAAGATCAGGCAAGAGAATTGAACCAAAAAAAGTATCAGGCAAGGAAATTGATGTTTGGAATTTGGTTGAGTTGTTGAGATTTTCGGGCTCTCCAAAACAAAATTGGCCATGAGGAGAAGACAAGAAAATTGTGGATTACTAGGTCCTTGAAGAGAAAGAAATAAAGATTTGGCCATACAGAGAAGACAGAAAAATTGAAACTAAAGTTTGTAGGTTTCTGTTCGTGTTACCTTTACATGTTTGCTTACAAGAAGAGTTTGTTCATGTTAAGAGTTGTCCCACATCGGTGAGGGACAAGATTTGCTATGTGCTTATATGGTATTGGGCTACTCCCCATATTGTCAATTGGTTTTATGGGGAGTAGCCCAAGACCATAAAAGCACATAGCAAACCTTGTCCCTCACCGATGTGGGACAACTCTCAACAGTTCCTATCCAAGCCTGCTCATATTTTGTAGAGGGAGGAATCACAATGAAATCTTAGGGGTAGAGGCATGATTTGTAAGGGTTCTAGTGTTTATATTTTTCACTCTAGAATTCACCAAAATCCTCTAACTCCTAAATTCCTACAAATTCATTGAATTTTGAATACAACCAGATTTTGAAACATTTTAAAAAACTCGATATTAAATACCACCAGATTTTGACTGTCTCTTTAAAAATTAAGATTGAAGATTACTACAATTTGATAGTCTCATTTAAAATCTTAATTTATGGTCTAATGGTATTCATCTTCACTTGTAAGTGATAAATCTTAAGTTTGAATATCGCCAAAGATGAACCCTCACCTCCCTTCTTTAATGTATAATATATTAGCTAAAAAAATAAACCTTAAAAGTCTACAAAAATTCACCACTAAGAATTAAATAGATTTGACCACACAAACAAATGAATTAAATAGAATTCATTGACCTTTAAATAGCACAACACTTTTCTAGACTCGTAACTAAATAGAATTCATTGACCTTTAACAAATGAATTAAATAGAATTCCTTGGAGAATCATAATTAAATACCAATAAATTTTGTCAACTTTTTTAGAAATCTAAATATAATTAATTGAAGAAATTATCACTGGCACTTCAAAATTTTAAATTTTCTTTAATTAAGGAATAAAATTTATTAGAGAGCAAAATTGCGAGTACAACCAGTAGCAGTACAATCAAATTGAAGAGCTTGGACTACACAAGACGGAAGTGTGCGACCCTAAATAAGAGAAAAGAGGTTGCCAGATTCCTAATATCCTCAATAATATTCCTGATTCTCCAAGGAACTCTGGACCTCCCTTTAATTGCATCAATGACAAGCTTATAATCTCTTTCCACACAAATGTTTTTAAATCCTCGAATCTTAGCCATCAACAGAGCATCTCGCAACCCAATAGCCTCTGCTATTTAAATTGTATTTTCTCCCAAGCTTTGGTTGATTTTTGCAGGGAAGACCGATTTTCCATGGGTAATTCTATAAATGTACATGTTTGTGTCTCTGTGTGTGTTGATAGGATTAAAAGCACACCACAAAGTAGCACACAAATGTCCTGTTGATTTTCCTTATTAACACTAAGATATGTCAATTGTAGCATATGAAAATAAGGGTTTTTCCCGCAGAAGATTGTTTTATCTAACTACTTAAAATGTCACAAAAACTGGCTGATGTCCCTACTGACCAGCCACTGAAAAATAATTATTAGACCAACTTACACTTTTCTAAATTCAACGGAATTTTATATGTAGACACTTGACACACAAAGATACACTCACACAAATTTTGGGGATTTTTGGAGTTGATTTTCTATTTTAATTAAATTCAACAAAAAAGAACAGAAACATATTTTAAATAATAAAAACATATTGTAGCTCATAAATTAAGAAAACGAGTTAGGGGAATAGCTATCCACCACCAAATAATCATGCAAACATGTTATGTTTCATTCAAATTCCTTTTATTTCTGAATGAAGATGCTCATGTCAGTTCAATGTTAGAACATAGCATATTACTCTTTCATACGTAGCATGATAAGATGGTTTTCAACTTAACTTAGACCTTAGCATGCAATCTAGAATGGTGTGTTCATAGATTTAACAAGTAGAAATCATTACGAACGAAAAGAATTAGTGTTATCACAAGGCATCATAAGTACTAGCGTTGTCTTACTTATCCTAGAAATTGGTTCACATGTTAATCGCAATTAACAAGAACTACTCTAGAACATATGTAGATCCTCATTTGACAAGGGCAGACACACACATAGTCATAGTATTAGAATCCTAGATATGCTTATTAAGTATGCATCCATAGAAAACATGTAAAGAACTCATCATTGACATAAGTAGTGAACCAATTTTCATCTTTCATAAAAGAAATTGAAATGAAATGTCATAACAAACTTGCAATCGTATTTGGGGCTTCAAAACAGCCCCTAACTTCTAGAAATTTAGTTACACATAATTCTCAAATTAAACCAAAAGTAAGACATGGATTTGAGAAGATAGAACCAAAAGAATCGAGTGAGGTCTCTTCTTCTTTCCTTCCTTCCCCAACGCTGCAATCTTCTTTGTTTCTTTTTTTTCCCTTGCCGCTGCCTTTTTTTTTTGTTTTTTGTTTTTTGTTCAGCTATCCTTTATTTCCTCCCCCCAACACTCCTTTAAACCACATCCTTGCTGCATCATTTTCTTCTCCATAACTCACACCACTAACAGCCATTTATTGATGACAATAAGTGAGAGGAAATGGAAAAACAAATGTAACTCCTTCGATAGCCTTTATGCCAATTACTCCCACTTAATCCTCATCTTAATTTCCCTTTCCATTTTCCATTGATATTTGAATAGGTGTTGGCTGGCTTGTGGTTTTTTTGGCTGCTAGAAGTTATTGAGTTTATTGCTTTCATAGCTTCTTGTCAGTTACAAACTGCTCAGCCTCTTGGGAACCTTTCAGTGTTAAAACGGACATAACTTCTTCTAGAAAAATGATATTAACAAGCCGCAAACTTCTATAGAAAATAGACATCTGTAGCTTTCCAAGAATATAAAGCTCATTCTCTAATTCATTCTGAGCTGTTCGCAATTCGCTTCCAAAGTCAGCTGATCTGCACAAGCAGTTTTGACAAATTTGTTATTTAAAACCTCATATGTGCTACTTTTCTCTTCTTTGCTTGACAAATCCTACAAAACACAAAAACAAAGTAAATAGCTCAAAAATATAAGGAACTAACTAAGAAAAGACTAGTGAGTTTGATGTAAAATATATATAAATATGAGCTTATCATGTGTCTGTCTTATTCTTTTCATATTTTGTTTTCTTTCTTTACGATAATAATTAGTAACAAAATTACAGTCAACTCTATTTTCTTTCAATTTATTATCAACAAATACTCTATTTTCTTTTGTTTAATTTTGAAATAACTTTTGGTGTAGAAAAGATGTCAAAATACAATAATAACTAACAAGCTCTAGAAGTGGTTCTTATTACTATGGTCTAGTGGTTCATCTTCACTTATAAGTGAGAGGCCTTAAGTTCAATTCTCGCCAAAGACGAATTTGAACCATATTATTAATAGCCATTTATGAGGCTAAGTTCACCCCCTCCCCCTTAGGCCTTCTCTAACCCTGAGCTAAAACTCAAATTTCCAGTTCTATTCCCCCAACCCAACCCAACCCAACCCAAGGCTAAAATGTGGCCTAAAACCTAAAACTCAAATGGAAGCCAAATACCGGCCCGTTTTTAGGCCAGAAACCGGGGTGGGCCCCACCCCTGCTAGTGAAAACGGGTGTGTGAAACGCCAACACCGAAACCCAGGTGCCCAAAGCGCAGAACGCGCGAGCACCGAATTCAAGCTGGACCACCCACGTGGGTTTGTCCCCTGTGTGTCGCGCTCGTGTGGTAGCCTAACGGCTACTTTTTCTGATCCAACAGTCCACGTTCATTTTTTTTTTAGTTTTGTATTTATATATTTATTGAATCCAACGGTTTAGATTGAACATAATCAAATCTAAAGGTAAAAAAAAAAAGATTTAACGGCTCAAAATTAAATCTAACGGCTAAAATAATTGTCATTTTTATTAAGTTTCATGTATCGATTTAGTGATTTTTCAATATTTATTGGAGTTTAAATATTTTTAGATTAAAATGTTCATAAAATTATTTTACGATAGTCTACATATATATATATATATTTAAATTTACTTAACAGAAAAAATTAGCCTAAATTTATTCTTTAATAATCTCAGGCTAAAAAATTTAGGTCAGAGGGTTGGAGCAGAAAAACTATTTCTGGGCTAAAACCTAAATTTTCTGAGCTAAAAATTTTAGGTTTTAAGCCAAGGGGTGGAGATGGTTTTAGTGTAAATAATATCGTTTGTTACAAAAAAAAAAAAAAAAGAAAGAAAAAGAAAAGAAAAAGCTCTAAAAGTAAAAGGGGCCAAAAGGGGTAAGGGTTGGGTGTGGACTAAAAGCTGCAAAATATGAACATGAGTTACTTTTTTTGGTACCACCAAAAACTTTGATGTAATCATATCAAGTCCTTTAATTTCTGCCTAAATTTGGAAGAAATTTGGTGTGACGTTTGTATCAGTACATCATTATGAATTCAAGGACTATAGTATGGGTATATTTATTTGGGAAATTACACTAAAATTATTTTCAAATTATCAAAAGCGTTTTTAATAGTATTTGAAAAAAAAAAAAAAAAAGTTTAGAGTGATGCTAGACAGACCAAATTTTTAATCATTTTTTGTAAACCACATGATGTGGTTATTGATTGATGATTGGACTTCTTCGTTAAATCATTAAAATGTAGTCTAACAATTAACCGTCATATCATGTGCTCTACAAAAAATAATCTAAAAATTTGGTCTCCTTAATGTTTTCCTTTTTTGAAACCACAAGTGGAAGACTTTGGCAACTGTTTTCACATTTTTGTTTCAAAAAAGAAAAACCAAGTCAAGTTTTGGAAACTCTATGTTTAGATTTTAACTCTTTTTTTTTTTTTTTTATCAAAATTGAAAGTTGAAAACAGTTACTAAACAAGTTTTAAGTAAAAAAGGAAAATTGAAAACTAAAAACGTTGGGTGGGTGTTAAGGTGGAACTAGAAGGGGACGGTCTAATGGTCATTGCAGCTCTTCAATGGGATTCTGAAGCAAATTTTGGTCACTTTGGGCATGTCTTGGACGATGCCGTCGATTAATGAGGACATTTCCTCAGGGGAAGGTCACTTTCAGCAAGTGAGAAACAAAGAAAGCAACACATCGCTTAGCAAGATTTTGCTTGAGTATAACAAATCATGTGGTTGGTTTGAAGAACCTAGGGGTTTTGGGCCAAAACCAAAACCAAACCGATCTAGTCGGTTAGGCTAAAATAGCAAATCGAAACCGACGAAACTAGGTCTAAAATCGATCAGGTCGGTTAACCGACAGTGGTGGGTTGGTTTCGATAGGTTTTCGATTTGTGTGAAGACAAAAATACATAACAAATTTATGTCCCAAAAGTTACAGAACATAGCACCAATATGAGTGATTGCTCAAAGGAAAGGATAAATGAAGAAACCCAATGAGAGCACCAAAGCAGTAGCTTTTACCTTCTCCAAATGGTCCCCCTGTTCTTCTCCAAAGTAACTCTTAAACTAATCAGGTTTTGTTTTCATGTGGTGGAAATAGGGTAACTCGTAAATAACTAACCATTTATACTACTACACGTATTAATTATGATTAAAAAATAAAATTAAATATATGTGGGTCGGTTCGATTAACCACCAAAAATGAAAAAAAAAAAAAAAACCAAACCAAGCCGTCGATGCGCTTCGGGTGGTTCATTCATTTTTTTTTTAAATGCCCAGCCCTAGAAGAACCACCATATATTATTTTTGATGTTCTGTTTGAGGATAGCAATTCAACTTAGTAGTTTGGTGCGAGACACTTTTTTTTTCTCTTAGACATGGTTGAAATTCCCGGCAAAGTTTTTATCGAGGCCCATTATAAGCACTCATGTAAACACGAATTTCCTGCGACAAATGAGACAAGAACATGTGTATAAAATAATTGTTTGTATTAATGAATTTGTAGGGTTACAATCGCTTTACAACTTGATCCTTTGATTCGATCTCCGAAATGTGTAGATGTGTATTATTGTTGATCCAAGGGTCGCGATGACTTGATCTTGGACGAACGAATGCCGCAAGGTTTTTGGCTCTTGGCAATGGAGGAACCGGCACATGTAGGGGTGCTTGGTGGTTCTTCACGGGATTTGACGAAGAACACGAAGGATTTTTCGAGTCTTCTTGAGTGCTTGAGTGTTTGGGGGGTCTGAGTGCTAGAGAGCTTCAAAATTTCAAAGCTTTAGTGTATGGGCATGAAATGATTTATGGACCCTTTTCTTTGTCTTGGAGCCTCATATTTATGGACTTTCCAAGCCTTGCCCACAGATAGATTTGGCCTTGATTGTGAGCTTGATTAATTGACGAAAGAACCAGAACTCGATTTGTGGGCTGGTTCATGATTTGACTCCACCAATTAACATTTGATTTAATTAAAATCAAATCAAATAATTCATTTCCATCAAGTGTTGACACGTGTCATTATTGATGGCTTGTTCGATTTTGATGAATCACATCCATGTGTACGATTTGTGAGACACATGGCGCATGTCCCGTATGCTCTGACCTGTCAAAACTTTAATGCCTTGGTGAACATTTATTTCATCGAAATTTCGATGTCTACAACTCTATCATTGGTATTTGTATGTATTCTTTCGTTATTAATGAATATCGTACTTCATTTAATAAAAAAAACAAAATGCTGATTGAATAGCCAGTAAATGGATCCATTGCTAAGCAAATTTTTCTTTCAGGACATACTTTGAACTACTAATGCAATTTGCATTTTGGATTAAATAATACACTAAATATAAATAATTGCTTAGAGTTTCCCTTCTTTAAACAATCAGATGTTTCCTCTCTTTAATTTTTTTCTCTAAACAACCTTTCTCCGTTCCACCTTTTCTCAAACCCCTTTGTGCCAATTTCTTCAGTTCGGTAAAAAAAACTCTGTAATTTGATTCAAGATTTCGTGCCCGCCAAGCAAATTACTGGCGGAAAAAGTACTGCGGTTTCTTGTGATTTTTCGTTGAATCATGAAATGACGACTCATCAACTTGTTCTTTCTTCTCACTGATTGGATTCACTGCACTTTCCTTGATTTGGTTTTGCAATGCGGAATCGACAATGGGATATTGGGATTCTTGTTCTCACTTTCTTTATGGACATTTCTTAAAGAATTCGAGTTTTTGCTCTTCACATTGGGTAAATTTGCAGCTAAAGATGGCTGGATTTTTGCCTCTTTTTCCTTCACATCTCTGATATGAAAGATATATAAATACAACACTTGATCATTGGATGTTTGGTTGAATATCATGCAAATTTCTACCCAAAACTTTCTCGGAAACCAAACAGATATAAAGGGTAAGTGATTATACCTTCCATTCCTTTCCCTAAAAGGAAGGATTTCAAAAATGGTTAAAGATCTTAGAAGCTACACTTGGATAAGAAAACATATTGGATCAATTAGCAAACCTTTCACAAGTTGATTATTACTTAAAAATCCCAATTAGGACTTTATTTGTTGTTGGATCAGAAAAAAGAAAATTAACTCCGCCTATGTAAGTTTATCTTACATTCTCGGTCCCAAGTCCGGATAAAGGAGGAGGGGGAGTGATATGAGCATATTTATGCTACTTAGTTATGTTGTTTTCTTGCATTTTCGTAGTTAGTTATAACTTATTATAGTGTTTAAGGTCATTTTCGTGCAATTTCAGGTTCATATGGCAAAGTATGCATTTTGAGCCAATTTGGAGCATTTTGGAGCATTTTTGGGCCAAGATTGGATGGTGCAAACATGGAGACATGAGGATGGACGAATTTGATGATTCAAAGGGCTAGAAATCTGCATGTGTGTGTGCAAAGTGTTGGCCTACAACTTCAAACATCATGGCTGCCATGTAATGGCAGAAAATGTGTTTTTTACTAGCTAAATGGATGAAGAACATGCATTGCAAGTATAAACACCACATGGGCAGCAAGAAGGAAAGAAAACAGCAACACACACACCACATGGGCAGCAAGGAATCAGAAATTAAAGCATGGGCAGCAAGGAATAAGAAATTAAAGCATGGGCAGCAAGGAATCAGCATGGGCAGTGAATAGACAACAAGGAATGGCAGAAATTGGACCACCATGAAGTGGATTTCTGCAAGGATGGCAGATTGTCCATTACTTGATGTTTGCTTGACATTTTCAGCCACTATATAATCCCCATTCAACCATTTATCAAGGGAGTTCAGAAAACCACACCTCCCACACACATTCCATTCATCCCATCCAGCCATACACCCTCCACAATTCATAAATTCGTCAAACACATCCATCACACTTTGCAGCAGCCTTCCTTCACCTTTCACCATATTTTCTGACCCAAAATCATCCCTAGCCGTACCCCCATCAACCCTAAACCTTCCCATACCATTCCCCATCCATTCTACACCACAAATAACCCCAAAAACCTGTTCTAAAGTTCTCTGCCGCAGCAAGGAGGAAGGAGAATTCGTTGATGAGCTTGCTGCCAAGTTGGAGCGTTCTAGGTGTTTTCTTCCTTTGGATTTTAATTTCTAAATTTATGTATCTTTGCTTTGTGAGTATGAGGAACTAAACCCCCCTTGGTTAGGGGGGGATTCGAAACCATGTACATGCTTGCAATATGATTTGATTACATTCGGTTGTTATTTCATAAGTTGTGGATTCAATTTGTTCATCTACTTGATTGATAACTTATTTGTGTATGTTGATTGAGAGTGCACGCTTAGTTTTCATGCATAAATATGATGCTAGATTATGAGGGAGTTTCACCTAATAGTTACAATCTTATAATCACAAGTAGTGAAGGTCACTTGAAAATGATCGCGTTGAATGAATTCTTAGCATAAGTTTCATGCAATTCATAGTAACGAATGCTTCGTCAATGCTTATGTTTTTCATAGAACTTAATGATTCTTGCTTGGATCTCTATTATGCAATTCATGTAGGGAACTTGTAGGGAATGTTTTGGGTTGTCGTATGCAATCATCCAATCTAATAACTTGTGGAAAAACTGAAAGTTAATTAGTGCAATTCACGGTTAATTTGGGGCATTGAGTATCCATAGTTTATCGAAGAACAACTGAAAATCGTTTTGTTTGCAAGTGTGACATGTGTGGAGAAGAACCTCCTAACTAGCCCTTTATCCATCCTTTTCATCCAAAACGTTTTACAACCTGTTTAGTTTTAAGTTTCTGTTTTGTTTTCAATTTTCGTCCAAAACAAATCCCCCCTTAATTTGAAGTCTTAGATTAGTTAGAAAGTGTTTTGATTTGTGTTTCTAAGTATTTTGATTCAAGTTTTCATCAAATTTCGTCCAAATTAGTGTAGGTGCTCAAAACTGCCCAGAAAGTGGTTTTTAGGCAGTTTTGAGCCTTCTAGTTGCTGTTTTGAATTCTAGGTTTGTTTAAGTGTTTTAAACATTAGTTTTGCATTCTTTGAGTCTAGTTTAGTGTTTTAAACTTTGTTTTTGAGTTTTTAAGTCAGTTTCCAAGTGTTTAGCAATCCCTCCTAATCCCCGGTCTAGAACGATCCCTACTTACATCTTTACTACAATTTGACAAAAGAGGGTTTAATTTGTGTGCTAGTTAATATTTCGCATCAAATTTTGGCGCCGTTGCCGGGGATTAGCAACTTTGCTAATCCCTTGGTTCTTTTCTTTTTGTTTAGTTTGTTTTTGTTTTAGTTTCTAACTTAGTTTTATTTTCTTTGGTTGATGTTACTTTTGATATTTGCTTTAGTTGTTTTTCTTTGATTTTAGGTGCTTGAGAAGTAAGACATGGATTTTGCTAGCATTCAAGCTCAATTGGCAAATCTTACTTCTCAATTGTCGCAGTTTGCTGAAAGGACCACAATGCAAAATGTCCCTACATTTAGTGCGTCTTATAGGCAAGGATACCAAGCCAATCAATATCCACAAAGCGATTGGAGTGATCATTCAAACTCTATGTGGTGGGAAGCTCAACAAGTTCAACAAGAAACATATTGGCAACCATATGAGGATTCATATGCACCACCACAGCCTCCCCCTCAATCTTCACATCCAAATTCAGGTATATCAAATTATTATAAGGAAGTTATTCAACAACTGAATTCTTTGGAGCAGGGCAGGGAAGCTCAACCATTTCAACAAGACGCATTTTGGCAACCAATTGAGGATTTCTATCAAGCAAAAGAGTTGGCTGAGTGGAACAATCAATTTAGGCAGAATGCAGAATGCATTGAACAAATTCAAGAACAAATGTTTGAAGATGAGCCCATGGATGAATTGCTACTGTTCGAAGAGGAGGAGGATGCACAAGGCACGGCAAGGGAAGAACAACCCTTGCCGCAACCTCCCAATATTCCTACACCACCCCATTCAAGTAAGGTTGTTCCAAATTTAATTATTTCTAACTTTGTTCCCCCAAATGCACCTTTCCCTGGCAGGTTCATGCAATCCATGAAAGATGAGGGGAAGAAAGACATCTTGGACACCTTTCCAACAATTCACGAGGAAAAAGTGGTTGAGGAGTATCAAGAATTCATCAAAGAGGATGTAGTTGAAACAACCAATGCCAAAGAAGTTGCATTTTATGACACGGGACAAGGCCCAACCATCACATTCAATCTGGCCAAGTCCAATATCCCTGCAACCTTCAAAGATGCGGTGTTTGTAATTGAGTTTGTGTCGGACAAAGCAAGTAAGTCATCTTCTCCAATTTCCATTACGTTTTATACTTACATGTTGTTAATGATTCAGGCACCCATTCTCGAATTTAAACCATTGCCGGATCACTTCACGTATCACCTTCCGTTCAAGGATCAATTTCATGCTATGGGACCTAGGGGAGCTTAAAGAAGAAGTATCGTCCGGCTTCAAGACGTTAAAGAAAGCGCTACTTGGGAGGCAACCCATGCAATTTAACAAAGGAAGACCAAGGAATCACTCCAATTCCAGATTTGCGTTCCTAAACTCTTCTCTTTGTTGTTTCTTTCGAATCTGCCTATTTAGTTGTTTTAGTTACTGTTTTTGTGTGTCCTTTTGTTTGGTGTGATTTTATGCTTGAAACATTGAGGACAATGTTTGATTTAAGTGTGGGGGGGGTAACTAAGTGTTTTAGATGCAAATTCGTGGGATTATATCACCCTTAACTTGGAGACTTATTCCTTGCTGTTTTTAAGTGTTTTTGAGCAGTTTTGGTGTGTTTTGATGCAAAAATCCGAAAATCACATAAAAATTTGAAAAATTTGTTTTAAAAACCCAAAAAGAGTTGTTTTTGTGTGTTTGTTTGTGTCCTAGGGTACCTTCCAACACAATGATGAGGATTCGGTTTATAATTACATGGCTGTTAAAGAGAGTGATTAACATGGATGAAAGTTTGATTTACTCTTTGTTTATGCTTAGTTGTGGTTATAACTTATGAATTCACATGCAATCATAAAGAAAAAATCAGTTTTTGTAACATGCTTGAAGGAAGGAACTCAAACTAACGCTACAACCTTGTGAGACTTGAGCCTAAACGTTTATTTGGAGAGTTAAAATCTGTGCATTCTTTGTTTTCTAAGTCGTTGCATGATCTCAATATTCCTTGCTTGGTTACTACTTAGAAGGCGTTTCATCATTTAGTTCCAAATGCTAGAACTCATGCCCATTTCATTCAAAGCATGTTATTGATTTGCATAACACATATTCAAGATGAAGTTGTGTAGTGACCACCACCTTAGCCAAAATGCCGTGAATCCCCTATGTCATTATGTTTTGTAGGTTCCAACCCCATTGAGCCTTGTTTAGCCTTTTCCTTGTTAACCCATGTTTTCCTCACCTAGCCTAGATTAGGACTATCCATTCCTTTGTTCTTTAAGCATAGTAAAGCATGATTCAATTAGAATTCTTTTGTGGCAGAAAACAAGTGTGGGGGAAGTTTTTGTTATGTGAATTTGTGTGCCATAAAGCACGGGTTCAAAGAAAAGAAAAGAAAATAGAATTCGTGGAAAAAGAAAAAATGAAGCGAAAAAGTATGAAAAGTTGTGAAAAAGAGCTCCAAAGTTTTGTTTGTTGAAGTAAGGGTCCAAAACTATGAATTCGGCCCTAAGGAGTTGTCTAAATCTTTCCCTTGTGTTTTAAAGTTAGTTTCTGCCATTCAAGTGAATTCTAAGTCTCAATTTCATTACGTTGCTTACTATCGCTTGAAGAACGTTTGTTTTCCCTATCCTTTCTTTGTTAACCAATACCCCAAGCCCCGTTACAACCCTTAACTTCTATCTTGAGTGTTATGTGTTTCAATTTGTGGAGTTTGAATTTGGTATGAGCATATGGTGTCACTGGTTCTCGCATCTAAGTAGTAGCATTCCATTCATGAGATCATATCAAAACATGCTTCTTAACTCTAGAAATTGCATTCTTTGTAAAATATATATGTGAGCATTCGTTTTCATATCTACATCAATCTTCTCACATATGACTAGTGTAGGGTGTGGAGTTAGAAAATCTGAGTGAAAATAGAGTGTATATCTTGTAAGGAATTGAGGGAATTCTCTAAGGCATGTTACTTCATTCAAAGCATTGTTTTAATTGATTACTTGTGAATTTGTAAGTTGTGGCTTAAATTAAGTATGTGCTTGTGTAAAGATGACTCAAATTTGTGGGGATAACGATCTTTAACATGTCATGTTCATTGGAAATCCCTGAGGCAAATGTTGGAAGGATTAGAGTGTGTTTATTGACTTTGTTTCGTTTTGTTTATTTTGTTTTGCTCGAGGACTAGCAAAAGCTAAGTGTGGGGGAATTTGATATGAGCATATTTATGCTACTTAGTTATGTTGTTTTCTTGCATTTTCGTAGTTAGTTATAACTTATTATAGTGTTTAAGGTCATTTTCGTGCAATTTCAGGTTCATATGGCAAAGTATGCATTTTGAGCCAATTTGGAGCATTTTGGAGCATTTTTGGGCCAAGATTGGATGGTGCAAACATGGAGACATGAGGATGGACGAATTTGATGATTCAAAGGGCTAGAAATCTGCATGTGTGTGTGCAAAGTGTTGGCCTACAACTTCAAACATCATGGCTGCCATGTAATGGCAGAAAATGTGTTTTTTACTAGCTAAATGGATGAAGAACATGCATTGCAAGTATAAACACCACATGGGCAGCAAGAAGGAAAGAAAACAGCAACACACACACCACATGGGCAGCAAGGAATCAGAAATTAAAGCATGGGCAGCAAGGAATAAGAAATTAAAGCATGGGCAGCAAGGAATCAGCATGGGCAGTGAATAGACAACAAGGAATGGCAGAAATTGGACCACCATGAAGTGGATTTCTGCAAGGATGGCAGATTGTCCATTACTTGATGTTTGCTTGACATTTTCAGCCACTATATAATCCCCATTCAACCATTTATCAAGGGAGTTCAGAAAACCACACCTCCCACACACATTCCATTCATCCCATCCAGCCATACACCCTCCACAATTCATAAATTCGTCAAACACATCCATCACACTTTGCAGCAGCCTTCCTTCACCTTTCACCATATTTTCTGACCCAAAATCATCCCTAGCCGTACCCCCATCAACCCTAAACCTTCCCATACCATTCCCCATCCATTCTACACCACAAATAACCCCAAAAACCTGTTCTAAAGTTCTCTGCCGCAGCAAGGAGGAAGGAGAATTCGTTGATGAGCTTGCTGCCAAGTTGGAGCGTTCTAGGTGTTTTCTTCCTTTGGATTTTAATTTCTAAATTTATGTATCTTTGCTTTGTGAGTATGAGGAACTAAACCCCCCTTGGTTAGGGGGGGATTCGAAACCATGTACATGCTTGCAATATGATTTGATTACATTCGGTTGTTATTTCATAAGTTGTGGATTCAATTTGTTCATCTACTTGATTGATAACTTATTTGTGTATGTTGATTGAGAGTGCACGCTTAGTTTTCATGCATAAATATGATGCTAGATTATGAGGGAGTTTCACCTAATAGTTACAATCTTATAATCACAAGTAGTGAAGGTCACTTGAAAATGATCGCGTTGAATGAATTCTTAGCATAAGTTTCATGCAATTCATAGTAACGAATGCTTCGTCAATGCTTATGTTTTTCATAGAACTTAATGATTCTTGCTTGGATCTCTATTATGCAATTCATGTAGGGAACTTGTAGGGAATGTTTTGGGTTGTCGTATGCAATCATCCAATCTAATAACTTGTGGAAAAACTGAAAGTTAATTAGTGCAATTCACGGTTAATTTGGGGCATTGAGTATCCATAGTTTATCGAAGAACAACTGAAAATCGTTTTGTTTGCAAGTGTGACATGTGTGGAGAAGAACCTCCTAACTAGCCCTTTATCCATCCTTTTCATCCAAAACGTTTTACAACCTGTTTAGTTTTAAGTTTCTGTTTTGTTTTCAATTTTCGTCCAAAACAAATCCCCCCTTAATTTGAAGTCTTAGATTAGTTAGAAAGTGTTTTGATTTGTGTTTCTAAGTATTTTGATTCAAGTTTTCATCAAATTTCGTCCAAATTAGTGTAGGTGCTCAAAACTGCCCAGAAAGTGGTTTTTAGGCAGTTTTGAGCCTTCTAGTTGCTGTTTTGAATTCTAGGTTTGTTTAAGTGTTTTAAACATTAGTTTTGCATTCTTTGAGTCTAGTTTAGTGTTTTAAACTTTGTTTTTGAGTTTTTAAGTCAGTTTCCAAGTGTTTAGCAATCCCTCCTAATCCCCGGTCTAGAACGATCCCTACTTACATCTTTACTACAATTTGACAAAAGAGGGTTTAATTTGTGTGTCAAGTAATTCTCACACCAGGGAGAACATCAGGTAGTCAACAGCCGACACTCCTATCTTACATCGAATCCTTATGATAATGAATCCTAAACGAAATTGCGCTAAAATTAAGTCGTCCGTAAGTGGCGGGCTATGTGGCCCGAGCATAGTGATAAGTGAGCAAGGGTCGATGTATCTCCATCGACGCCTGGATGCAGTGTTAAATGAGCAAGGGGGCCATAGAAACTTTTTTTGAACGATTTCACTCGAAGTTGTTTGGAAGCATATGCTCCCATCAATTTACACAGGACACGCAAAATAAGTACTTTGACCTTATTAGACAAGTATTATGTGCCTCCAAGAAACTAAGTTGTGATACCCCGTCCCAAAATTAGTATTTTATTTTATTTTTGACGTATTACGGAGATTTAATTGAAGTTAGTTCGTTAATTCTTTGATTTTGAGAAAAGCGAAGTGAGGGGTACTTTAGTCATTTCCAATTTTCTCGACCTTTTCGGTCAAATCTTGAGTCGGTTAGGTAGAGTTCGATTCCACGAGCGCGTAGGCGTAAACGGATCTCAATTCCAAGGTAGAACGGAGAAGTTACGAGCCTTGGAAGTAGTGAAACCTTTTAGACATGTGGACATACTATAGGTAGCAAGGACTATTTGTGGAAAACCAGAAATGGGTGGGTTTTCATTTTGGGAAACCTAATTCACAGGCCCAAAAAAACCCAGAAACCCAACCCAAGCAACCCACAGCGACCTCCTATTTTCCGATGCCGATTTTGGCCAACTCCGGTGGAAATTTTCGATGCCACCACCACCATCTTGAAGCTCTCACTTCCCTCTACAAAACCCAACCAAGAACCACCTTGATTGACCACCGTATGTGGCGGTGCGAGGCCATAAAAACCGATCAAAACCAATGGTGCTTCGGCCACCCTTCTCATTTTTTCGGTGAATCGGCAAAACGATGGCCGATACCACCACTTGGAACTTGTAGCCCATCATCCCATGAGTAAATCCAGACCAGCCTTGACCCCGTTGGACCACCGTAGGCGGCGAATCGACACCAAGAAGCTTTAGGCACCCGTCAGCTTTATTGATAAAATTGACCCTCTTCCGTCCACTTTTGGACTTCGTGGCAGGTATAAAACTTGTTCCTCTTGTTGAGCTATATCTTTCTGTAAATTTTGGTAGAATTTGGAGTTAGTAAAAAAAATGGGTTTACGGTCGCAGAAAACCACCACGTGAGGCGGAGCGTGGGGGAGAATCTGTTTTCATGGATTTTGGACAGCAAGATATTCTTGATGTCCTAAGCCTATATCTAAAGTTCATTTGTTGAAATTCGATACGATAGTTTGATTTTTCAATTTTTCGGATAATTGTACCGCCGTACGATTTTTGTAATTAACGACAATCCGACCATTGGATCGTCGTGCAATTTTGTGAGCACTCTAGTTATTAGTTGTTGGACCTTTGAAAACTTATAGATCAGGAATCCGATGAGCGGATCTTCCGGATTGAATAACCTTAGATTGTTGACCTTAGTGGACATACCTTATTAACAGTTGACGTTCTAGTCAATGTACTTTACTCTAGAGTGTCGTTTATCTTTAGTTTGTTGTTGAGGCTTGATGGAGCTTAGTTGGCTCATCTCGATGATGTGTCGTTCCCGATTGACGTGTGTCTCGATTTACGTGCACTTGGCCTCGATTTATTTGTCAGTCTTGTTAAGTTTCCTGAGTGGGGCTTTGTGTATTATGCTAGGTTCCTTGGAGTAGAGTTGGTGAATTTAGAAGCACAAATAACCCAGGTGAGTGACATTAATATTATGTGATATGGTTATTACCCATGAAATTCCTTGTTATATACTTTGTGGATATGACATGGATTTACAAATGATTTTATGGAAATGTGTGCTACTATGCTATGTTTACTTGATGATGCTATCGAAAAATATATATATATATATATATATATATGCTATGCTTGATATGATTGTATTATGTGAGGGCTAGTAGATGACTGTTAACCCAGCCTATGGGGTAATGTGGGGAATCTGCACCATATAGCAGTGGTACATGGATGGTCTTGCTTGGTTAATCCGTAATAGGGGACCATACTTTGGGATCATGCTTGGTTAATCTGTGATGGGCAATCCTTATTACTTAGGTATGGCTATACGTGCTTAGGGGTGATCATGCTTGGTTAATCCGCGATGGGTGATCACTACCTATAGTATTCGTAGGAGTGACTCTGCTTGGTTAATCTGCAATGGGGAATCACTACCTACATGATGTTCTCAGGAGATGTTCTGCTTGGTTAATTCGCAATAGGAGACCACATCCTAATCAGTTGCCTAATGTAGGCTTCGGCCGAACTGTGTCTCTCTAGATTATTGTTTAGTACATATATGAAAGATGAGATTAAATTCTTGTGTGCCTCAATTGAGAAAATGATTGAATCAAATAGTTTACATGATGGTGTTGCCTAAAAGATAACAGATTCAGATGTGACTCATTCCTACTCGTAACAAAGAGATGCAATGAGGAAAAATGTACCAATCTCATTCCTACACGTGATACTATTGATGGTGTGTCATTCCTACATAACTTCGGGTTGTGTGATGACTAGATGTTATCTCGATAGACGTGTGGTGAGATTCAGAATTGAATAACCATTCCTATCTATACTATTATTAAGAAAACCCTCATTGTCAACTTTTTTCCCTTTATATTGTTTTCTATTTTGCCCTCACTTTTGATACACACTATTGACAAAATGAGTTGTACCTATTGACAAAATGACAATCATATCCCTATTTTTCCTATTTTACCCTCACTTTTGATACACAATATTTACATAAGGAGGACAAAACAGTAATTATGTAATATTAATATGCACTTATTAAGAGAAATTGTTCACACATACAAAGTGTGTACTCTCAGCTAGTATGTAATAATGAGGCATATGGTGGTTATATTATGAAATATGTGGTAATTGGACCTTTATGATTATTCGGAAATGATGAAAGGCGAGTGGTGAGTCACAATCCGAAGAGAATGACAGAATAATATTGACGGTGATCACATTGACGGTTGATATGGTATACCGAAGAAATGTCCTGTGTGGACGTAGCACTACTTTGACATTTAATCATTTGTTGTTATTTATATTCACATATGTTGTATTATTGTTACTCACACGAGCTTTGCAGCTTATCTGGGTTTTGCTTTGCTTGGTGCGCCATTCCCACAACGTTGGGTTATTTTGCAGGGTAATTGGTAACGGTTAGAGGAGTAGATTTCAAGTGGTGTAGCTGTGAGGGCAATGCACTTGAGAGTAGGGATTGCCACCCTTTATTGTAAGTTATTCTGCTAATGCTCTGATGTATATTATATGTATGAGTCTTAGCGACTCTATGTATTTTATATTGTACTGCTACTGTCCTTCCGTCATGTGTCGATTACGGGCGTATCTCGGGATCGGGGCGTGACATAAGTGGGTTGGTCTTAAGGCAAATGATTTTGAAAAATCAGATTTTAAACTTTGGTATTCGGGCACAAATAGAACGAGAAATGGTGTTGCCATCATCGTGGACAAAACCTTTACACAAGATGTTGTAGATGTCAAGAGGGTGGGAGATAGAATTATGGCAATCAAGATTGTAATAGGACAAGAACCCATCAATGTGATTAGTGTGTACGCACCTCAATTAAGGTAGGATACGAGTTTGAAGGAGAAATTTTGGGAAGACCTTGGAGACTTGATGCAAGGAATCCCTCAGATGGAGAAGCTATTTATAGGAGGAGATTTAAATGGACATCTGAGTAAGGAGACATGCAACTATGGAGGTTATGGTTTTGGGGAAAAACGAGGATGGGAAAGCCATCTTGGATTTTGCAATGGCATACAATTTCTTCATAGCCAACACCTTCTTTAAGAAGAGAGAAGAACATGTGATCACCTACAAGAGTGGGTCTTCAAAAACACAAATATATTTTCTTCTAATGAGGAAGGGGGATCGTATAACTTGTAAGGATTGCAAAGTTATACCGGGAAAGAGCTCAACACCGCTTGTTGGTGATAGATGTACATATCAAGAGAGAGAGAGAGAAGAATAAGACCTTGAAATGCCCAAGGACTAGATGGTGGAATCTAAAAGGAGAAAAACAAGTCATCTTCAAAGAGAAAAGTAATCACCCAATGATATAGGGTTGATAGATGAATTTCAGGAATGAGTCAAGGCGAAGGTTAATCTTTGGAGAAAAGTGTTGGAATCTAAAGGTCTTCGCCTAAGTCGGTCAAAGACAGAGTATATAGAGTGCAAGTTCAGTGCAAACGGAGGCTCAAATGAGTTAGGGGTGAGGATTGAAAACCAGGAAGTACCAAAGAGCAATTGCTTTTGCTACTTAGGATATATCTTGCAAAAGAACGAAGAGTTGGATGGAGACCTCAACCATAGAATACAAGCAGGATAGATGAAATGGAATAGTGCATCGGGTGTGTTGTGCGACCGTCGTATGCCATTAAAGCTTAAGGAAAATTTATAGGACGACAATAAGGTCATCAATGCTTTATGGCATGAAATGTTGGGTGGTGAAGCATCAACACGTACATAAAATAATGGTAGCTAAGATGAGAATGTTTCGTTGGATGTGTGGGCACATGAGAAATGATAAGATTAGGAATGAGGATATCCAAGGTAAAGTATGAGTAGCCGAAATTGAAGGAAATATGAGAGAAAATCAGTTACGATGGTTTGAACATGTGAAACGAAGGCTTCCAAATGCTCCGGTTAGAAGATGCGATTACTAGACAGAGGTTTAGGGCTGAAAGGGTAGAGGAAAACCTAGGAAGACTTTGGAAGAGACTTTGAAAAAACACTTGGAGTACTTGGATCTAACGAAAGACGTGGCACAGAACTGAGCACAATGGCGTTCTAGGATGCATATAACCGACCTTACTTAGTTGGAACATACTTTGTTGTTGTTATTGTATCAGAAAAAAAAATCGTTATCAATTACAACCTTTAGATTACTTACAAATTTATCCAAATCTCTAGCAGCCTCTGGATGCTTACAATATGCAACTCACAAAGTGAACATTGATTCATAAAACAATATAATCATTTTTCTTCTGGTTTCTTTCTTAGCAAACATTTCTACGATCACACCCCGAAACCAGTCACGTAACAGTGTCACGCCCTATTAACATCGCTTAACCTGTCTTCCGTTCTATTGGAAACGTGATGTTATAATGTCCCATCTCGACATTGCAGCACTATGTTGTCCATAGTGCGCAGTTTTTGGGCGTGACAGAGAAAATGGTATGGATAACATTAAATGGTCATTTATCTTATGTTTTTTCTTCTTCTTAGAAGCGAAACAGAATTTAGAGAAATTGGGTCCTACCAGGAGTGCAGAACCAAACTTCATCACCATCCATAAGCTCATCTAGGGAAGAGGGGTCGACCCACTTAGGGCTTTAAAGTTCTCATACGTTTCATCTTTGACAAATACAGATTCTATACTGCTCCAGTCAATGTTCTCTGGTTCATTTCTCTTGGGGAACCTACAAAAATTTAAAAGAAAAAGAAAATTAGAAATGTATTATGTAAAGAAAGAATCGAACTTGGTTAGTAAGGAGAAATGTAAAATTGAAGAAAATCGAGTCAAATTTTGAATGAATTATGCGAAATTATGTGGAGATATGTGAATGGAAGGGTGAAGATGTAAGAGGCAGTGAAAAACAGTAGGGGTTTAAGAAGGAGCTACAAGGATTTGTAACGCCACAAAAAAGAGGTAGCAATTAGATTTTAAAATCGTTTTTGACCGTTGGAGCTACAACTTTTATTTTTCCTTCTCTTTTTGGACCTTTTCTTTTTAGATAATCATTCGTGAAATATTTTGACATGGGCCGGCCCATCAAAATCAGCCATCATCATTTTGGAATGAGTCGGTCTTGCCTATTAAAACCTGTCTATGGGCTATTTTGATCCAACCTAGGATTAAACCAAGAGGAACTTTTCTATGTTGCTCAACTGCAGTGTTCTGGAGATTAAATCCCAGCCTTCCACCTTTAAGGCCTTAAAACCAATAGCTGTGATAACCCTTATGCGCAGGGGAGAAATGAGAGGCAATTGGGTTAAAGGCAGTTGCAAGGGCAGCTGGCCCTTCAACAATTGCAAAGGCAGCTGGCCCTTCAACAATTGCAAGGGCTTACGCCTTACTTGAAGCCCAGCAGAGAGGCTCCCCCCCTTACACGTGAAGCCTTGAGTTGTTCCAACCCGTGAGCTGTTCATCAGCTCTCCCACTCCCTATCCACATGACTTTTTGTGAGCCTTTGATTTCAAAAAATTGTTCAATTCAATTTCTAGGATTAATTCAACTCTAAAAAACTTAAAAAATCATAAAAATTATCCAAAAAAATATAAAAAATAAAGCAAACCTACAAAGTTCACACTTTAAACTTACACAAAAATCTATGAGACAATGATATGTGTGAATAAGCCGAAGAAAATATTAAAAAAAAAGAAAAGAAAATATATTTGGAAATAGTAATCGGCATGGTCCTTGCCTTTCCTTCTTTTAAACTGGTGAACTTACAGAAAAGCAATTACTATTTAGAGTAAATGGTGAAGGCAATTTTATTGCCCTTGCATCCAAAGTGGAGAAGCCAAAAGCTAACATGGATTGAAGGTGTGTCAAAGAGAAGTGTTTTTCACACACTCTTTTTACTTTTTTCACACACATTTCTCTATTTCTAATTGTTAAATTGAATAGATTACATGATAATTACAAATAAAATTACACAGGTGTCAGTGAGAAATTAAAAAGAGTGTTTGTTTATTTCCACTAATAAAATTGATGTTATACATCCGTCTCTGTATCCAAACTTACAAGTCACATACGTTAGGTAATACCAAATAACCTTTAGTCTAGTAATATTGTCTCTCCTTAGGTTGTGGGAGGTCTAAGTTCAACTCACATTAGTGCGGTGGGCAATATACATTTCTTATATGTTCAATATTTAATTGTGGCAAGCCTATTGTAGTGATGTAGCTTTGTTGTGACGTTATCAGTGCAGTGTAAAACTTTTTGTAAATATCTCATCGTTTTTTTATAAAATAAGATAAGAAAACAATTGCAACGTCATCTAATTTGATATCGAATTATGTTTAACCTGTTATGAAGATGTACCTTTATTTTGACACTATAAAAGTGCATTTTAAAGATTTTATAAACGTTATATATCGTGTCTTGTTACAATGGTACATATCACTAAAGGATATGAGTTTTATGCAAGATCTAACCGTTGCAAATGACTATTAATCCGAATATACAAGATCTAATCGCTACTAAATATATTTTAATCAACAATTATTATTAATTTTAAAAGTAAGTGCAGTGCAGCAGCATCGGTCTCCCAAGTCCCAACCATAAGGATTGAGCGTTGGGGATGGGTGAGAGTAATTGTCACAGGTGACTCAAACTTTCCTTGACTTGCAAGGTATTTAGTTGAATTAGGCAAAGAATAGTTGGCCAGCAGCAGCCAATAGCCAGACGACCGTACGTTGAATGTTGGAAACCAAGGTCCCAGAAACACCCAATTTTGTGTTCATCTCATAACTTCTTTTTTAATTGATTTATTTATTTCATTTATTAAATACAACAGTTGAATGTTGGAAATAAGGACAGAAGCAAGTAAATATTTAATGTGATTAAAACATGATTTGTCTAAGTCACTTAGTATTAAGGTATTGTTCTCGTCCAGAAGAAGAGGCTAAATCAGCAGAATTGGCATCTGTACGCCGGTTTGATAGCAATGTGAGGATGTATTTCTGTTCACTTGTAAATGAGAGGTCTTAGGTTCGATTCTCACCAAAGACGAATGTGAAACATATTATTGCTAACCCATTGTGAAACTTAACCTATAAAGAATATCGTTTGTTAAAAAAAAAAAAAAAGATTTGTCCATCTTAGAGGCAGCACATGCAATGCACGTGACTTTCCAAGTCCTGCATCGGTACAAGTCTACAACATGTATCCTTTTGTGCATTGGATATTTCGGACTGACATAACCTAATTTTGTCTTCAAGATGTACTTCATAAGTTGGTTTTGCTGAACCGGTTTTTGTTTAATTGAATGGGATCTCGAGTTTGATTCGCTTGTGAATCATATGTTAGTGTTGGATTCGATAGTAAGTTGTGGTATATTATGATTTGTTGTAAATGAGTTAACAACTCATTATAAAGTATATCTGTAAATATTTTGTCTTTGAGAAAAAGAAATTGAAATTGTTTACAAATCAAAGGGCAATAGGGTAATATTACCATGCATATTAAACACGTCACAACTATGTAATCAACCTATCTTTTGAACTGGATAACCTCTATATATAAAGGGAGCACGTCAAAATGGTGAAGCTTTCAATCTTAAAAATAAAATAATTCAATCTTAAAAATATCCAAACTAAACAAAATAAAAATAACAAATAAATAATAAAAAAAATGTAAAAAAGTAAATTGCCACACGTGAGGCTAGTTCGATAAGAAAGGGAACATGATCAATATTTAAGTTATAAAAATAGAAAATATAACATGTTAAGCCGATGGATAAGATGAGTAATGGTAATGATCTTTTTGTTCGTCAAATATCTAATTTATGTTATATTTGCTCTAAATAACTATTTATTTATTGGTGTTTCTTTTCATCTTGTTAAATAAGTGTTTTAACCTTTATATTGCAAAAGAAAAAGAATGACATTGCAATCTAAAACAAGAATTCACCTATTGAAGATGCGTGTGCGACTCTTTTCTGTGGATGCGACATAAACAAACCTCACATGCATTAATGATTGTATATCACTTACCTGAAAAACCTCACATGCATTAAAAGGTGGATGTACATTGGGACCAGGTAGTCTCAAACCACCTGGAGTTCGAAAAATATACATGTGAAAATCTTTCAAAGACTATTCGAGTGTTTGGTATGGATCTCTTTTGTGCACCAAGTATTTGATGTGATGCTTGATAGACATATCTCGACAGGATTCAACATGTTGTGTCGAAAGAACTCGACAAATTCTCTTTATATCACTCATTAGATTGCTTTAAAATGCGTCGATATCGGTTGACATATGCGCAACATGGTTCGATTGACGATAACAAGCTCATCAAGTGTTAGAAGAAATACCTTAACGAATAAATTGAAATTTTTTTTACACTTTTTGAGCTCTGTTCCTGTCTAAAAAACCTAAACCTTAAATTACTCTGACGTGGACGAAAAAGCCAAGTACAAACAAAACAATATCCCAACATTATTTAGAAAAACAACATATTTGGTGACAAGGCAAACCAAATTATTTGACTATTTAAGATAGCACATACACAAATGTGGGCCACAGGACCCACCACCCCCATCAACATTCAGATTGAAGCCAACTAACTCGTATGAAGATGCCGACAAGAGGATGCGCCTTGTTATACCAGCCCAAAGAAACGAAAGCAGCGTAATTATTATTATTATTTTTATTAAATAATAAATTTATTAGATTAAATGTTAAATTAGTATGAACTTACATCGAACGCCAATGCTCTCTACCACTTTAATAGCGTAGAGGGCCACTTGCATAATTAATTAATATTACAAACCACAAAAAAGCCCATTTCCCACGCAGTGTCCCCCTTCCCTTGAATTATATCACCAACTGCGTTTATAGCGCGCAAGCAACCGCTCCCTCTCTCTCTCTCTCTCACGCTCGTTTTCTCAAACACATTGCGCGCACGGTTACACCCACTGCCCGAGTTCCTGAGATACTGCCTCATACCCTCGCTTGCGCTTCCAATTCGTTTGGGTTCCTGATTTAATTCAACTTTAAATTGAAATATTTCTTTTCATTTGCTCTTGGGCAATTGGAAGTTTTGGATTTTGGGCGCCATGGCGATTGCAGCGGCAGCTGTCATCGTCCCGCTGGGCCTGCTCTTCTTCGTCTCAGGCCTCGTCGTCAATCTCATTCAGGTGCAGCTTCTTCTCGCTTTTTTGCTTCATAGGTTCTGGATTTCGTTTCGTTATTGCCTAGATTTGGGTTCGTTTTAGCTCAGTTTTGTGTCTTCTGCTATCGATTTCTTCAATTTCTGCGTGACTTCCACGAGGGTTTTGCTTCTTTTCGTTTTAGCTTGATGGGTTTGTTGTTTCTCAAGTGGGTTGTTTGGATAAGGTATGCCTGTCAGCTTGCCTCTCAAACTAGGTTTTGTTTCTACTTTCTATTTGTGACCTGCAAGCTTTGTTTGATTGTGGAGAACGTTTCGGAAAAGGAACGAACAACGTTTTTTTTAATCCTATACGCTGTCAAAACCATTGAGCTCATTTCTATTATCCAAAACTGACTACAAATTTGCGATCGGTTTGCTTCGATTCTCTGTTTCTGTTCTATTAGCATATCAGTTGTATATATATACATTTGTGCACATGTGTGTGTGTGTGTCTATGCTACAATTTTTCTTTTGAGGTTTTCGTGGATTTAGCTTACTTGGTTTGTTGTTTCAGGCGATTTGCTTCATTCTTATTCGGCCACTGTCTAAGAATACATACAGAAGGATCAACAGAGTGGTGGCAGAATTGTTGTGGCTGGAACTCGTGTGGCTTATTGATTGGTGGGCAGGTGTTAAGGTACTAGCTATATCCCCCATATCTTGTGATTTGGATTATCTTGATTTATCTTACTTCCTTAAATGCAGTCGATTTATTGTATGGTGAGCACTTTTTGATGCATTCCCACTTATTATGCCAGCTTCCAACAGCTTATTTTTTTCATCCAATTTTTTTCCATACAACCCTTATGAACCAATCATGGAAACAGCCTCTTTGCAAAAGCAAGGGTAAGGCTGTGTACAATAGACGTTCCCCCGACCCTAGCACAGTGGGGAGCCTTGTTGGCTTAGGGTTGCCCTTTTAACCCTTATGAACCAATGGTTAAAGTTATTGATGGGTTTGAAAGATTCACAGCAGCATTGCTACCACAAGAAAGACTAGAAGATTAATTATTCTGATAAGCTTGTATAAATCCCTGAAATGCGTCGCAATTCCTCAAGGAAGGCTGAGTACTTTAAATCAGCAGTAATAATGTGAAGGACGTTGCTTATGACCTGGTGTAATGTTTACTTTAAGTGTCTTGAGATTAAAATTTTGAGTCTTGATTTAGTTAACTCTTTCTGTTGCAGATCCAAGTGTACACAGACCCTGAAACGTTTCGTTTAATGGGTAAGGAAGGATTAAACCTTCTCTTTTGTTTGATGTTTGTTTGTGTTTAGGACTATGTATGTATTGCCCTTTTCAAAATTATACAGGATAACTTATTTAAATGCATGTTTTCTATTTTCTAGGTAAAGAACATGCACTTGTCATGTGCAATCATAGAAGTGATATTGATTGGCTTGTTGGATGGGTCCTGGCTCAGGTACAAAGTTTATGTATCATGCTTTAGTCACAGGCATGCACAAATCCATGTAACCAGACAAATTATGAGTATATAGTATATTCATACATATACTAATTATAAAAATAATGCCCATATTTATTTAGTTTTTGGCTTTTTGCATATTTACATATGATAGAGGCGCACAAAAGCTATGTTGAAGACTTATTCACATGTACTTGTAAAAGAAGTTCACTGTTTGAATTTAGGCTTTTGGTTCAATATGGAGTTGTATTCTCTTTATACTGACGATTTAAATTAAATGTACTATGCAGCGGTCAGGTTGCCTCGGCAGCGCCTTAGCTGTAATGAAGAAATCATCAAAGTTCCTTCCGGTATGTTACACCATAAGATGCCCTGACAGTATGTGTTGATGAAGCTTTAAGGCACTAGCTGTTAAGTTCAAAATATGTGTGTTTGTGTGCGTGCATCCACATTTATGTGAATTTTCTCTTGTCAGACACTATGGCAATACATTTTTGATAGAATTTGAATCAGGACCATTGATTACGTTGATTCTTGCTTGTATGTTGGTCTAGATCGTAGTTTGCCAACATAAGCATCTTATATTGACTTGTCACATTGTTTTGACAAGAGGATATTTCATATATACAAGACCCTTCCATGGAGGAATTCAAAAAGTTGGGTTCCTTGTGGGGGCCCACTCAGTATTGTAGTTCAGTATCTGAACTGTCTATCTTCTACAAAATTCATTTAAGAATCATCCTGTAGATCTTTGAGTGTGAAATGGCAACATAGCCTAATCATTGATCATTAAGGCATCTAATCGTGATCAAATAAATAAACCAACACAATGTTTCTGGTCAGCCCCGAATGATTGTAAATGATAATCAAGTGGTTAGGTGGTTTCCATTTGGCTGATTTTGACGAAGATGATTCTTGAATGGAGACTAAAAACAACAAATTGTTCAGATTCTTGAGCAGAATCCCCTAGAAAATTGGAGGGTCCTGTATATATAACATATATATGTTCAAATGGGTGTAATTTAGAACCTTAACAGCTTAGATAAGATTTTAAAAATTTAGAGTTTGTGAAGCTATTGAGGCCATTAGTTATTACTGGTTAGGAGTATCAATATTTAATTTCAGATCCTATTGTAATGTTATTTGTTTTTATTTTTTAATTTGGTTTGATCTATTATTCATGAGTTAATTAGTGGTTTTGGGTTATTTCCGCAAACATTGTCTTGTGGCCCCATTTTCTTTATCCAGCCTACATTTCATTCAACTTAAGCGTTATCATTTGCCTTTGCTTTTGAGGGTTTACTCCTTGTCACTAAATGGAATGCCTTTATACATGCAGGTCATAGGGTGGTCAATGTGGTTTTCTGAATATCTCTTTTTGGAAAGAAGTTGGGCCAAAGATGAAAGCACTTTAAAGGTATGGGTGTGTATGTTGTATTTGTACATACAACACACTCTATATGCACACTATACACAGGCACGCATAAATTTTAACTATATAATTTTCCTTCTAATGAATCTGTAATGGAGTCTCTCTTGTCATAGTCGACTTCAATTTGATAAGAAATCTGGGCATACCGGCATAGATATAGAAAATATATTCATGTATAGAAGTGAGGTTGTGTTGCCAAGCTAAAGAATCTGCTGGTTTTTAATGTCAATGGTTGCTTATGTAGTTTGATGGAAATTTTCCACCAAACCCTCATTGAATTCTTTAATCGAATCTCTACAAGAAAGAGTTTTCACTCATCTTCCGAAAGAGGCTACCTATAAAAACTCTCTGAGTCATGTAATCAAGGATGCTTCCAGTTGTTGTTCCTGTAGGAGTCAGTAACTTTCAATTCTCAAACATCTCCTGTTTAGGTTTTTACCTTGGAGCTGAAGATGACAATCATCTTTCCGTTTTTCCTACCTCCATAGCTATTTTCCAGTTTCCAGTGAACTAATTCTTCTTTCTTTTTCAGTCAACTCAGTGAGTGTCTTCTCATTTTTGAGACAGCCAACTCTAGATGAAAGTTGTGCACCTCTAACCGTTTCACTTGAAGAAACAAGAGAGATTTGAAGAAATAGAGAATGCTTTAGCTTTGCTGCCAAGTTTATGTAGGACAGCAGAAGGTAAGTTGTTGCCTATGGTTTGTGGATACAGATGGTAGAAACTCTGTTAATTGGAAGATGTTTAAATAAATGAAGATTTGGAGTTGCTGTTTCTCCAAGGTAAGATGGGGAGTATAATAGGACGGTGGGTGTGACCAAGGAGCATGGTGTTGTCCGAAGGATGCTTTGTGGACATGTTCTGTTCAGTCCCTCCGGTGGTGGGTGTGGTTAGAGAGGAACAAGCTAATTTTTAACAAGGAGGAGGAAGCGGGTGAAATTTGGGATAGATTTAGACTACTTGCTTCTCTTTGGGCTGCTTCTGTCAAAAGTATTTCAAGAATATTCCTTTTAGTGCAATCTGGGATTAGCTACTTGCAACTAAAAGGAATGATCCTAAATAAAACAGAATTTTCAATAACAGGTTCATTTCTAACCTAGCTGTTGCTACCGCACCACATAACTTTAATACAGCCCAGAATCCGTACTACCCTTTGCCCAACTTGAAATAATCTTATATAGAGCTACAACAAAGAAAACTAATGAAAGAAACAATTTTTGGAAAACAATTGAGTTTCTTTTATTAGTCAAACTACCCGTGTTGAAAAACGCCCACACTAGACCTTGTTCTTTGATATAACCAACGGCAATAGACTAAACTCGCAAATATAGAAAAACTTAAAAACACACAAGAATTATACTGGTTCGGCAGAACTTATGCCTACGTCCAGTTGTGATTTCTCTAGGCAGAGAAATCACCGCTCCTTTGATTAATAATAGAGATTACAGAACTTTTGCAAACCCTAGAACTAATCTCTCTCTCTTGTCTTGGCTGTCACAGTTTTTCTCTCTTTAATTTAAGCCTTGCCGCACCCTATTTATAGGCATAGGGTTGGCTTACATGTCCCAAGGCTGATTGAATTCCTATTTCTAAGTGGACTAGGAAATTACACTATCCAAATCCAAATAGACTTCTAAAAATCCAAACCTAAATTGAACAAGGAAACTGAAATTCTTTCCTAATCCCTCTAGGACAAGAATCGGTATACCTCTAGGTTTCCTAAAACAATCCTAAACCAACTAGGACAAATTTGACGAGCCAAAATCCTAACAATCTCCACCTTGGTGAGTCAAACCAAGTCTTGATCGTTTGCACCCCAGAGTATCTTTGAACCTTCTTGAAGTAGCTCTGGAAATCTTCAAGAGTCTTCACCTTGGCAATCTTCTTCTTGCCTTATTGCACCTCAAGTGAGAAGGTGCTCCACTTTAATCAATCAACGAGGTTGATCAAGTTCAAGCAATGCTTGAACTTCTTGGCCGGCACTATCTTTGTAAGGAAATCTGCGGCATTGTTATCCGTATGAACCTTTTCAATCCAAATTTCCTTAGACTCCACCCAATCTCTGATTCTGTGATACCTTGCTTCAATGTGCTTTGATCTTCCAGAAAAAACCTGATTCTTTGCCAAGTGAATGGCACTTTGACTATCACACTTTAGTTTCACACAATCTTGAGTGATTCCCATTTGACTTACCAAGCCACTAAGCCAAATCGCTTCCTTTCCAGCTTCGGCCAAAGCAATATACTCTGCCTCTGTGGTCGACAAAGCTGTAATTGGTTGCAGTAGTGCCCTCCAACTGATTGGTCCTCCTGCGCATGTAAACACATAACCAGAAGTTGACCTTCTCTTGTCCAAGTCCCCTGCATAATCTGCATCCACATATCCTAACACCCCTGCATCTTCTTTTTGCTTCTCAAACATAATCCTTTGTCGCCAAGAACCCTTCAAATAACGCAAGATCCACTTGACTGCATCCCAATGTTGCTTTCCTGGATTTGCCATGTATCTGGAAACGACACTGATTGCTTGAGCTATGTCGGGACGTGTGCATACCATTGCATACATGAGACATCCCACTGCATTAGCATAAGGCACATTCTTCATTACTTGTTGCTCTTCCTCGGACGTAGGACACTGTTGCCCACTTAACCTGAAGTGAGCCGTCAAAGGAGTCGAAACTACCTTTGCTTCTTGCATGTTGAACTTCTCAAGAACCTTTTGAATATACTTGGCTTGTGATATCCAAATCTTTCCAACGGTCCTGTCTCTCTGAATTTCCATGCCAAGGATCTTCTGTGCAGCGCCTAGATCCTTCATATCAAACTCCTTGCTTAACATCTTTTTCAAGTCTTGAATTCTAGACTTGTCTTTGTTGAGAATATCGCGTTTAAGAATGGGAAAAACAAGAACAAACTCCGGAAATCAAAAAACAAATAACCAAGATAAATAACGCCAAGAAATTACGTGGTTCGGCAATATGTGCCTACGTCCACGGGACAGCAACAACAATCTTTCACTATATCAATAATGAGTACAACCAATAATCTTGCCAAATCTCTAGAACTAGGACTTGACGAAAAACTTGAAAGAACAAGAACAAGAAATAACCTCTCTTTTCTTTTCTCTCGCACACTTTACAATATTCTCTCACTCTAATCCCTTGAGTGGTATACAATTTATTGTTTTGCTCCCTTTCTCAAAACTAGTACAATAGCCCCTTTATATAGACATAATAAAGGTCTTCTTCAATAGAGATTATTAATCCTAATTGGAATCTAGTTATGAATCCTACTCCAATTGGGAAAACAACTCCAATTGGGAAAACAATTTAATCCTCTAAGACTATTAATTCCCAATAGACTTAGGACAACTAATCATGGGCTGGAAAAAACCCAACAGTCTTGACAAGCAATTAGCATGTCATCCACATATAGCAATAGCAATATGATCATCCCATCTTGGAACACATGATAGTACACACAACAGTCATATAAACATCTTCTAAAATTGATTTTCAGCATGAATGAATCAAACCTTTTATACCACTGTCTTGGAGACTGTTTCAGGCCATACAGGGACTTCCTTAGCTGACATACTAGGTTCTCTTTCCCATATTCAACAAACCCTTCTGGTTGAGTCATGAAAATCGTTTCCTCTAGATCTCCATGAAGAAATGCTGTCTTTACATCCATCTGCTCAATCTCCATATCATGCCGAGCTGCCATAGCTAAGAGTAATCTGATAGAAGTATGCTTGACTACAGGTGAAAAGATCTCATCATAATCCACCCCTTCCTTTTGTGAGTACCCCTTAGCCACGAGCCTTGCTTTGAATCTCACGGCATCTTGTTCATGTAGTCCTTCCTTTTTCCTAAATACCCACTTGCATCCAACTAGCTTTCTGTCTTTGGGCTTAGGAACCAACTCCCACACAGAGTTCTTGTAAAGAGACTCCATTTCTTCTGTCATAGCACTTATCCAACTATCTCGCTCATCACTAGCTATAGCTTCTCGATAAGTAGTCGGATCTCCTTGACTAATGTTAAGAGCATAATTAACTTCGTCTTGGTCAAACCCAAATCTGTTAGGCTTCTTCTTGTTCCGATTAGGTTTGTCTAGTGCTACGCATCTCTGGAATGCAGGTGGATTGTTGGTTGGAGTTCGAACCCTTTGGGATGTCTGGCGGATTGGAGTGCCTTCAATCTGCCCTGTTTCTTGCTCCACCTGGTTCCTAACTGGTGAACGATGTTGATGCTCTTCTTCTTCCTCAAAACCATCAGATTCGGCCTCTTGCTCGATTTGCTCCACCTGAGCTTCTTCTTCATCTGAACTGATTAATGGAATCTTTGTTGCTTCAATTTCAGCATCGTCCGTCTTCTCCCTACTGCTCTCGACTTTATTAAGAGGCATGGTTGTCTCATCAAAGACAACATCTCGACTGACAACCTTTTTCCTGTTGTTGAAATCCCAAAGCTTGAAACCCTTAACTCCTTTCTCAAAACCTAAGAATATGCAATGTGTAGACTTCGGTTTGAGCTTGGACCTTTCATCACTTGGAATATGTGCATAAGCACTACAGCCGAACACCCTGAGCTTGGAATAGTCCACCGGCTTCTCAGACCATACCTCTTCTGCACTCTTAAAACCGAGAACTGTAGATGGTGACTTGTTAATCAAATAACTTGCATGATTAACAGCCTCTGCCCAAAAACTATCAGGCAATCCTGCATGAAATCGCATGCTCCTCTCTCTCCATGAGAGTTCGGTTCATCCTCTCAGCAGCTCCATTTTGTTGGGGATTCTTCTTTACTGTGAAGTGCCTTATGATGCCCTCCTGCTTGCAATAATCAGTAAACTCATTACTTGTATATGCACCTCCATTATCACTTCTCAGGTACTTGATCTTTCTTCCAGTTTGATTCTTGGCTTCTGTTTTCCATTCCTTGAACTTTGCAAAAACCTCGGATTTCTGCTTCATGAAATAAACCCAAACCTTCCTAGAAAAATCATCCATGAAAGTAACAAAATACCTGGCTCCACCATTTGATTTAGTTGGTGCAGGGCCCCAAACATCTGAGTGAATATAGCTAAGTTGCTCCTTGCTTCGGTTATCTGCACTGCTACTTGCGAATGATACCTTTCTTTGCTTTCCAAGAACACAGTATTCACAAAAGTCCAGTTTGCAAGATGACACGCCTTCCAACAGGCCTTGCTTGTGTAATTCTTGCAACCCTTTCTGGCGTATGTGCCCGAGCCTATGATGCCAGAGTTCAGTCTTGTCTTCTACACTCTGATTTACAGAAACAGCTGCTCCCCCGACTATAGTGGTCCCAATTAACTTATACAACTTATTGGGTTGTAGGTCACCCCGCATTACCACTAGCGATTCTTTGGTTACCCTGAGTCTTCCTTTTTTAGACTTGTACTCATAACCAGCCTCATCTAAAGTACCCAAGGAAATCAAATTCTTTCTTAGTCTAGGGACATACCTGACGTTCCCCAAAGCTCGTATCATCCCATCGAACATTTTGATTCGAACAGTGCTGATTCCTCTTACAGGACATGAAGAATCGTCCCCCATTAAGACTTCCCCGCTGCTGACTTCTTTGTAAGTATCGAACCATTCCCTTACAGCACACATATGAAAAGTGCATCCAGTATCCAAAATCCAATTGGTGAAAGCCTTGGAGCTTGATGTTACTGAAAGAAGCTCCCCGTCATTCTCATGCTCGGTGACTGCACTAGCTGAACCTGAGCTTCCTTCCATCTTGGCTTTCTTCTCTTTCCAAATCTTGCAGTTCCTCTTCCAGTGATCGGCTGAACCACATTCGAAGCAACCTTCCTTCTTTTCCTTTTTCTTCTTGGATTTTGACCTACCTCTATTGCTGATTTTCTCTTCCTTTGTCTTTTCCCGCCCCCTCTCCTTGCCTTTAGCATAAAGGCCTTGAGAGTTATATCATCCAATTTAGCATATGACTGAAGAGCTTGAATTACGTCTTCAAGCTTCAGGGACTCTTTTCCAAACATTAGAGTTGTTCGAAAGTGTTTGAAAGACGAAGGTAGAGATCTCAGCAAGATGATAGCCATATCATCATCTTTGTAAGTTTCTTCGACCTTCTGAAGATTAGCTATGCAATTCTGGAATCTGCATACATGATCTTCAATATCACCTCCTTCTTCTAGTCGAAGCCCGAATAGTTCATCCTTTAGAAAAAGTTTATTGGACACGGTTTTGCCCATATAAACATTTTCCAACTTTTCCCATGCTTCCTGGGCAGTCATCTTTTCGGTGATGTGCGATCGAACTATTCTTGTGAGATGGATCTCGATGGAACTCTTGGCCTTCTTGAGAACCTTAGTCCATGCTGCCTCTGTCATGTTTTCCGGCTTCTTACCATCGAGTGCATCATCCAAATCCTGCTGTATCAGTACGTTCTTCATCATCCTTTGCCAGTCCGTGAAGTCATCCTTGCCGTCAAAGGGCTTTAACACAGGTCCTTGATCTGCATTCATCTTCCCTTTTGACATCGTAGAACACCTTGATCCTAGCTCTGATACCAATTGTTGAAAAACGCCCACACTAGACCTTGTTCTTTGATATAACCAACGGCAATAGACTAAACTCGCAAATATAGAAAAACTTAAAAACACACAAGAATTATACTGGTTCGGCAGAACTTATGCCTACGTCCAGTTGTGATTTCTCTAGGCAGAGAAATCACCGCTCCTTTGATTAATAATAGAGATTACAGAACTTTTGCAAACCCTAGAACTAATCTCTCTCTCTTGTCTTGGCTGTCACAGTTTTTCTCTCTTTAATTTAAGCCTTGCCGCACCCTATTTATAGGCATAGGGTTGGCTTACATGTCCCAAGGCTGATTGAATTCCTATTTCTAAGTGGACTAGGAAATTACACTATCCAAATCCAAATAGACTTCTAAAAATCCAAACCTAAATTGAACAAGGAAACTGAAATTCTTTCCTAATCCCTCTAGGACAAGAATCGGTATACCTCTAGGTTTCCTAAAACAATCCTAAACCAACTAGGACAAATTTGACGAGCCAAAATCCTAACAACCCGAATACCCTAATCATGATGGTAAATCAGAATAAAGCTGTTAAGAGTTTGTAACTGAGCTTGAACAAAGATATCCCACTTTATAAAAAAGCAAGATTTCATTGTGGTGAGTTGGTGAATGAAGTGGTAGTCAACTGCTTAGAGCAGGCATGGAGCTTGGCTATTGTTGTGAGTGGTTGTGTGGTCATTGACAATGGTAGTAATGAGTTTATTGTGTGGGAGATCTTTAATGTTCTTAGGTCGAAAACGGATTTAGGTTGACTGACTAGCTTTCCTCATCTCTTGCTTTTGCTGGCTTCTGTTTTGTTGTTTATTTAATTGGGTGAAGTCCAGGGTACACGTTGTCTGCTGTGTTGTATTTTATCTCTTTTCAATGAATGTTTTGTTTCTTGTAAGAAAAAACTTTACTAATATCATATAAGTGGTCATGTGATGAAAAAATTACAGCGGGTGATACTTCAACTGACTGAACAGACAATTATTGATTTATGGAATTTAAGTGTCAGAGTTTTCAAGTCTAGGGACTAATATTGGAACAGGTTTAAAAGTTAGGGTGTTGGTCAATCTATTTTGAAATGTATGGGCATGTTAACGCTTCTACTTTTGGAAGTAACCTCGAATCTTGTGGTAATGCATCTGCAGTTAGGTCTTCAACGGTTGAAGGACTACCCTCAGCCCTTTTGGTTGGCTTTGTTTGTAGAAGGAACTCGTTTTACACAGGCCAAGCTTTTATCAGCACAAGAATATGCAGCCTCAACAGGGCTGCCTGTACCTAGAAATGTTTTGATTCCTCGTACTAAGGTAAAATTCTTATTGCATCTTCCCATAATAAGGTTTCAGTAATAATTATTTTTGTGGAATGCCTTTTCCGTTCCTTGCTGGTTAAGAATTCGCCATCAGTAAAAGTACAATGTTCTGGAATCCTCCTTTACTGGCCCATTATTCTCTATCACACATGTGGTCTGGGCCGTCTGGCATATCTAATAAATTCCTGCTTCTTTCAGGGTTTTGTCTCTGCTGTAAGTAATATGCGTTCATTTGTTCCCGCCATATATGATGTAACAGTGGCTATTCCTAAGGCTTCACCTTCACCAACAATGCTAAGACTCTTTGAGGGGCGACCTTCTGTGGTAAGCCTAACATACTTCTGATTTTAAAAATGCTGTTTAAATAATTTATATTTATGTTGTCAGATAGCATGCAGGTTTGGACATTAAATTCCTAACTAGTGTACCAGTACTGAAATAGACAATTAAAATGCACATTTTCGTTCAATTGGATAACAATCTGGCATTTTTGTGCAAGGCATTTTAAGAAAATCCATCCAGATAGTTGTGACGTGATGTGCAATGCGAGTAGTGAAAATGCCTATCATTCTCTTATTCTTTGTGGTATTGGATCACTAGTTGATATGCTATTTTTCTGATATGTCATCTTTTAGGGCGCATGCTTTTCTAATATATTTTGTGTGGGTAATAGGAAGTGCTTTATGTCATCAATGGATGTCAACTACATAATTCGAAGCTATTCTCCTATCCTGTTATAATGCTAGATTTGCATTCTCCAGTCATTTGGTTTTCAGTTTGTTTTACTGCTAAAATCATACACAATGGCAGCAGCGTTGTGCATTGTGCTGCCCTTTTTATATTTGGGTTTATATAAATTTGCTTGGTTGTTACTCTCTTGCAGGTGCATGTGCACATTAAGCGGCATTTAATGAAGGAATTACCTGAAACTGATGATGCTGTTGCCCAGTGGTGTAAAGATATATTTGTGGCAAAGGTGGTTACTATATTTTATGTTGCATGAACTTATGTTCCTCGCATTTCTGTTATCTTTTGAAAAATAAAAGGAAGAAATGAAGATGACTTTGCACAATTATTCTTGAAATAAACTGAACTCAATAATCCGGTTTTCCTTTCCAATGATTCGTGTACCAATCTTCTAATTCTGGTATCTTCTTATTTGCCTTTTGTACTCTAGGATGCATTGTTGGATAAACATACAGCAGAGCAAACTTTTGGCGATCAAGAATTGCAAACTACTGGTCGGCCACTAAAGTCTCTTTTGGTGGGATGCGCGCTCTTACAAGTCAATATTTTTTTTTTATTAGCATGTATTTTCTCTCTATGTTTTACGGGAGGCGTTTTGTAATTACTGCTAATTAACTTGTATTTCGTGTAGGTTGTTGCGTCTTGGTCATGTCTACTTATTTTGGGGGCTCTGAAGTTCCTTCATTGGTCTTCACTTCTATCCTCGTGGAAGGGTATTGGGTTCTCAACATTGGGTTTGGGCATTGTTACCGTCCTTATGCAGTTCTTGATTCGGTTTTCTCAGTCAGAGCGTTCAACCCCTGCCCCGGTGTCTCCTGCAAAGAACATTAGCGAAGGAGAGTCTTCAGGCAAAGCAGACAAACAGCAATAGAGTACACAGCTTGATATCCATGCCTTTTGTAAGCGGGCGGACTTGTTATTCATGCAGCTCGTGTGCTTTGTCACCCCTTCCTTACCTTAGTGAAGTTCCTTCGCCGTGCTTTGGTGCCCCTTTGATTTTGTAAAACACGTACTATGTATGCATATCTCGATTCATTAACGGTTGGTTGATTAGGGCAATTTCTGTATAGACTCCGAAAAAATGGCTGTAGCAGCAGTGCTAGGTCTCGAATACCCCTATGAAATTACACTGCCTTTCACCTTGTTTGTCATTTTAAATGTCAGAAACCCTTCAATTTATCAGCATTAGTGACCATGGTGAAGCTTTGGACTTGTAATTTTATTGCATTAATAGAGTAATGTGGTTAATCTTGGCATTTACCAAAACATGGTTCTCTCCAAACTATTTACCTTCAATATATTTGGAAAAATCATACACTACACGTCATTATGCTTTTGGTTTTTCTTGGAAACTTATTGTTTGAGTGTTATTTTCTGAAGCTTTGGACCCTTGCTGCGTAATTGTTGGATTTAAGTATTATTATATCAAAAGAAAAGACAAGTGTTTCTCTAAAAATGGCGTTATATATCTCTTCAAAAGGACCACTAAATAAGGATGACTGAAGTGAAATTATGTATGAAACCGAGTTTCACTGACAATTAGTGTTAGTAACAATTCGAGAAGGGGATTCGAATATGAGGAGCACGTCAACTCCAGCCAACATGGCTATTCTCACGTATGCAAACTAAACTACTATATACATATGAAAAATAAGGATCTATTGCCTCTACCCAACTTTTTTACCGTATATGAAAAAAATCTATACTTGGCATTTCAACGTAACATCTGATTGGGTGTACGGTACCTATGTAGAAAGCGCTTATGTTAGCAGCAGTACAACAAAATTTCCTCCAAAAGCAATTGATGTTAGGTGCTTCTTTAAAAAACATTATAAATTTATCCATAACACATAACAACTTCCAATTATCTCTGTCAAACACTGTTAAAATCACTTTTGATTATTAAAAAAACCTTTTAGTCTTACTAAAAGTATGTCAAACAATCTCTTAGAATTCAAGACTCACCAACATATTGTAACTCCACAAACCTCGGTTGAAACAAAAATATGAAACTGCATTTCTCAAAAGGATCTACAAAAGAAAGTTTATTACAATGACTATTCATTTAACATGTCAATGCAAAAGATGTGTTGTTGGCACTGCAAAGACCATTCTAATTACCGATTAATAAACGAGCCATTCATCACTACGTCAATGTACTCGTCGTCTTTTGCTTGGTAAAATATCCAAGCCTTGAGTTTCCAGTGGGGCTTTGTACAAGTCCACCAAGTCAGGGATTGGGCCAGGAATTTCAAAATCCACGGGTGAACTTATCACTTCCTCATCAATTTTCGATGTCAAAACCGTAAGCTTGGGGCTGCTCTGTCTTTCCATGGTTGAACTTATCGCTTCTTTGGGTACATCAAAATTATACAGGTCCACCAGGTCAGGGATAGGGCCAGGAATTTCAAAATTTATGGGTAGCTCATCTTCCTCCGGCACATCTTGGAAGAAATTAGATTCAAAATTTATGATGTCAGATTCTCTAATAGTTTGGTTGGTCTCATTGAGGAATTCTTCTGTTCGGACGCCTGCATACGGGATCAGACTCATCCCGGCGGGGTCCATTTGAGGTGGGTCGGACCAAATACAAGGGGGTTTCTTGTTTTGTGAGTAGTACCGTATAGATTTGTGATCCAGTGTGCCAGACGCAAGAATTTCTTCAGTCTCTTCTGTGATATTTAGTTTTTTGCCATGGTTGGTGAGGGAGTTGACTGTATAGCTCATTGACTTCCTTTTCAAGTAAACACTTTGGAAATTGATGTGGTTCATCTGGTATAGACAAATTAATTGAAATTTATGAGCAATTTTCAATCAAAATGTGATATCAATGGCACATTTTCAAGTTGGGAAGAAAATACTAGTGATTTGATGAACTCAATAAGATGGATTAGGATTTATAGCACTAGAAAATCTGGATTGAAAGAAAAGGATTAAGTAAAAATAAAAAACTATTGAGTCTTGAAACGTGCGTTGGTACGCAAAAAGAGAGAGGTTCTTTCTTACCAACTATTTCACAGAACTAGTGGCGTTACTGGCTAATCAATGCTTGCCACATGTTCAAAATGTAAATCAACAATCCAATAAAAGTTTGACATGTGATGAAATAGTTGCTAGAGAGAACCTCTCGTAAACAGTGCATTAAAGTGATTGGTTGCATGAAAGATAATTTAAGGGGTGGGACATATCCCAATCTTAAAAGGTCTGTATTAAATCATGGATGTAGTTTTGCCCATTGCCTTCAAATGGTGGTAACACTCACCACCATATTTATCATCGTTAGATAAGTTTACATTTTGATATTTGTGTCAATCAACTACACAAATTTTGAAATTTAAACTCATCTAATGTGAAAAATAGGGTGGTGACAAAAAATATTCTCACTAAATCACTAATTCTATCTTCTCAAACATCCGAAATTGTAGATCTCCCTGTAAAAATGTAAAGTTAAAAAAAAGAAAAAAAAATGTTCTGTCTAAAAACATAAACTAAAATTTATTTATTGTGTTTAGTGTAATAACAAATTATAATCTAAAAGCTAGATTAAGGCCATTTAATACTATGGTCTAGTTTTTTTTTTTTTTTTTTACCTTTTCAAAATGGGGACAACTGGTGGCAAGCCACGACTATTCACCCCTTTCGGGCCCAAAAAGGCTATGGAGAATTTCACCTTGTCCATGGCCATAGTCAAGCAGACTCACCAACTTAGAGCCTCGAACCCAGGACCTCCCACATTTTTTGCTTATTAGGGAGCTGCAGTCCGCTCCCTTACCACCGGGCCACTTGCTGTGGTTTACTACTGTCTGGTGTTATTTCTTTTCACTTGTAAGTGAGAAGTCTTATGTTCGATTTTCGCCAAAGACGAATCTAAACCACATTATTGGTAGCTTCTTGTGAGGCTAGGCTACTCTCTCTTCTTTAGTGGAGATAATATTGTTTGTAAAAAAATAATAATAATAAGCTACATTATCGTTTGTTAAAAAAAAAAAAAATCTGCATTTAGGTTTAGAACAAGTACCTGTGATCTGCAAACCCTCAAACTTTCTACCGATAACAAGGTAGTGCTCGAATTCGTATCTTCAATTCCACACATACTCTTTTTTCTCGTTGTAATTTGTGATGTGCAACGCTTGCTCATCTTTCTCGACATTACTTGTGGTTTGCAATTCTTTACACTATATAAGGAGGATAGTGTAGATCTCAAATCTACGTCTTTGGATTCCCAGCTACACATCTTTCTTGTTGTAATTTTAATAGAACAATAATGTTAGTGAATTCGATATAATTAATTAAAGAAAAAGAGAATCGATGAGAATTGAAACTGGTGTATAAGCATAATTGTTTTAAACAATCAAGAAAGGATAGAGCAGAGCTTAAATATATGTTTCAATCCCACACCTACTATTTTGCTTTGTAATCTGTGATGTGAAATCTCTCAGCTTTCCAATGAGGACAAAGTGCTCAGATCTTTGTCTTAAATTTCAATGCTCCATTTCATTGTCACCAATCAAGCGAAGCCTTCTTACCTTAAAAGACTTTATTTTCATGCAACACTTGTTATTGTGTACGCTATGACTTTCCAATTAAATTTTTAATAAATATTTAGCTGCTTTTCAATGTATTTTTAAAATAGTTGGAAGCGTTTGTTTGTTTTTTTGTTTTTTAATTATTGGGTTTCAAAAGTAATTAAAGTGCTTACTACAATAAACACCAATTATGTTTTTCTTGCAGAAAATATTTTAGTGTTTTTTTAGGATTCACTTGCATTTTAACAAATGATTAGTTTTAAAAATATTTTTACCAAAAATGTTTTTAGCTCTTTTAAAAGCACTTCCAAACAAATCCTTAATTTTAGAGTGGATGCTATCGGGATAAGAATTCTTTTGAGGCATTCCTTGACCACAAAGAGAAAAAACCATGGTTATGTCACAAGATTAGACAGTAATAATTGAATAACTATATCCGTTTGACATGTAAATTTGATTAGACAACAATCAATTCGGTGGCCATGGCTTTTGAATTATGAGATTCATAAGTGCTAAGTCTTGAATTATGAGATTGACAAAAGATGCCTTCTGAAATTTTGACAAAAGATATGTTGGGATTTAAAGCATATGTGGGGTTGTTTTCAATTCCACCATTAAAACCATGTGCGTGTGTTTTTAATATTTGGTGGTAATTTTAGGTGTTTAATTCTTCATGTAATCCATGTGATCCCTAAAAGATGAATACGAACATAGAAGCATAAATAACGTAGCAAAAGCAGGATTAAATAATTATCGATGTTGTCGAATCACCAAAACAATGAAAAATATGAAGTCTTACCTCATGTGAAGCTTCCTAAACATCGATTTTGTGTTTCATTCATCAAAAATAATTTTTCTCAATCAACATGTTTATAGTTTCATTGGTTATGGTTTTGTTCAACAATGGAGGGTGCGAGAGGTTTTGATAGTTGAAGAAGATAAATAATACGTTAAAAGTGATTTGGGGTGTATTTAGAATTTTTTTTTAACCTAATAAGGTCAAAATTGTCATTGCATAATAGGGTAAATAAGTCATTTAATATTAAATTTAAATGTGGTGTGCATTTAACATTTTGTGGGGTGCTAATATAAAAAACCAAAAATAATTCTTTTGTGGTTTAGGTGTAATTTTATTTCTAACATTAAGAGATGTCTAGGTTGAAATCCCTCTTCCTATTAACTAATAAAAAATGTATGACATATGAACCCCAAGCATAGAGTTTGTCACTTATCGACTTAATTGTTGTTCTCCATGTTTTTAATATGATCTAATACTTTATAATCTATATGTCTTCTACTTTACAATTTATGTATCCCAATACAATTACGTATTTTTTTAAGTACAAATAGATATTTATTTATATGTTATATATAAATTTGATTTAAATTTAAGAAACCGCGTAGGCTCTCGCATAGTCTCCACCTAGATGCCTAGGCGTTAGGTCCCTGTTCATCACTCGACTAGCACCTAGCACTTTTTAGAACTATGATTAGGTGTTGATACTCCTAAAGGCTCAACACTTGAAGAGCTTTCTCGTGAATCATCAAGTCTAGAGGAAGTATACAAGCACAATGTTAATCCTACAAAATGGCGCACACACGACTGAGGAGTCACGAAGTAACCTTCATCTTCATTGTTTGTTACATTACATCATGCTTATTATTTTTTTACTGCATATTTAATTATAAATTAATTAAATCTCAATTATATACCCGGAAATCCAACACTATATACATCAGATTTATATAATAAGAGAGAAATCTAATTTGGTGACACATCCATAATATCAAGAACGCCCTCTCTTAGAATTAAAAACGAAAACAATTTAATTAATAGGGAGAAAATAATAGGACGATTTATTTTGAATGAGAATTGTTATTGGTACTTTAAAAATCTAGTTGTGTACTCTTAATTTTATATATTATATATTTAAAGTGTTAATAATAGTTCACTTTTGAACAACAAAATTAATTAAGTTTTAAAAATAAAATAATCCCACGTTGATAATAGATCGCTTTTTGAGTGCGAATTATAATTTTACATAAAACTTGGTTTATAGAGATATGTATTTGTGGTGTGCATACATAAGTTAACAACCTAATTACTTAATTTAAAAATGATTGAGATGCAGCAAACTATAGGCATCCCGTCCCTCTATATCAAATCTAATGGCTAACACAAAAAACTTCAAATTAAGTCCTCAAGGCATGTATGTATTATAATAATACTGGAAGGTCATCGATGCGGCGTGACACCTAAAAAGTTAAACCATAGCTAGTTGCAATGTATACTCCAAATTGCTTTCTTTAGAAATTTTAATCCTATTATTTCCTTAATTCATTCTTGGATGAATATACCTTGAAGTAAATGTATATTCGTCCGGATAATATTTGAATTAAGAGATAGGATTAGGCTTTTTAGGAAAAATTGAGGAGCCCTTTTCCTCATGCATGCATCTGTTGCGCCCTAGTGAGTAAGAAATGAGTATAATTGGTTTAGCATGTTTCAAACAGATTACATATACATGAAGTGCCTACCATGTAGGAAAATAAAAAAGAGATTCAAATATCTCCCAAACAAGTATCTGCATACAAATTAAGTAAGAAAAATGACAGCAAAAAGCGATAATTATCGAGGTTAGCTAGGAACATTAGGTCCTCTCAACCCTAATTTCCTATGTACTCAAAACTCAATAAATACCCCTAATCTCGCCAACTACACACGACCAACCGTTGAATCTGTTAGCCATGGCTAGAAAGATCATCAAGGTGCACCGGAATATGGCTTTGAACAAGCTCAAGAATGACCTCATAGAGGTGATGCAGCTGGTCGATAATGAAACAAAGCACCGGGATCGCTTGACCCAGGCCATAAAGTCGAGCATGGCGGAAAACTGGTGGGAGCGCCCAGCAGATGAGATCGAGACTGACAAGCTGGATATTCTGATAACTTGGTTGGAGGAGTTGAAGCGCAAAACAAACGATATGCTAGAGTCAAAAGGTTTGCTTCCCAAGAATAATACTATTTAGCCACATAGAAACCAGAATATACTATTTAGCCACATAGAAACCAGAATATACTATTTAGCCACATAGAGACCAGAATAATAATTTGTGATCGCTATGTACTACTCGAGTCACTTTATGGTTTGCTTTTGTCCCTTTTGGGGTGTTCGATATATTATTCAGTGTGATCGGTATACGAGATGGTACATCATGTGTTACTAAACAAATGGTGGGAACACGTGATATACCATTTATGTTCCCGTCACAACTAAAAATTTCTCCTTATTTTGATGTTTGTCGTTCGATTTTTCGATCATCAAGAACTTATGTAACCTACGCCTTTTGGCTTATCAAAATAATGAAGCTTGATGTATTTTAGGGTTGTTTGTCTATCTAATGTTATTTTCACCGTCACAGAAGGTTACGTGAAAGTTGGGTTAAAAAACCGTTTCATCAAACTTGACATCGTGTTTTAATTAGCAATATTAGTGATAAAGTTTGTTAATTAATGATTTTGTTTTATTCCATTGTGGTTATGGTTAAGTATAATACTTGCATTCTCATGCGAGGATACACATATTTCCCTGCTTGTAAATACTGTATCTTAACTGATTAAAAAATCTTTCAAATGCAACTATTATCCTTCATGAATACTAGCTCTCATTGAAAAGTATGACTATATGTACACATTTGGTGATTGTTGGTCGGTAGGATTTGTATCCGAACCAAAGCAAGTATGCAATATTAACTGTATTCTTATTTATCAATGATATTCAGTATTCTCACACAGTTTTGTTTATCTGCACTCGTTATATGCAATTTTTCTGTAATACATCGAAATATGCAATATTTCCGTATTCGAACCCCATTATATGAGCATGTTACCATAATCAAATATTAATATTGAAAATGAAAGTGAAAAACAGTTGCGCTTAAGTGAAAAACAGTTGCGCTTATGTTTCATTGTATGAATTATAGATTAAAAATTTACGAAGCATCTACTTTGTATGCTATCTTAGTAACTACATACAAATTATTAAGCATAGCTACAACAAATAATTATAATTAACTCAGTTAAGGATACCTCCCCCACACAATCTTAGATTTCGATGTACTCAAAACTCAGTAAATAATCCCTTAATGCTACAAATTACACACAATAAAACCATTAATTAGGGGGTTTTTATCACAAATGGTCCCTGAGATTGATCAAACTCATCATTTTGGTCCTTCACTTTCAAAATCAATCAATGTCGTCCCTAACATTCACTACCGAACATCAATTTGGTCCTTCTGTTAAGATTCCGTCAACTATTATGTTAGTTTGTATGCTGGACCCACAAATCCAATGAAATGGTGACATGTGGATTACACAAAATAAGAGTTTTTATCGCAAATGGTCCCTGACATTGATCCAACTCCTCATTTTGGTCATTGAGTTTCAAAAATCCATAAATTTGCTCCCTGACTTTCAATACCGCACGTCAATTTAATCATTTCATTAAAGTTTCGTCAATATTTTTTGTCCCACTGATTCAATCATATGGCACCACGTGAATTAACTATAAGAAACTTTTTTTTTTTTAAGATTTAAACTAAAAGTAAAATAAGAGACTAGAAACCAAACCTAAAAGAAAGAAAAAAAGTCATTGTCATCTTCATCAGGGTATGCTAAAAAAGAAAAGGAAGGCATCATGACACCACTAAAGTACTTGGCTTTCTGAACTCACTCCTAATTCTCTTTAGTTGGTTATAATCCTATCAACTTTGAATTGAATTTGGATTCGATTTATCGAATTTAGATTGAATTTTTTTTCCAATTGGGTTGTGGGATGTAAGAAAAATGTCAACGCAGAATACTCGTCCGTTGGTTCACTCTTTAAAAAAATAGTTTCTTATAATAAATCCACGTGGAGCCATATTGATGAAAATTTAACGAAATGACTAAATTGATGTGCGATAGTGAAAGTCAGGGACCAAATTCATCAATTTTTGAAACTCAGGTACCAAAATGAGAGGTTGGACCAATGTCAGAGACCATTTGTGATAAAAATCCTTATTTTGCATAATCCACGTATCACCATTTCATTGGATTTGTGGGTTCCTGTTGACCCTAAAAACTTGGGCCCAAACAGTCTCACTTACAAACTAATAGAATAGTTGAGGGAATCTTAATGGAATGACCAAATTGATGTGGGGTAGTGAATGCCAGGGACGACATTGATTGATTTTGAAAGTAAGGGACCAAAATGATGAGTTTGATCAATCTCAGGGATCATTTGTGATAAAAACCCTTAATTAAGTGATGGCCATGGATGGAAAAAGTATGGATCGTCAAGGGGTGGAGATATGACGAATGAGGCCAAACTCCAGTTAACCTTCTATAAGCGAAGGTATGGCCTTTTTCAGAAAGATCATCGAACTCTTTACCCTGTGTGGTTCAGAGATTGCCCTCCTCATTGTCTTCACACCGAGCAAAAAGGTCTTTTGCTTTGGTCACCCGTGCTTTGAGATGGTCATTGATATGTTCCAGATTAGATCCTCACACAACCAGCTGATCATGGGTTTTGATACGCAATATTGCATGTCGAGGCTTACCGTAATGTGAATCTGAGTGAGCGCAATCTTGAGCTGATTAAAGGTGATAGAGTTGGCCAATATCGAAAGAAAGCTTGGCAAGCACATGACCTAGGTTATGAAGGCGAGCGTGGCAGAAAACTGGTGGGAGCGCCGGTTAGACGAGATCAAGAATGAAGGGTTGGAGCTTATAAGAAGTTGTACGAAGGAGATGAGGTGAATAATAATTTTTTTTTTTTTGGGGACCTCTTCCGCTAATGATGCTGATAGGCGTTTAGGCCACCAAGGTTTAACCCCCAATGTAAACATTGCTGGATTCGATCTTTTTAATTGAAACAATCATGTCATGTAGGCTCCTACAAATTAGGCTAGTACCAGAGAAATGCTGGGTTTAATAACAACTCTTTTGCTTGACCTCTCAATCCATGGAACCCTAACTTGGTGGAGGCTTTCTCTGAATAGATTTATAAAGAATAATATGTATGTTGTTGTTTTTAATAAAACAATTTTTTAATAAACTAATTAGACATAAAGAAAATTAAGTGGTCGATCTAGTGTGTAAATTGCACTCTACAGTACTAGCTGGAATCATGTTATGCCTTGTCTATTAATTTGCTTTTTCGGGTCTTGTTTTTATGTTTGTCTTTATTTTATGATGAACTTCTATGTAACTTAAGTCTTTTGGCTATCACATTTGTGAAATTTATGTCTTAAATGTCTTTTATCTAATGGATTTGATTGCTAAAGTATTTTGGTGATCTTTCAAACGATTTTTGGTGATGACAACTAGCAACTGTACACATACTATGCATGTGATTATAAATTTTGAAAATAAATTTACAAAAAAGAGAGAAGTGATTATAAATTTTGAAAATAAATTTACAAAAAAGAGAGAAAACATAAATGGATTTGATTGCTAAAGTATTTTGGTGATGACCTTCAAATGATTTTTGGTCGCTGAAGAAGTTATCGGCGACCTTCAAACCATTTTTCATCGCTAAAGCATTTTCGAGGAAGAGCATGCTCATCTTCCTAACGTTCCTCTCTAGCATCACCCATTGATTCTTTAAATGTTTGGGGTGGTGGGTAGGCTGGTATTTCTGCTAGTGACACAGAGGAACTGGTACAATCTTTTGACTTCAATTTTATACTTCCTTTTATCCATCTTAAACTGAAATTCAATTAATTGGTTATGAGAAACATATGTTTTCCTTGCTTTTTAGTAGAGCATGTCAAAAAAAAATATTTTTTAATACAACAATACGTTTATAGCAAAATGGAAGAATAAACATCCATGAAATTTGAACCTACAAGTTCTAAAAATGATGGTCTTAGGCCTTGGTTGCTCTGTCTACATATTTTTTCCTCCTGAAGTGGCAGATACGCTATAATAATATCTCAAAATGCAATTAATGACAGAAGGAGAAGAGATTTTGCTTTCAAAACTTGTGTACTTATTCCCAGATTAATACAAGGTACAAGCCTTTATCAATAACAAGATGATAATAATTTGTTTACGGGCCACGAAAAGGATCCACTTCTTTTTTTCTTCTATAAAATCTGTGTCCCAAGTTCATTTTAACAGTCAACTTGAATCATGGAGCATATCACTTCAAGTTAGCAACTGTTGAAAACTAGTCAATTCGAGTTAAACGAAGTATTTCAAAATTCTAGGTTCAGAAATCTTTTTATTCTTCTCTGTAAGAAGCTATTTGTAGAGAACAAAATACAAGCCTAATTGAGCAAGTCAACCTAATAAAGAAATTAGAGCATAGGAATTAGCTACATCTCTGGAACATAAAACCAAATTCCCATGAAAATAAAACTTTCCCTTTTATAATTTCCAACAAGTCGAACAAAGAAAATAAAACTTGCGATAAAGTGACCACAACCATGAGTCAAATTGAGAACTCCGAATTTTACAAATTCTAGAATAATCTCACTCACTGTCTGAACTGCAATCGTCAGGAATATCTTCGAAGAAATTCTCAAAAAGACTTGAATCCTTCAACAACGCATCAACATCCGGAATTGGACCTTCAATGTGATATCTAAAAATCCAAGGCTTCTTTTCTTTTGTATTCTTAATCTCTTCCACCTTATTTTCTTTTGTGCAGGTCATATCATCCAAAGCATGAGTCTCCAATGGATTTGTAGGCAAGTCATCTTTCATGATGTTAGTTTTTCTTCTTTGGCCTCTAACAAGGGGTGTTTGTATTATGGTCGACCTTCGCTTCCGACTTACATTTTGTGGCAAATAATCAGTTAGAGATTTAACTTCTTTCTCGGTATTATTCTTGTTTTTGTAGGAACTGATCATTTCAGCCCTTCCTCTTCCGCAATAATTATTCATCTACAAGAGAGTGTTTATAAAAGATCAAATTAGTACAAAATAAGAGAATACTAAATTAGATAAAATTACCTAAGTGTTATCCTTTTTACGTGGGCACAACAGTAGTGCAATTAATCTTTGGTAGTGCTATCCGCCCACCCATTTTTACCTCTCACGCACCTCTCTTTATTTCCAGTCGTTGGGTCAAATGGATTAAAAAAGATCAAAAGATAAAAGTTAACAAGAGTATGTGAGATAAAAAAGAGCGTGAATAGCACTACCCTTAATTTTATATCTTACCTTTTTGCTCTGTATGAAGTTTAGGGTGAGAATTAAGGAAAGGAGTAGGAAAAATGAGGTGGCAGACGAAAGGAAAGAGCAACTTTAAAAGGTTAGTGGGTTAAAAGAGTATTTAAGTTGTTTTCTTTTCAAATTTTTTTTCGCAGCCCCCACCCGCCCTCGCGCGGGAGGGGTGGAGTTAAAAAAAAAAGGATGAATGTGAAAATATGATTAACATGTAGAAATTGAAACACTCCTAAAAGGCAACGAAACCAACGTTTACCGTTGCAGCCAACATCTTATGTTCGAATTTCATCTCCTCCAAAAGCGCTTGTATTTAAACAAAACATCCAATATCGAAAATGTAATTTATCTAAGGATTAAGAATTTTGTTGCTCATAATTACTGCACTACCTTTCATGTTTGAAAATTGCATAAAATGCAATAGATATTAAGTCTCTACAAGAAAATCAATGAAAAAACGTGTTTTACATACAACGAAGACAAACAAAAAGGCAAAGACAAGAAAATACACACCTAGATCGGTGGTCCTCGTCAACGAGAAAAGCGAAGGAAGAAATTTGCAACCTCTTTGTTTTAGAAACCTCTTATGCCGACATCAGAAAACCCTTTCTTGTGGTCTGTTTTATAAAAGAATGGAGTATGTCCTTCCTAGTGTTGGATTTGGGTACTATTTCAAAGTTCGTCTTGCACAAGTGATTAATACAAATCCTGCTAGCTATAGTAATCACTAATTGGTATTTAATAAAAATAAATGGGATGGATAAAGATGTAAATCCAACTAGCAATAAGTAAATATGTTTTGTGATGTGATAATTGGTTACTATTATGTAAAAAATAAAAACGCAGGGTATGACAAATAATTTGTTATTATTGTGAAACAATAATTGTGGGTTAAATGGAAAGAACTATCCAATTTTTAGAGGTGATTTCAAATTAATGTCAGTATTCACCATCTGAAGTAGCTAGAATCGTCAGGAATCTCTTCAAAGTACTTCTGGTACAGTCTTGGATCAACATCTGAAAATGGATCTGAAATTTCCCATGAAATTTTCCAAGGGTTCTTGGTCTGTTGGGAACCGGTGCTCTGACTTTCTTTGGGTGTTGAAACCACTTCCTCATCACTTGCCGGAATCACAGTTTCATCTCCTCTCTTGACCCTTTGAGCCTCTTCCACTGAAACCTCACAACCCTTTTCTTCTTTGGTGTAGAAATCACTTCTGCTTTCGCTCTCGGGCGCAGAAATCACTTCCTTGTCACTTCCCGGAATCACATTTTGATATCTTTTCTTGACCCTTCGAGACCCCTCCACCGAAACCTCACAACCCTTGCCTTCTTTGGTGTATAAGTTGCTTCCGCTTTCACTCTCAGGTGCAGAAATCACTTCCTTTTCACTTCCCAGAATTACATTTCCATCGCTTTTCTTGACCCTTTGAACCTCTACCCTTGAAACCTCAAAATCCTTTTCTTCTCTGGTGTAGAAATCGCTTCCGCTTTCGCTCTCGGGTGCAGAAACCACATATTCTTTAGCTTTTTTTTGTACAAGCAGTAGTCCCCCTTGTTGTGCCGGTATTCTTGAAACTATACAAGTCCCTCAGGAGAGGAATTGGACCCGGAATTTCAAACAAAGGCTTTACATGACCATCAATCTGCTCCGTCTTGGTGTTTTCGATTTGCTTTGGTTTGGAATTTTCGGTTTCCTTTGTTTCATCTCCAGTGGCTTCTTGATCAAGATTAATCTTTTCTGCTGTATCTGCAGTAGTTTCTTGATCTTGCTGCCCCGTTCCATCAGTTTGATCATGATCTTGATCAGCATCCGAAGCAGCATTAGATTGATCGTCTGGACTGGTTTCTTCACCCGCATTCTCTGCCATTACTGAAAGAGACCAAACACTCTGAAAATAAAGAATGGAAGCGAGAGAGAGGGAGGGAGGCAAATTTGGGTTTAGCTTTTGGGCGTATGCGTATATCTAGAGAGAGTGACAGATAAGAGAGAGAGTGTGACAGATAAGAGGGAGAGAGGTGGGCTGGTATTTCTGTTAGTGACGGTTACAGAGGAAGTGGGAACAATCTTTTGACTGAACTTCAATTGGTTGCGACTTTTGGGACCTCCGCCTTTTAGTACAGTTGTCAGTATTTTTTTTTATTGAGAATTGTTATTGTCATTCTAAAATTCTTATTTTGTATGCCAAACTTTCTATAATTAGAAAGAAATACACTTATAATGAGATTTTTTTAGTGTTAATAACAGTTCCCTTTTTATTTTTGATAAAATAGGAATAGTATTAGTGAAGTGTCAATTTGTAAATCTTGTAAAATGTCACATGTCTATTGAGAAATGAATATATTGTTGATGACCTGACTCGCTTGAATTGATCTTACAATTTGGGTTCAGTATTTTTAGATCAAGCTCCTTCATTGTGTTGACATCTTCTAGTTATTGATATAGCAGGAGTTGCTTGGCCTAATGACATGTTATGCCCCTTTGTTAACAAAAAAAAAAATGTCAACTTGGTTAATTGGAATTGGTATGTAAAGTAAGGGTGGACAAAAATACTGGAGGAACCAAACCGAACTCGGACTGAATTGGAAAAAAAATCGATTGGTTCGATTTTTTTGGCAAATTATGATACGGGACAAAGAACCGAACCAGAATTAAGTTAAATAGTTCGGTATCAGTTCTAGGTTTGGTACCAAATCGATTTTTGTATTTAGAATTTGATAACCACACGGCTGGCTTTAATGAGTGGTAGCTGAGTCCATACATGGATTGTACCGTACCTGCTCACTCTTTTCTCTCTCTCATTCTCGAGTGCATCGAACTCTCTCCCACACATTCCTCTCAATCTCTTCTCTTTTCCCTCTTCTTAGAATTACAAACCCTAAAATCTAACTTACTTAGATCACTTCTCTCTTAGGTCGATTACATTTTTTGAATTCTGTTATTGCTTAAACACATAATACATTAAATGGTGATTAATAATAAACATTGCCCTTTCATTAAGTTAAATAAGAGTTTAACAAAATTTTATTAAAGAGATGATACAAATGACGGTACAAATAAGTGATAAGTGTAACATTACTCTTTCAAATGCTGTTACATCAAAACAAGTATCCCAAACCCTATTATTTCTGGTCAACCCGACCCATTAGCTACCTAGCTAGTTAGCTACCTTCTCACGACATCTGCAATTAAAACAATAAATAAATAACTAACATGAAACAAAAATATTAAGTGAACTTAAGCAGCCACTATACTTATGACCATATTAATTAATTTAGATTTGATTAATCATCGTTAGATGAGTTTGATTCATTTAACTACTACAAAAACTTAAAAATATAAACTCATTTTACAATACTAAAGGATTGTGAGTAAAAATACACACATAAATAACCAACTTTAATATAAATACATATACCGTGTAAGCATATGGCTGGTGACGTCCTCCTGCCCCTACTCTTGTGACCTTCCCAAGCCTCAGCAACCTGCATGAACACAGTATCTTCAATCAACCATTCTTGCATAACACATTCCGAGAGAGAGAGAGAGAGAAAGAGAGAGAGGGGCAATGCTAACTTTCTTAGTGCTTTGCTGGTGTCGGGATTGTCACCTAACTCCGTACGTATCTTGACTTCAGGGAGACAGCTGCCGCGAGACAAGAGATTCAGGATGGCTTCGTCTTTCTTGTCCATAACCAAACACCTCACCCGCCTCCGCTTCATCGGAGCCTTCCAAACCGTTTCAATCTTGATACCTTTCCATCCAGTTTTCGACATGAACAGTCGTTTGCTTCGACTTCGCCTGCTGGAACACTAATTAAGAAAATAATGATTAATTAAAATCAGATTAACTAATCAATATAAATTATCATCTACAAAAAAACACAAAGTGCAAATTACAAAATTGGACGAAAATTGAAGCTCTAAGTAAAATGATGAGAAAAATCTAATAAACAACAAATCGATTTGAAAACGGCAATCGGAGGAGAAAAATCTAACAAAACCAACAAATTGATTATGCACAAATTCAAAGCTTACAGCTGACTACCAAACAGCACGTAAAAATTCGAAAATGGATGAGAGAGAAGCTCGATCACCTCGACATTCATCGTATGAGCTTGAATCTCATCCTTTGAGACATCCCTGGTGGCGAGGAGAAGCAGAGCCAAAGCAGCTGTGCGTTCGCTTGGAGAGGGGAACGGAGCCATAGGTTGCTTCTTTCTGCCTCACTCTAGCTCTCTTTCAGTATGTGTGCGTGTAATATATGTGTGTGTGTGTGTATATATAAATATACACATGAACTGTCGTATTCAACTTTACGAATTTCTACTTCCTGTGGCTAAATTATATGTCGTATTCAACTTTACGAATTTCTACTTCATGTGGCTGAATTATATGTCGTATTCAACTTTAGGAGTTTCTACTTCCTGTGGCTGAATTATATGTCGTATTTGATGAAATTGGGATTTCATCATAAAACCAATTAACAATATGAGGAGTAGACCAAGACCATATAAGTACATAGCAAATCTTGTCCCTCACCAATGTGGGACAACTCTCAACATGTCCCCGCAATTGTGGTCGATTTTCAAGCCTACACATGAACAATAAGTGGGTGACGCGGAGCGCGTGCCGTTTGGCTTCACAAGTGGGACGATATGCTTACCATGATGAAATTAGGATTCTACATTAAAACCAATATATATATATATATATATATATATCTATATATATTTTAGCCTGAGCCTTGTCCTTCGAAAAGTTATCTAGAATCATGTGTTACATTACAAGTATGTATATATCAATTAATCAAATCTCCAAAATAACATATGCATAGATAATATTACATCTTCATAAAATTTATAATTGTCCGTGACGAGTTTTTATATTTTAAAATGGCTTTTTATATTAGCATCTCATAAAATGTTGAATGCATTACACATTAAAATTTAATATTAAATGATTTATTTATTCTACTATGCAACGACAATTTTGACCTTATTATGTTTTAAAAAAAAAACAAATTTCTAAATACATCCCAAATCATTTTTGTCACAGCCCGTCCCTGATTTTAAGAGTTTTAAAGTTTTAATAAAGGATTTTACAAAAATGCCCTTTGAGGCACGCACATTATTCGAGGTTAATCGTTGGGTCGTGCCATCTAAGATTCGTTTTCTTGACATATCCTCGTAGTATTCGTCACTACGGTCATGTGGGCATTGACGATTCTTGATTTGGAGTTATATCGAAAAAGTTATTAACGTTTGAAATTTGGGATTTTAAGGAATTATAATTTTAGTAAAATCTAGAATTTTCTTTTATGAAAATGGATGGCCCAGATTTAATGAAGAATTAAATGGATGGTTGGGATGAGAGAAAAAAGGATTTTGTGTGTGTGTATGTGAAGAAAAAGAAGAAGCTGTCGGGGAGGAAGGAAAAACAGAGACAGAAACGGGATTGGGCAAGGCTGCCCAATCTGGAAACAAGAAGATGAGGCCGAATGGGGAGGAGAGAGTGAAAGTTGAGTGACGAATCAGGGAAGAGAACAGGAGGGAAAGGAGAGAAGAAGAAAAGGAGGGAACCCAGCCGGGTTACCCGTTCCTCCCGCGGACCCGCACGACCCAGAGGGATTTCCGGCCAAATTTGGCCATTTTTCAGGCGATTTTTACCTAGTTTTCACCTGGTATCATCATGGCATCGTCCCAGCTTCCATTTCCACCTGAGTTTGAGGGTCATTGGTCGTGATTTCACGACAAAAGTTTGTGTCGAGCCCGAGGGCACCCACGGTGGAATCCGCCAATTCTGAAGCAATTTCTTCCAATTGACACTACTCATACACTTACCTTGAGGCCTAGAACAATTCCCAATCATTGGTTGGAGCGGCGGAGTTGAATTGAAGTCGAATTGAAGATCACCCAATTCTAGGGTTCTTCACGGTTTTGGTGAAATTGGAGCTCTTCCAGGCCAAATTGGCCTTGGCCACAGGTATAAAGTTTGCTCTAACCATTGAGATCTTCAATTCTGTAATTTTTGAGAATTTTTTGAAATAGTTGGATTTTCCGGCGAGCCGGGGCGGCCAACCGCCACCCGCGGCGGCCCGTGCGGAGGCGCGTGGCCAATGGCCCGCCAATTTCATTCTTATCATGTGTTTAAGGTTCTAGGTTCAGTTTTGATAATTGATGGACGTAAATTGAATAATTGAACCTAAGTTCGTTACGATTCGTGGTTAGGTGAAAATGTGAATTGACGATCCGACCGTTGGATCGTCACCAAACTTTGATACGTTGTAATACATAATATTTGAGGATTATAGGAACTTACGGATTGGGAATCCGATTTACGGATCTTCCGAAATTGGAGTTGTAAGTTCATAAAATAGAATGTTAACCGTCACTTGGTTTTGGAAATTGACGGAGATCCGACCGTTGGATGGTAATGAAATTTTAGGATGATGTCCTAGAGGTATATTGTGGACCTCTGGAAGTTATGGATTTGAAATCTGAGTTGCAGATCTTCCGGATCGAACTGCGTAGTGATGTGTTTTATATAAGTTATATTCTATCGATATGATTTCTGAGGTTGGATTTGATTATTATTCTAGGCGCCGATCGTCATGACGCCTTGATGTGTTGTGCTAGGGAGTTGTTGGGCGAACTCCAGGTGAGTGGGCAGTATTTCTGTTTATACCTATATACTATTGATATTTTTCCCAGAAATTGAGTTTAAATGAAAGTATGTTTTAAAATGCCATGCATGCATATATGAGTTATATGAATTGATAATTGATGCATATATATATGTGAATTGGTGCTGTGGACGCACATGTAAGTATCAGGTGAGTTTTATGTTATTCATGTGCATTGTTGATGATGTGTATTATGTTGATAGCTCATAACCTGCAATTATGGTGTTAGTGCTTATATTATTCACCTCGCACCGCACGCTCACCTTGGATCCAAGTAGGTACATGTCGTACAAACCATGAGAGGGTTCCGACATGTCGTACAGACCATGAGAGGGTTCCGACTGATATGTGACCTTAGATTATGTGCACAGATGATTGATGAGAGAAGCACTAGAGCGTATTATTACACCATTCATGTCGTACAGACTACTTTAGGTAGTTCCGACTTATATGCAGTGTAGTACCGTACAGGTCACCGAGGTGACTCCGGTTGGATTGGATGTTGAGCTATAGAATTAACCGTACAGGACCAACTGCAGGGTCTCTGGTTAATTCACCATTTCACCTGTTACATTGATGCATCATTCATTCTGTTTTTGAAAGTTTTTAACATGGCATACTTTCTGGTTTTTAAGAAAGATTGATGATTTGAGATTTATGAAAAGTATTATGCTATTATGCTATTTTCTGGGAAAGTATACAGGTTTTACAGTGAGGGGTTAGAAATGTTTTAAATGAAAAGTTTTCGAAAAACTTTGTTTTATTGACCCACTCAATTTTGTTTTGCACCCCTCCAGGTTCTAGATAGCAGAGCTTTGGTGGCCACGAGGAATCCAACGGTGTTCTGACAAAATTCACAAAAGTAGGACTCACCCTTGGGTGTTTCATCTTAGTAATTGTATTTTTAAAGCTTCCGAACTATGTAAATGGTTACGTCACTCTCACGTGACGGCCAGCATGCCCTCATTCGGGACGGGGTGTGTCAATTTTTAACATATTATTTATCTTCTTCAACTATCAAAATCCCTCCCACCCTCCATTGTTGAACAAAACCCTAACCAATGAAACTACAAACATGTTGATTGAGAAAAAATATTTTTGACGAATGAAACACGAAATCGATTTTTCGGAAGCCTCAAATGAGGTAAGACTTCATATTTTTTTATTGGTTTAGTGATTTTGACGACATCAATAATTATTTAATCTTGCTTTTGCTGCGTTATTCAAGTTTCTATGTTTGTATTCATCTTTTAGGGATCACATGGATTACATGAAGAATTAAACTCCTAAAATTACCACAAAATATTAAAAACAGACATGGGTTTTAATGGTGGAATTGAAAACAACCCACATATGCTTTAAATCCTAGGCGGCATCTTTTGTCAAAATTTCAGTCGGTATTTTTTTTCCAAATTAAAAGCTTTATAAGATTTGGGAAATGTGGGGTGTATAGAAAATATGTGGTGCATGTAGAAAATGTAAGTTTTATATTGAGAATGTGAGGTGTGAGGGTCATGGGGAAGTATGTGGGGGTGTATTAAGATAATTTTTCATTGAAAAAGAAAATAAGGATGTATTAAGTATGTGAGGTTTATTCAATAATTTGTGGGGTGTTAATATAATAAGCCTTTTAAAATTGTTGTATAATAAACTCGTTGTCTATACTATTAAACTCAGTTAGATCAATAAAAGCTTTACAGACCGTAACTCTCATATAATATGTTGAATAATAAGAAACAATAGAGAATTAAAGAAATCTAAAACTTATGTGTTGAATAGATTTCGAATTGGGATGACAAAAATGTATGCGATTTCAAAAAGAAAAGGTGAATGGCTCTAGGGCTTGGCTGCAGTGTTAAAGAGGATTTTTTTTTTTTAATTTTAACTACACGACATATTCATTTCGAGTGACACATGTCTACGTTCTTAATGGATGATTTGCTTTGATCCATGCTTGATTCTCAGACGAGTTATGAATATGTTGCGTTGATCCATGCTTACTTTCAGACGAGTTTTCTTTTTTAGTTTTCTTCTCCTTTTTTCTGTCAAAGATATTTTTTATTTTCATTTAATAAACTGTTTGCCTTCTCCCTAACCCTAGCTCCCTAAGGCCATCTCAAACCGATGACTGGTCAGAGGGCTCGTTTTAACCCTCTGGCCCTCCAAGATCCTCAAATATATTAATATTTTAATGAACAGTACATGACCATATTTGCCTCCCTCTCCAACCGAGGGCCAAAGGGCCAGAGGGCTCATTTTAGCCCTGTCACAAAAAACCGTCTCCAACAGAGGGCCAAAGGGTCATAGGGCCAAACATAATTTATTATTTAAAAACTAGAACTTAAATGTTGTTTAAGTTTCATGCTGTTAAATGTTTTTTTTATGTTGTATAATTTTTATGTTGGTTAATGTTATTTAATGTTGTTTCATATTGTTTAATGTTGTTTCATGTTACTTAATTTAATTTAATGTTGTATAATGGCTTAGGAAGTTATAGGATAAAAATAGAATTAAAAAAAATACGAAACAAATTTTGTGAAATAGAAGTGATAGGGAAAAAATAGAATTTAAAATAAAATGAAACAAATTTTGTGAAATAGAAGTTATAGGAAAAAATGGAATTTAAAAAAATATATGAAACAAATTTTGTAAAATAAAAGTTATGGGAAAAAAATAGAATTAAAAAAATATGAAAAATAGAAGTTATAGGAAAAATTTTGTAAAAAAATAATAATAATAAAACTGTAAAAAAAAAATTCAAAGCATTCATGTCGGTTATAACTGACAGGAATGCTTTGCATTTAAAAAAAATCTGGCCAGCCCTCTGGCCTTCCAGCCCTCTCTGATTCCGTGGGGCCCTTTTAGATTCCACAGCCCTCTGGCCTGGCCCTCGGTTGGAGACGGTTTTCGGGCTATTTTTGGCCCTCTGGCCTTCTGGACTCTTTAGTTGGAGATGACCTAACCCCTTCGATTGTAAAGTTTTCTAAACCCAGAAATTAAAACCCATGTCAGTTATCTTCCTTCAAAATTTGACGCCATCCACCCACTAAATCCCACACACACACACACTCTCTCTCTCAGCATGTGTATAAATAAATATGAAAATATGACTTTAGCCCTTGAAATTTAATTTTTTCCACATAAAACCCGTCATAAGTTTTTTACTCAAATAAAACCCATTAACTAGATTCCATATCAGCAAATTCATTAATTATATTTGACTTTACACATTTAAAAAATTTCGATGCCCAAAACACCCCTATTTGAATGTTTGATGTACACAATTAGTTCCATATAGATTGTAAGGGAGAATTAATGATTTTACGAAAATAATAAATAATAAATTTATTGCCTAATATATAATAACAACAAAACATGCCTAACATATGTAACATTACATGCTTAGTTAATTCAACAAATTATATTTTACATATAAATGTAGGTAAATTATTTCACACACATATATATAACAAAAAAAAAAAATTAAAACAAAATGCCTGGTATACGTAAAAATTCATGCAAAATAATTTACCTACAAAAAATGTTATTTGATTCAGTGCACCTACTATTCAAATTTTAAAATGTTAGATTGCTTAAAAAAAAGCAAAATAATTTCCCCACTATATGTAAAATAAATGCAAAATAATTTACCTACATAATAAAGCAAACCCAATGTATGCAAAATACATGCAAAATAATGTACCTACATAAAAAAAAATTATTATTTTATTCAATACTATTTTACCTATTATTTTGTACATATAATAATAAAATGTGCCCAATATATATGATGATACATACAAAATAATATACCTACAAAATATATGTTATTTGCTCATCATAAATTTACATATAGGTAGATTAATTAGTATAATATGTTTAATCATATATGTAGTATTGTGCATACATACGTACATATACATATATATACATATACATATATATACATATACATATATATACATATACATATATATATATATATATACATATACATATATATATATATATTGAGCTTGTGGTAGTACTAGATACATTTGAACGTGTATATATATATGTGTGTGTGTGTGTGTGTGTTAGGGGTAATAATATGCAATAAATTATTTGTTCATTGTAAATAAGGTGAGTAATAATATTTATTGATTTATTTTGAATGTTGTGGTACAAGTTGTAAATATTTTGTATTAATAGGTCAATTACTTTCCTACATGGCAATCTGTAACATCCCACATCGCCCAGGGGAGTGATCCTTAAATGTATATTCCCATCCCTACCTAGCACGAGGCCTTTTGGAAGCTCACTGGCTTCAGGTTCCGTAGGAACTCCGAAGTTAAGCGAGAAGGGGGCCAGAGCACTCCCAGGATGGGTGACCCACTGGGAAGTTGCTCGTGAGTTCCCAGAAACAAAACCGTGAGGGCGTGGTCAGGGCCCAAAACGGACAATATCGTGCTACGGTGGTGGAGCGGGCCCGGGAAGTGATCCGCCCAGGGCCGGGATGTGACAAATGGTATCAAAGCCAATCCCTGGCCGGAAGTGTGCCGACGAGGACGTCGGGCCCCTAAGGGGGGTGGATTGTAACATCCCACATCGTCCATGAGAGTGATCCTTAAATGTATATTCTCATCCCTACTTAGCACAAGGCATTTTGGGAGCTCACTGGCTTCGGGTTTCGTAGGAACTCCGAAGTTAAGCGAGAAAGGGGCTAGAGCACTCCCAGGATGGGTGACCCACTGGGAAGTTGCTTCTGAGTTCCCAGAAACAAAACCATGAGGGCGTGGTCAGGGCCCAAAGCGGATAATATCGTGGTACGGTGGTGAAGTGGACTCGGGAAGTGATCCGCCCTGGGCCGGGATGTGACACAATCACTTTTAAATTTGGGTTTTATTTGAATGTTTATAATTAGGTGAGTTTTTATATAGGAAATAAGAGTTACAAAGGTCTATATCTAAAGAACCCTAAATAAATATATGTATCATTTTTAGGTTTTTTCTCGAGAAAGACCACATGCACCATGTAAATATTGTTAAGGGTACCCAAAATCAACATGAATATGATCCAATTCTTGACCTAGGCAATGTGAATAAATTATAATTTTGGGGGGATTTTGGACTATACAACATGTTGATTTTGTTACATTGTCTAGTTGCAACAAAGGAGATTGTGATTAAATTAATAATTTTTGGGGGAAGAAAGCAGCTTTTTTATTCATAAATCACCAAACTGCGTCTGCAGGTCCTGGTTCTTAATGCCTACTTAATTGTTTAAAGTTCAGCTCTCAGCTTCGGCTCCAAACATATGGGCAGATAATGCAAAATTGGGATGAACAGGCTTAAATAATCATGCGTCCTCTATAACAAACCTAACGCTTCATTGTGCACCTGAAAAGTTGATATTTAACCTCCGCACCCTGAAATGTGAATGTAAACTTAAGCTCTAATTGATTATTAATCTCCATAGTGTTAAAGTAGTCAGAAGATAGACCTTGTGATTACAAAAAAATAGATATATGCCTTTTGATCCAATCGTTTATCAATTTCCATGTTTGACGTTTTGTCTCGCTGCTGTTGCAATGGGCAGTGGTTTTGAACTAGCAAATTAATACGTTGGACGATTTGCATTGATGCATGCTTCCTTTTCAGATGTGTCATGAATATGTTGCATTGTAGTAAGTTTCCATTTTTTTCCAAGTAGGACTTTTCTTTAAATTGCATTCCCCGTTGTATTCAAGTAAAGTCTAAGAGGCAGCATACAAAAAGAAAAAGGTTTAAATATCGAGGAATTATTTGATAAGCATCATCCACATTTTAGTTGTAAAAATGAGACACAATCGCTTTTCACGAGTCTTTGAGATTGCATTTGGTTTTGTAAAGGCTTATTTAGTTATGGACATTTAATATTACGGTCTAGTAGTAATCTCATTAATGACGAGTTCGCAAATAGTAGTAATCTTATCCGTGTTTCTGTCATAATGAAAAATTTCTCGTCGTATAGATATCATAATTTGCGGATTGCACCACCGCAAATTAATTGCATTACTGTCGTGTTCATGCAGAAAGGATAACACTTAGGTAATTTGATCTAATTTGGTATTATCTTCTTCTTCTTTTTTATGAACACTCTCTTATAGATGAATAATTATTGCGGAAGAGGAAAGGCTGAAATGAGTTCCTACAAAAACAAGAATAATACCGAGAAAGAAGTCAATCTCTAACTGATTATTTGCCACAAAATGTAAGTCGGAGCGAAGGTCGACCAAAATGCAGACACCCCTTGTTAGAGGCCAAAGAAGAAAAACTAACATCATGAAAGATGACTTGCCTACAAATCCATTGGAGACTCATGCTTTGGATGATATGACTTGGAAGAGATTAAGAGTACAAAAGAAAACAAGCCTAGGATTTTTAGATATCAAATTAAGATATAATACTAGAAGCAGACCCCACATCTACCACGGTGAATGCCCGTGGTAGATTGCAATCCACCAGAGACACTATACTCATTAAGATTCTGGACAGGACAAAATGTTCAAATTTCTACCACGAGCAAAGCACGTTGTCAATTAGACAATAATCACAAATCTTACCCGTGGTAGATAAGAATCGAATACCACAAGTTCAGACCGTTGTGAATCACTAATTGATCACAGACAATGTCCGTTATTAAAATTTTTGCAAAAATTAAAAAATATATATATTTAATTAAAATAATATATAAAAACTTACAAAATTACAAATTTACTATAATACAATAATTTTTTAAATAATCACATTAAAAAGGAATTACAAGCTGTACAAAACTAACAACACCACCATTACTTGAAGTTTGCAATTACCATTTCAACCAAACTACTTGAAGTTCATTTCTTTCAATAGAGATACTCCCAATCCAAAAATTGGACCCCACAGAATCAAAGAGAAATCTGTGAACGGGATTGTTCTTTCTTTGTCAATCTGTCTCCAACTTTCCAAGCCACATCCACATACGCTATTGAGACATCAGAATCATCAGGAGCTGATATTACTATTGGCAAGCCATTATCGGAGCCTTTCCTGATGCCCGCTTCTAACGGTATCTGAAACTTCAAACAGTTTGATTAACAAAGATTAACTAACATAGGCAGGGTAGCTACTGAAGTAAATTAAAGTTTCACTATAAAATCAATTAGTAATATGAGGAGTAACCTAATTTTTTTATAAGCTTATGCAAAATCCCTCATCCCATCAATGTGGAATTTGTTCTCAACAGCTATATCAAGAAATAAAAAAGATCCAATTATGTGCATTTTGTATAAATAGGGTCAAATGGAGAAAAAACGAAAACACAAAAGGTCATGAAAGCTCACAAAAGGTCATGGCACTCATATTATATTACACAAAAGGTCATGTCACTAATCACAGAAGTTCATTAATCACAAATAGGCAAATAGGTTTTTAAAAATTTGAACTTTCAGTCAAATAGCCTACTTTGTTTTTTTGTTTTTTTTTTGCTTTAATGGAAGGGGATATTTTTCTGTTTCTTTTGTCCTTTACAGTGTTTCTGGGAATAAGAGTGTGTTTTCATATTTTCTACATAAACAATCACTCGCATTTGCAATTTAAAATAAATAAATAAAAAAGAGATAGAGTTTGTGAAAATTCGAAAGACCTAGTATTTGGATCAAAACTTGAACTTTGGGCTCAAGAAAGGGGCTGGCCCAAAAGGGAGGCCACGAAGGGAAGATGGCCGAAGTCCAGCCGAAGCCCAGAAAGCAGAAATGGCCCTTGCCGACTAGGTGCAGCTCATATGACCACTTGCTCACCTACCCAAAGGCCAAGTGGTATAGACTAACCAGCTATACAGCCCATAAAGTACTTTATAGTGGCAGTACAAGTAAAATAGCTGATGAGTCACTACCTTCCAAGTTGCAGTCGGGCAAGTTTGTTGCTACTGAAGGCCAAGCCAGGTTGTCTATAAAAGAAGAAAGAGAAATCAGGAATAAGGACACTCAAACAAACAAACAAATGCAAGCACAAACTCTGCTCAAAGCCAGATTTGCCTTCAAAACGAAGCTGTAGTCAGCCCAAGCCTTCATCCCTCTCGGGATAAACCTTCATTCAAACCCTTGTAATAGCTATGCTACCTTGTTCAAACTTGCTGTAGTATCGATTTCTCCTTATAAACTCATCTCCTTATCCCCCTTTCTAAGCCTTCAGACCCTTGATAAACCACAAAGATAGGACCCTACAAGACGATCAGACTTGCCCGACAAGGTTAAACCTTGCCCGTCCTTCTTTGTTTCTTGTCTTTTCATTCATTAGCCTAGCAATATGTTGTGTACTTCCAGTTGTATTCAAGTTATTTCTAGTAAAATGACTATCAAAAGACTCTCTCAGCACTTGAATCTGATTTGAATATATCTTCAGTGTTCAAACCAGATCTAAGTTCTAAGCCCTCGGGCATGTAATTATTTGATCATTTAAAAGTCCTTGGCCTCAAGGCATAAAAAAAGAACCTTATGTGGACTTAACCCATCCATGACAGTCCTTGATAAACAAGAAGTCCGAAGTTACTTGGGGCGCAAGTAATCGACCTATTCCTTAGTTTTATTTCTATTATATTATGATTACCCTAGAACGCTTGAGCACGGATTGAGTTCTGATAGGAAGCCTCAAGGCCTACATCTAAGGCCCCACAAAGGCACCTATTTGGGTTCATTCCATTCTACGGACTAGAACGTTTGAGTATAAGAACGAATTCTGATGGGAAACCTCAAGGCCTACACCTAAGGCCCCACAAAGGCACCCATTTGGGTTCGTTTTATCTCTCGGACTCGGGTAATCAGAAGTATAATAGTTATAAAACTCCTGCCATCAATAAGACAAATACTATATGTTCGAGTATTGGTTTAGTTATTGATTGGAAGCCTCAAGGCCTACACCTAAGGCCCCACGAAGGCACCCGTCATAACTAACACGGTCTCTCGGGTATATAGATAATTAAAACTCGACATCCATTTTACATTTGCCATGCTGAAGATGGCAGTGGCACGCCTGAGCACTTAAAAGTTAATGTTGATTGTGAGCCTCAAGGCCTACACCTAAGGCCCCACAAAGGCACCTTTCAAAGTTAACTCTGTTCTTCTCTTTCAGCCTTGCCCGACGAGACTTGCCCGACAAAGCCCGACAGTGAAGTAGAAGCCCGACAGCAGCCCTCAACCGGCGCCAACCATCCTGGGGAGCTGTGTGCTGTCGGCCAGGAGACATCCCCGACGGAGATTCCTGACGCGAACATAGTTTTGGCACGCCCAGTGGGATTCAGAATCCTTTGATCTTGCATGTCCAAAAAGAAAAGCCACAAAATTGGCAAAAAGAATCCGACTGAGGTTTTCTCTCAACCTTTTCTTCTACAAATGGCAGATCAATCAGGAAATCCTTCTTCCATATCAGGACGAGTGGTCCTAGAAAGCCCAACTTCATCTGAGAGATCGGAAGGAAAGGGAACTAGTGAAGAACTACAAGCTACTATGATCCAAGTACTAAAAAGCATGGAAAGAATCTCCTTGGAAACCAAGGGAGAAGTAAGCAGACTCTGTACATTAACAAGGAATCTACAAAGAAGACTTGATCTAGAGTTTTCTACTCCAAAAGGGGCTCAGGGAAGTGGGATGAGCCAAGTCACCACGAGAAGTGAACCAATCATTCCCTTATTCTCACTATTAGAAGAAGAAAGGGATAAGGGAAAGAATAAGGTAGTTCCTGAAGGGAGTCAACCTGTGATAGAGCCAGTTCTAGAGAAAGAACTTCCCAGCTTCCCATTATTATCATTTAATAATAGGAGGCAGAGCGAGCAAGAGAGAACGAAGTACGGAATGCCTGTAATAATGGAAGAGACTAGCGGAAAGGGAGGCACCACTACTTCAGATAAACCTCCACCTTACAGACCACCCCCGTTGGCTAGTAAGGGAGGAGGAACTAACTGGAGGAAGCCCGAACCAAGGAGAGAAGCAGGTGCGGGCAACGACCGGAGCCCAAAGATCGAATCTGCTCTCATCGGTCATGATGATAATTCAGCTACTCAGCAGCTGAGGGAATAATTGGCTGTGCTAAGGAGGACAGTGGCTCAAAATGCTCAACCGCGGGCTCGCCCAGCTTTCAGGGTCACTTATCAAAAGCCTTATCTTGAATATATTGACGAGCTAAATCCATTCCCTCTCAACTTCAAGATGCCTGCATTCCCAACGTTCACAGGTGAAGACAGTAGCGTGTCCTCCATAGACCACATTTTCAAATTCTCCAATCATTGTATGGCATATGAGGACAACCCAAATTACAAATTAAGGTTGTTTGGGAATTCATTGGCGGGTTTAGCATCCCAGTGGTATTCTCTATTACCCCCTAACTCTATCGCCAATTGGGGGCAAATGGAGATAGCTTTCCATGAACAATTTTACAGAATAGAGCCGGAATTGACTATCAATGACCTTGTTGAAGTCAAACAATACGATCATGAATCTACTGAGGACTTCATGATGAGGTTCAGGAAAACAAGGATGAGATGCCAATTCCTCGTCAACCAAGCGCAGCTCATATCAATTGCTCAAAGGGCTCTGAAATTACCTTTGAGAAAGAGATTTTACGATACACAGTTCAACGAGTTGCAAGAATTGGTAATTGCTGCCACTAAGTATGAGAGGCTGTTGCAAGAAGAGCAACAAGTGAAGCACACTTCCAAGGTTCCTCCCTTCTACAAAAATAAAGCTGCAATTCATCGTGTGGAAGTAGGAGAAACCAGGCCAGAGCATGAGGATGGCCATGATGAAGAAGACATTGATGTGTGTGCCGTTGAAATGACCACACCTTTCAAACCACTGACGGTAAAAGGGCTAGTCCAACCTGTCAAAGATCAGAAGATCGTAATGAACGATGGTGGTTTCGTCCCCATGAAACCACCCAAGTACCAGAGTTATTCGTTCAATCTGATCAAGGCACCTGAGATCTATGAAGAACTGGTGCGGGCAAGAGTAATTTTGCCCGACAATACCAAAAAGATGCCCAAACCAGAAGAACTCAGAGGGAAGAAGTATTGTAAGCTACACTATACCTTCAACCATTCCATAGTCAATTGTGTCCAGTTTAGAGATTGGATACAAGACCTGATAGTGAATGGAAAGCTGTTACTTGACAAGCCCCAAGCCAGTATGATGGTGGATACAAACCCGTTCCCGGAGGCTCCTATCAATATGATCAACCTCATTTAAAAAGAAGAGCCAGGGTCACCAGTTGGTACAGCAGAGGAAAGAAAAGATCCCGGGTTGTCCCAACACCCCTGCATGAATAAAAGTACCATGAAGGGGACCAAGGAATCAAGATCAGGCCCTAAGATTAGTGCTGACGAGGGAAGTAGAAGAAAGAAGAAAGTAAACAAGGGGGCAAAGAGTTGCCCGAAATCAATTCAAACAGTACCAAGAGCAGAGCAGGGGACAAAACATATGTTCATTCCAATAAGAAAATAGTTACAAATCATCCTATTCTAAAAATTTAACATCTTCACTTATAGTAACTATTCGAGAATGATATGTCTGCATAATGGCAAAAATCCTACTAGGTTCGGCCAAAACAGTATGGCTATTTACAAGTTGAGACCTAGTATGCTCTAACTCCGAGTTTGACTTCTCTACTCCCTCAATTTGATTTTCAAGGGTATCCAGAAGAATTGCTTGTTCAGCTTTAAGAGCAACCAGTTATTCCTCCAGCTTTTGGATTTCAGAAGTAACAACTATAACCCTTTCTTTTGTCTGCAAGCTTTCATCCATCAACCGATCAACTTGAGCGGAGGTGCTTGACTCTTTCTCCATAAAGCATCTTGCCTGAGTAGCTTGTCTGTCAGCTCTCTGGTATTGCTAGTCGACCAGTTTTGAAAGACTCAATTGTGACATTTTCTAAGTCACAAAGAGCCTTGAGGCTGAATGATGCAGTGAAGTCATTCCTTGCCCATTCTTGGAAGACTCGTTGTTGCTCTGAAGGACTGGAGGTTGCTGAAGAATGTCTTGAAGATTTCAACCTCGTCTCAAGCCGCCCGAGTGCTTCAAAAAGTTTGGGCAACTTAGCAGGGTTTGAGGATGGAAAAGGAGGAGGATCCTGCACTGCAGCTCCCTCTAATGAAGCAATGCCCACCGGGGGGGGGCAGTCTCTGTATGCCCGATCTTCTCAATTCCAGAAGGGGGAATCTCAGTACCTCCAGAAGATAAATGAGCACGGGAGCGCTTTGACTTACGGACCAAACGAGGGGGGAAGTCTCTTTCAGGACTTGCTGCGAAGAGCCAAAAAGACCAGATCAAGACAAGAATACAGTTTGAGGCAAAAAGAGGCTTTAGAAAGAAGAAATGTACCTGACTTAGCCCTGGGGTTTCACCAGGAAGAACACTAAATCCTCGTTGAGGGGAAGACTTTCCTCCACCAGCAAGAGAGGAGGGAGCTGTACTTAAACCTGCACCAGTGCCCTAAAGATATCCCGAGGTAGCAGCAACTGTCAGTAAACAGATTGTAAGAAGAGAAAACAGGAAGAAAATACTCCCATACCTGAGTTTGATCCTGAGGAGAAGAAGAAGGTTCATCAATATCAACTGTCGGGCAAGCAGGCACCCGTGAGACTATTACCTCTGAGGTTACAGGAATCTCAGGGACTATGGGTTCATTATCTGATACCACCGACGAAGGGGGTGGCTCATATACCGGAGAAGGCTACAGAAAACGAGAGTAGGAGTTAATTTGGAAGCAATGTTCAGGAATTCAGTTTGGGAATAATGGCTCACCAAGTTACTCCCCTCATCCACGAAGTGCAACATAACTCCTGTAGAAGGGTCAAACTGAGAGGAAGGAGTTGCATCCAGGGCAGGAGAAGAAATCACAGACTTCAGAGGAGGGCCATAACTAGGCAAGGAGGCAGATGCCCCAACCTAAATACAGAAGAAGAAGAAGAAGAAGAAAGATTCAGGCATTAAGTCCAGAAAGTATAGAGTTACCTAAGGGTTGAAAAAGGAAGAAAAGGTACCTCTGAAGGGTTAACCTGATGAGGAGAGAGGCTGGTTTCTCGGGCAAGTGATGGGGAGGCCTCGGGCGAATGAAGCTTTTCCTCTCTTGCGGCCTGATTCAAATAATCAGATTTAGAGTTCTGTGAAAGCAAGGAGGGGTGTACAGATAAAAAATATAAATCATGCCTCGAGTTCTTTGAGGGCGGTATTTTGCAGTTCTTCAGCCTTTTTGTGCATGACAGCTCTTAATGGTTCCTCCTTAGAAGCAATGATTGGTCTCTTAGATGCTTGAGGTCCTGTTTTTCGAGGAAAACAAGAAGCAATTAGATAAAGGAGAAAGGTAGCAGTTTGGTAAGGAAGAACAGAAACTTACTTGAAGATTGTTGCTTCTTCCTACCTGCCTCGGGGACTGGAGCAGATGAGGCTGATGACTTAGGAGGAGCGATAGTTCTTGCTCTTTTACTCTTTCTAGTAAGAGTTGGTTGTGGGGTTTTGGATAGAAGTGCAGGATCAGGATCTGAAGCCTCGATCACAACCGCTTTCTTTCGCCTGGGTGCTTTAATAATTACCTCAGGTGTTTCTTCAGCTCCTGAATCTCCAAAGGGTTCCGAAACATCCACACCTTTCCCAGCTTCTCGTCTTTCAGCCTCTGCTGCAGCTCCATGGAGAATTGCAGCATCAGCTGAGTCATCCTCGGACTCAATGGCTTCTGATTCAACATCCACTGGGCTGCAGGGTCAAGCAAAAGTAAGGTTAGAAGGACTTCAGAAGGGAAACAGAATCAGGTTAAGAAAAGAAATACCTATCAGAAGTGACCGGTTCTTTTCTTGGATCATCTCCTTCCAATTTTCAAGCTCGCCCGAGCTGGGGTATGACTTAAGGGAAAGTTGACTGAAAAGGCGATCATGAGCCTCTTTCAGATCTCCTCCATACTTCTTGGTCCATCTGTCTTCCCACCAAGAAGAGAAGAGCGAAGTACATTCAAAGTTGAGGATGATGGACTTTCGGGCAGCCTGACTCATTACGTCAAGACTGCGTCGGGCAGCTCGGAAGATCACCTTAGGGGGAGTTGGTAGTCGAAATGAAGTGCCACAATGGATAGAGTCGAAGAACGGGACGGGAATGGCCTGCCTGAATCTTAATTGCCTGCTGCAAAAGTTAGGATGGTACACCTCCAAACCTCGGTCATATCTGTTACCCCGAACTCCCCAGGCCAAGTCACTCGGTTGAATGCAGCTAATGAATTTCTCCCTACAAGAGGGGGTAGCGTCTTCACCAGAAGCATCTTGAAAGACTTGGTCAGAAAACCAAGGGTATCTCCTCAAGACCGACGCACCCCATTCTAAATCTGATCGAGTCCTACAAACTCTGAAGAAGTAGAAGCAGGCAAAGGTGGAGTAATCTATAGGGGTAGCTTCGGCCAGGATTCGGGCAGGGGCCACACCCTCCGGGAACTCCAAATTGGCAGCCCGAAACTCTGGGAAGTACCATTAAAGCCAGGTTTGTATCATCCAGATAGGCCCATTCAGGTTGGTCTCAAATGGCTCGCCAAGAGTCATTTCGAAAAGAAGATGATAAAGATGAGAAATGAGGAATGAGCCTGTAGCTACATCATTGAAATTATGAAGAACTTCTACTAAGGGGATCCATTCAACCCGCACCCCTTTAGACTTGTTGGGGAAGATATGTTTGTTGAGCCAGTATAAGAGGAAATACATGTGCTCTTGATCTTTATCCACCCGAGAAGAGTTTGCCCAAAAATTCGCCTTTACAAAATGAATGAAGCCTTTGAAGGAGGTCCCGTAGCTCTTGAAAGTTGCAGAGTTATAGTCCAGAAAAAGGAAAGTAGTGGATGAACCTGAGCTTCCAGTGGTGGAAGAAGGAACCCAGTCTTGAGTGACGTCCATTATCATGCCCGATGGCCTTAACCCGAAGACCTGGGCCATGTCAAGAAGGGTTGGAGACATGGGGCCCATGCGGAAGTCGAAAGTATTCGTACCCGAATTCCAGAATATGAGGGCAGAAGCAAGCAATTCGGGCTTGGGAATAATGGAAATTTTCGAGAGCATGATTAATTCGTAAATACCATTACTCATCCATTTCTTCTTAAAGGTGGGCTCTAATTCATCAATCCACTAAGCCCAAGCAGGATCGTTCATCAGAGGAAAACCTCGATGGTATGACGACCACTTGGATGAAGAGATGCCCGACCTAGCCAAAAATGGATTTGGGGAAAACCAATTATCCCTGGGCATGTTGCTTTCTACCACTGAAGGGACCCGAGAGATCCATGCGGGACCCAATGATTGTGCCTCATGCACCTCAAAGAAGAGCTCGGAATGCAAACCTGCCCGAGGGCGATGCAGCCCGTTAAGTAGACGACGCAGAGTGGCGATTCATTCGCCAGATTCGTAGGATGCTTGGGTTTGGCTAGATCCCGAAGCCATCTGATGAAGTTCGAAAGGGGGATACCAAAGAAGATGACGAGGGTGAAACCTTATCGAGCAAAAAAAAAAAAAAGTGAAAGAGAGATTCAAGAGAAGAGAAATAACTGGGAGAATTAGGAAATTTTCAAATTACAGAGGGATTTCTTACTGTGAACACAGGGGATTAGAGGGTTCGAACGCAAGAGATTCGTGGGTTTTAATAAGGAACTTTTCAATTAATATTGGCGCCTGGAATTCCAGGCTAAATATCAATTGAAGGGGGCACTGTTTGGATCAAAACTTGAACTTTGGGCTCAAGAAAGGGGCTGTCCCAAAAGGGAGGCCACGAAGGGAAGATGGCCGAAGTCCAGCCGAAGCTCAGAAAGCAGAAATGGCCCTTGCCGACTAGGTGCATCTCATATGACCACTTGCTCACCTACCCAAAGGCCAATTGGTATAGACTAACAAGCTATACAGCCCATAAATTACTTTATAGTGGCAGTACAAGTAAAATAGCTGATGAGTCACTACCTTCCAAGTTGCAGTCGGGCAAGTTTGTTGCTACTGAAGGCCAAGCCATTGGCTTTCTCGGCCATCGAGTTTTTGATTAGGGCGTTATTTTCGTACGGAAAAGCCAACAAAACAATGGAAAAATTGGATTAACATAACCAATAGTTCTTTGGAAGCTGAAATTAAAGCGAATGATAGGGAAAAGAATTAAATACCAAAGAGAAGAGAAAAAAAGTGAAGAAAAATACTTGAGAAACTGAACGATTCAGCTTTTGCCGGATGAAACAGATAAACCAAATGCAACTGCTCATAGCAGTTTCACACAACATCACGTTCATCTTCTAAGGCAAAATCTGAAATCGCAGTTTCAAACAACACCACGTTCGACTTCAACTCCTGTGAAGTCGCAGGTTTTTTCCTTTGATTATCTGAGTTGTTTTTGTACCAAAATGCCCTTGCAGATTACAACCCTTTTTACGTTGTTAGTTGTATTTTTTTTTTGGAGGGTTTTTTAGTCTAAATTTTTTTTGTGAAGCCTTGAGACACCAAAATTAGAGATGGGTTCCATTTAAACTATGCCTAATCGGATAAATGGTCTTCGTGGTCATAAGGTATTCGGATGATAGCCCCTGTGGTAAAAAAATTCGGATTTAAACCTCTGTGGTCATAGTCTGTTAGGATTTAAACCTTTGTGGTCTAAGTCAGGATTTATGCCTTTATGTCATTCCTCCATTAGGTTTAGGTTGGCAAAATCGGATAAATGATCCCCGTGGTCATAAGGTATTCGGAAGATAGTCCATGTGGTAAAAAAAATTCGGATTTAAACCCCTGTGGTCTAAGTTTGTTAGGATTTATGCCCGAAACTAGAGGTTCTGTCATTTCTCCGCTAAGCTTATAGGTGGAGCGAGTTTCTCTGAGGAGACGCGACAGAACGAGGTGGAACTAATAAATCACATAATTCATTAAAATTCAAGATCTAATAAATCAAATAATTCAAAATGCCTTTATAAAATTAACGAGTTTTTAACTCCCGAATATCCAACCAATTAATTAATTCTTTATAACATATTCTATTTTTCTTTGACAAATAAGACAGTAATCGTTGGCGTTTTCCCAGAATTTTACGTAAACTTCTCTGAGATAAATAGTTTTTTTTGTGTAATTGTAAATGTGAAGTAAGTCTTCGTATCCTATTGGTGAAACTAACTATTTGAAATTCAACAGATCCTCTGTTTTCGTCTTTTTCTTCTTGTGAAATAACTGAGATGAATGAATTTTTTTACCATAAACTAAAATCTTCTCCCCCCCTCTTTTTATTGTAAGATATTTTTTATTGATAGATACTCAGAGAAACTCTGCTCCACCTGTAAGCTTAACGAAGGAATGACAGAACCTCTAATTTCAGGCATAAATCCTAATAGACTTAGACCACAGGGGTTTAAATCCGAATTTTTTCTACCACATGGGCTATCTTCTGAATTCCTTATGACCACCGGGACCATTTATCCGATTTGGCCAACCTAAATCTAATGGAGGAATGAGAGAAGGGCATAAATCCTAACAGACTTAGACCACAGTGATTTAAATCCTAACAGACTGTGACCACATGAGTTTAAATTCGAATTTTTTTACCACATGGGCTATCATCCGAATACCTTATGACCATGAGACCATTTATCCGATTAGGCCTTTAAACTATCATGAGGTAAGTATGTTATGCAGAGGTCATTCGTGGTATCATTGCAAGCACAGAAATCTGAGTTTGCTGCAAAACGTTATGCGTTCAGCAGAGATTTTAGAAGGTGACAAGAGAAGAGTCTCGATACTATGGAGATCTAAAAGTTCTACCCTCCTACTCTAATCAAAATAACGATGAGGGAAATTATAAATTCAAATGAATTTTGAGGTTATGTTCTTCAACTACCTGATAATTGCAGCCCCTTAGGATACAGTTATATGAGCATCACCAGTGCCAGGAGGCATATCTACCACAGTAATATCACTGACTCCGAAAACAGTGACAGGCTTCTAACCGAAGAGAAGGGTCTTGGAGTCCTTGACCTTGAGCTCTGCGTCGTACTTGAACATGTAGGTCACAACACAAAACCAACCACACAAATCACTAATCGAATCAAAAATCCAAAATCGAAACTCAGAAAACAAAAGAACCTACAAATCAGACATAGGATCGACGGACGAAGCAATGAGATTCGACGCAGCGACAGGCTGACAGCGGAGCCTCACTGCTTCTTCACTTCGTTTATTTCATAACCAACCTCACTTCGTTTGCTTGGTTCGGGGCGTGAGCAAAACTCAGATTGGAGAAGAATATGATCCATGGGTTCCCCTCAATGAAACGATCCAGATTCCACACTATGTCGAGGGTTGGGGTTCGCTCTGTTCCTCTGTGAATCTCTGTGATGGGTAAATCCCCATAATGGCGAGAATCAGCCCTTTTTGGAGCTTTGGGCATATCATAGATGTTGGTGAGAGAATGGATTTTAGGGAGGTCTTTGAATTGAGAAGATCCGTCGACCTGAAACGCCCAAACGAGTATTTTACAGAAAGCATACAAGGAATTTCATTAATAACTGGCCGTTGGATCGACGGAGCGACGGGAGTGCAGACTCCCATCTCCACTGATAACGAAATTGGGGAAATTTGCCACAGTTTTGATGAGATCCTGGAGCGCAGAGTCCCATCTCCACTGAGTTGACTCGGAGGAGGAAGAATGGTTCTTCTGGCATCAGCAGACGGACGAATCGGGATACCTGGAGAACGTTTGGGAGGAAGGGGAAGAAGTAGGGTAGGATGATCTTTTCGCGACGGCGGAGGAGTATGGACAAGGGTTGGGGAGGTTGAGCTTGTTAGGACTTGGGGTTGAGCAGATATGGAAGCCATTAGAGAGAGAGAACGAAAGTAACGGAGTGGAAAAGGGAAATTAAAAAACCAGCCAAATTTTGGAGCATAAATAGAATTTTAACCAACTATTAATTTTTTTATAATTCTAATTAAAATTTGACGTGAAATACTACAACGTTGTTGCAGTCCTATTAGAATAGTAATGTGATTGTGTAAATTATAATAGATATGAGAATGTATCTTATATTCCTATTAGGAGTTGATTACCTATTAAATGTTGTAATGCTAAAAGGAAAGATTTTTTTTACTTATCCTACTACTATAAATAAAGGCACAATCAGGTGGAATAGAACATACCTCACAATTACACATCTCTCTCTTTCTCTCTATGTCGCACCCTCTCTCTCTATATGGCATCCATAATTGTTCAGTAAATTATGCCTACAACACGTTATCTGCACGTTCTTGTCGCTGCGCTAAAAATAGTTTATTCTTCAATCAGGGAGTATTATGTTTTAATCATTCTTATTGTGATTAATTTATTATTTTGAATTGATCTACATGCTATTAATTCAATTTAATTTTTCTGTGTTGAACGTGAAACAACGCATTGGAGATGCAATTCCGGCTTTATGAGAATGATCTTCTACAAATTCAAAGGCTTTTGTACTTTTCTGCCAATCAGGTACGCTTAAAATAAAGTAAGATATTTGAAACAACATTGAAGCATGAGAACATTCCCCATGATGCATGAACCCCCTATGTTTATTTTTTCCTTCCGATATATATATTGTATATGTTCATATATTTGTTTCATGCATTACGCAATTTTTGCTATGTGGAATTTGTGAGTCAAAGAATCAAAATAAATTAGAAGCAATTCTGTAACGCCCAAGCCCCAAAATATTTATTTTCGGGAAATAATTCCAATGATAGGCCCAATTCAATATCTATTGTTTGATTTAATCTCACTTATTGTATGGCTGCATCTAACGTCTCGTTAGACTGCCTACGTACCATAAACAGGGATCAAGCCATTCGTAGTTCACATTTCCAATATTCAAACCAAATCCGAATATATTCATTTAATCCAACATATACCACAATTGTATTAATATTCAAACCACAACAGTTAGGTCTCAAAAGCATAATTAGAATAACGAAATTCGCATAAAAACACAATGTCGGCTCCCTGACCGTGTGCCGCCGCGGGTGGTGGTTGGCCGCCCCGGCTCGCCGGAAAATTCAACTATTTCTAAAATTCTCAAAAATTAAAGAAATAAAGATCTGAAAGAGTAGTGCAAACTTTATACCTGCGGCAAAGTCCAATTTAGCCTGGAAAGGCTCCAATTTACCTCGAACCCGCCGAAAACCCTATAAATGGGTGGCCTCAAAACCTCACCTCCGGTGCTCCGCATCCCCTACCATTGTTTGGGCTTTGTTCCAGACCTCAAGGGGAGTCTAAATGGTGGTGGAGATGGATGTAGTTTGCTTCATATTTAGTTGATTCGAACACACACCCGCCGCACCCCACCGTGTGGTTTCTCCCTATTTAAAGTCCAAATCTTTATATTTTTGGGATGTAATAGGAAGAGGGAAGGTCGTGGAGGGGTTTCCAAGTGGTTGTTTGATGTAATTCACCGAAAAAAGGGTGAAAACCCGTCGGAAATATGTATGGGCACCGATCGGGTCGGGTCACCAAGACCCGGGTCCCGATCCTCCGTTTCTCTTTTCTATCCTTTCTCCTCCCGGTTCTCTCTCCCCCTTGGTCACCCTCCCCCCAATTCCTTCCTCCTTTTCCTCATTTCTATTCTTTTCCTTTTAATCACAACCATCCATCATTTATTTTTCTCTTCAGTCACAGCCATACACGTGGCACAACTCATGGCTCCAGATTTCTGGAGCCTTCTAAATAGAAATAAAATTACCAAAATAGCCCTGATTTTAAACGTTAATAACTCTTTCGTTATAACTCCGTTTCTTGAACGGTTTGCGCCTACACGTTCGTGAGATCGGGCTCTATTCAAAAATATAAATTGTAACCTCAAAAGGTCTGCGGATTTTAAATAATTAATTCTCAAATTCCAAACTTCATAACTAATTTAATTTAAAACTAAACTCAATAAATTAATATAAATTCTTGATTTTTTCCACATATTCCTGATGATGAATATGTAATTCATGTATTTAAAATTTTTAGGGTATTACAAATTCTAGGGTTTTCCTAACCCTAACAATGTCGAAAAGAAAAGAAAAAGAAAAAAAATATGGGTTGACTAACCCAAGGGCTTGCAACCCTCGGTTCACCCCCAAGTCCAAGCTATGCACGGCCTGAAGCCGTTTGCTAGGCCCTCGCTTTGCCCCAGTCTACACGCCGCAAGCCTTTGGCTTGCTGGACTTTTTATTACCCCAGCCCACGTGTACCACAGCCAGCCTAATCAGCTGGGCTTATCCCAACCTGACTTGGCCCGCGTTGCAGCAGTAAGTTTGCTGCTTGTAATATATATTTTTTTTCTTTTTCTTGGGCCATCTTTGCTGCACGCCTACAGCCTGCATGCAAATTGGGTTGCCCCTAGCAGCCATGACCCGAGCCTAAACCTACAGCTTTGTTATAGGCCCTTCTTTTTGGACAGCAGCCATCGGATTTTTTTTGTCCCATTGTGTTTTTGCTCGCACCCAACTAGGTTGGGGTGCCCACGGCTAAGCATTATTTAGGCTTAATTTTCTTAATTATTTGGCCCAAAGCCATCTAAAGTGAATATGACCCGAAGTCCTTTTATTTTTGCTTCCACAATCCACCCCGAATGGTCCCGATCTATTGAATTAATTAAGAGTGACCTGCAGTCCATTAATCTGATAATTAATCCAAAATTATTGACATGAAGATCACTTTTGGACATTATCGATTCAATAATTTATTTCTCTTCTTTTACCCGTTGACATACTTTCGTAATAACGAAGCTCTCACACTTGAGTTCCCGAAGAAACTCAAATCCACTACACTTAAATCAGCATATTGCATTCTGTGTTCTTGCATGAACCTCTCTTTTATGAACTAAACGTTCATAAACTAAATTGAACCTGTAATTTCAAATATAGTGCCTTTGAAACCCGAAGTTTTCATAAAACAATACACCCATGAAAACCTAACGTATTTCATGAAAACCTAACGTATTTCATGAAAACCATGTCTTAGAACTCGAATGTTCTAACTTTGATGCATATGGATGACTCCTTCCAATAACACCAATCACAATCTTGTTCCCTCTAATTCAATGGATTGTAGAACCGTCACAAGTTCGATTTTCTTGATTTGGATGTTTCTAATAGAAACTACTTTATGTGGGTACAAGACGTGAATCTCCACTTGACTATCAAGAAACTGAGAACCCATTGAAGCCAACAATGGCAAAGAAAAGCTGAATAAGCCTCCGCCATGATCTTCATTCGAAGACTTGTGCCTGAAGCATTACCAATGGAAATACCTCCCGAACGAGGATTCCATGGCTCTTTGGCTCGCTTCTATGGACCGTTTAAACATGAAAGACATTGCCTGAAGCACACCATGATTATGTCCATGAATGAGTACAATTCTGAAGTTTATAAATCCGATCGAATTTTGACTGGAGAATACTTTTCTCGTCCTTCCATGTTTCTAACTCGCCCTTGAAGCAGTAGTGTAGAAAGCGGAAGTTTACCAAATTCTCGAATCTGATTACTACTACAAACATATGTTAGAATCAGGGCCTACCAAGGTGTGACATCATGCCCGATGAGTGATCCTTGGCACCTAAGACCTAAAACTTCAAGAATAAGGGATGATATTCCCAAACCTCAACCCTGCAGAATCTATTTTCGTCTCGATGGAATAGATCATTGGTTATGCACCTGTTCGTACCCTTACCAATGTCGTTGATGAGTACCATTCTCGTAGTCAATATGTAAGACTAATTTTGCTCCACCGAACATCGTTGGAAGAGCAGAATTTTGACATGAATGGCCTTATTGGCCGAATCCACCCTAGTAACTTTGGTTTACTATGCGAACATTTTTCCATGTTCTTGGATTCAAGTTTGGTGTCTGTTTTACTTATGGATAATCTTATTGATATTGTCCTCGAATACGAGTTAATTGAATCATATTTCTTGTATACATGTGACCAATTCAATTAGCCACGTGATTAGGTAGGAATGTGGGGAAGTTAGTTGTCTGGATGAATGCATACTACGCACACTAACTTTACACCTAAATCACATCTCTAACAATGACTTCAGGTCTATCCAACCTGATTAAGAGCATTGGCACGCTCCTCATTGTATGAATGGTACTGCATCACCAGTTAAGGGACCTTAAATTCTCTCTATCGTTGAGTTTTTAAGGATATTTGAGATGACAATGATCATAAATGAAACCACCGAAGAAAATAGAGTGAAACATCTTTGCACCACTTCCAAAAATGAGCATGAAGCTTTGATTTAGGGCCAATGGGTTGTCTCCCAACTGGAAACACACCACATGTGACCGGCTTGGAGCCGGGTGATTATAGCAGTTTACTTGTTTTGGCACGACCCTTTGGGACACTTAGGTCGAACAATGATGCTACGACTCATCTCCTTACCCAAAGTAAGGATCTTGTGCTTACAAGCACACTTGCAAAACCCGCTCGTTTGGGAAATTTGATTTTTATATCATCCCTCACAAAGATACGAAATGACTCTCTTTTCATAGTCGATTCAAGGGAATATATGTGGACTAATCCAACCAAAATGCGGACCATATAAATACTTATGGTTTTGGTTGATGAATCGACAAACTGGTCAGATGTTTGTCCATACACATTGCTGCTAAACCTCATGGCTGATTAAGGGTTCACCACCCTACTTATCCCATAAAGTCTGGGAGGCTGGATAATGCCGGAGAGTTTATATCGACGGTTTTTCGATAATGTATTGCATGTCATTTTGGGTTTCTAATTGAACATCGAATTCCCATGTTCACCCCAAATAGCCTCACCTAGCGATCATAAAGCGTAATTTAAATGATAGCCCGGATTTTGGTGAACGTACCAAGTTTTTGGTTTTTGCCTAGGGCTATGCAATCTTGTACGCAGTTATGTTGGTCTGCCTTGAGGCCCATTGCCACCCAACCTATATGACGTTACAGTTGGTTACTGGGTACGAACCTGACGATTTTCGTATTTACGCATTTGGGTGTGCATTCCATGTGCCAAGTTGCGCTGCTGCAACGTACCAATATGTGTTCTAAAAAAAGGATGTGAATCTTTGTCGATCATGATTCTCCTTCACACTAGCTCTCTTCGAGCCCTTGCACGCGATCTCTTTACTGCTCATTTGTGGGTTGTCACTTTAATGAGACAGTCTTCCAGCCGTTAGGGAGAGATAAGAACGTCAATGTTCCTGTAGATCGACGTGAAGTTGTGTGGATGTTGCCCACTATATCTTATCTCGATCCCCATACCGCACAAGTATGATAAGCAAGTGCGATGAATTTTAGATTTCAGAATGTTGCTCCAGACGCATTCCTCTGATCTAGCTAAAATGACGAGATCATATACCAGCTACAAACATGCTTGCAAGGATAGACGTACTTAACGGACATCGAGTCAACATCCCTGAAGGGGTGTGCCTACTTCTGTTGGACTGTTTGGATGCCCTTGTTGGACGGTCCGATACAACGGTGGATAACCAATCAATCTTTCTTGGCCTGGAGCACGACATATCACTCGGTTCATAGAATTCACTTCCCTAGAAAAGGAAGACACGACACAACAATGAATCTATACTTGATTGCTATCTCAAATCATTTCCATCTCATGAGATTAATCTAGATTACTCCCGAGACTTGAAGTTCTTGGTCTAGTATACTAGTTTGGATGAGCTAAATGGAATTGAAATGAGATTACCATCGATGATGTTTTCACTTATATGGGAGATTGATATGTTTGTTGACTTGGCAAAGTATTAAGTACGGCAAGGGAAGGCACCGCTGCCGTTTGGAAGGTTGAGGTCTTCTCATTTGGGTGGGTCTGGCTTCCACTCCCCACTTGCTGATAGGGGATGGTTGTTGGGGGTTTCTCTTAGTATATCCTTGCCTCGGCGGAGGCATGGTTATAAGCCTATGCCATCACCTCAGAGTAAGTGTTCCAAGTGTTGGCATTGATCATGTACTTAAAGAAACAGTCACGTAGGCCTGCCGTGAAGGCTTTGAGGACAATTTTGTTGTCTGCCTCGGCACAACGGGAATACTCATGGCTGAAGCGTCCAACATACATACGTAATGACTCGTTTGGCTTCTGGTGAATAGTGTACAAGTAATCCGCAGAGTGCAAGCAATCGATCTGGAAAATGTGTTGAGAAACAAACATTTTCCTCAATTCCTCAAATAAGTCTACCGTCTCAGGTGGAAGACGGCAATACCAGTTTAGAGCTTCGCCATAGAGGGTGGAAGGGAATGGAAGACATCGCTCTTCGTCGGTGTGCATCTGATATGCCATTGTGGACTCAAAGAGGTTAAGGTGTTCAATCGGGTCCTCATTTCCAGTATAGAGTTGCAAGCCAAGCTTCTGCTTTGTCTTTGCTTGGAGGAGGGTGTCGAGGATCCTCCTTGTAAGAGGGCCAGGCCTAGGTTGGTTCTAATCAGGTATCTCAGCTTATCGTTCGGCCTTCAACTTGTTTACTTCCTTAAGGAGTTGTAGGACAAGAGGGTCCTGAGTGGAGTCATGTACCACTAGAGCTTTCTTTTGTAAATCTCCATTTCCTCTTGGAAGTAAGAAGGCTTGATCAAGAGCATGTGATTTTTCCCTGGACTCGCCGTACTGACTTTCAAGGTATGTCTATCGAAACATCTCTGAGTCCCCTATACCTTCGTGTTTCTCTAGGACTTGTTGCCCTTTCCCCAAATTGGTAGTCGGCCTGGGACATGGGATGGGACCGAGTCTTTCAGAGACCTTGGTTCATTGATCTTCGAGCTTACATGGATGAGATTGTCTCGACGTTACTTTAGGAAGTCTCGCCAGTCGCGAAAGACGGCTTTCGATCCTTCCACTCCTTCTGTAAGGAGGTGCATTCTTCCACTCCTCCTGCTTCGGGTCGAAGCAGCTGGGTTGAGAGAAGTCTCATGTTGGTCGCTATTTCGATGAGTAGCTCGCTCCTCAACAGGAATATCCATGTCGAAGGCAAATGACCCTCCGTGTTAGGGGGCACCCAGTTGATGGTTGACTTCTACAGGGGTGATGAGCTCGTACATCTAGCCTCGTGGAGCATCTCAAAGACCTTCTCATACTGCTCTTGGAAGATCTCATTCTTCATCACTATCTTGTTGTTCTGAGCCTCCAGCTCATTGACTTTAGCCTGAAGAGCAAACTTCTTTTGTTCCTTCTTTCGTTGCTTCGCACCAGGTGCGAGAGGGTATCGTTCTGTGTGCTGTGACTTCTTTCGCTCCCCATGTTAGAAATGGATGCCTGGTTAAAAGAGAGTGTACGAATGGTGGAAACCAGCTTAACAAAGCTGAAGAGAGTGGGAATAAGTGTCGTTCCCATAGACGGCGCCAAATGTTGATGCATAAAATCAGTGAGGACTTTGGTACAACAGAAAATGTCAAGTTTGTGACCTTCGCTAGATTGCTTTGGTCACTAGTGTGGATAAGTATGTAAATGAATAGAGACAGGGAAGTAAACACAAGATGTACGTGGTTCACCCAGATTGGCTACGTCCATGGAGTAGAGGAATTCTCATTAATAGTGAAGGGTTTACACAAGTACATAAGTTCAAGCTTTCCTTTAGTGGGTACCAGTGAATGATTTAGTACAAATGACATTAGGAAATATTATGGGAGAATGATCTCCTTTTATAGAATAGAGTTTCTAACTTTGTTCTGACATTGACACGTGTCGTGTTGTGATTGGCTTCCGATGTTGACACGTGTTGCGCTATGATTGGCTTCTAATGTCGACACGTGTTGCGTTGTGATTGGCCTCCTGGTTAGAGGGAAACTCTTCTGGGTCCTTGACGGTATAACGTTGACCGGTGCTCGGTAGTTTCGGGATTGGTCAAGTATGGTACAAACATATATCAAATCAAACATACCAAAATCGCAAATAAACGTACCAATCAACGTTTTTTACAAATTCAAATGTACCCAGCAATAACATACACATAATATGTTGTACCTGATAATAGTTTGTCAACAACTATAAGTAAAAAAAATGCAAAGAAAAATAGCTTGACAAAAAACATATGAAAAATTATTATGGATCACGAACAATTTGGAAAAAAAATGACACACCCCGAACGAGAAAGAGGCATGCTGGCCGTCACGTGAGGGTGACGTAGCCATGTGCACAGTGCGGAAGTTATAAAGATAAGAAATATACGAATAAATAAAAACCGAAAGCTACTAATGTGCACTAATAAACAGGAAGTGCTAGGAGTGAGATACAAGTGTAAATACTCCTAATCAGAGCATAGAAAGTCTAGGTGCAGTCCAGTAGGACAAGTACTAATTATACAGTACTAGAAGACGTCCTACAATTATTTTATTCTGTCAGAATCGTCGAGATCCTCAAAACCACCAACAGCAAGTCTACCTAAAACTTGGAAGGGCGCAAAACAGAAAATGTGAGTGGGTAAAAACAAATGTTTTCCAAAACCATTTCATCATTAAAATGCTCTAAACGCTTGCCGTAAAACATGTATAATTTTCCCATAAGTAGAATATAAACATATGCATAAATAAATATATATATATATATATATATATATATATATTTCAATTCAAATCATGCTTCACATATTCATAATCATAAGTATGCCAAGCCAAAATATAAACAGAATAAGTAACTCAGGTGAGAATAAATTCATGGAATTTAACATATTAGCTGGAACCCCTGTGGAAGTCTGTACGGCTGAATTCATAGCTCATTAGTCAATTTAGCCGGAGTCACTACCATGACCTATACGGCACTACACTGCACACAAGTCAGAACCACTAAAAGGGTATGTACGACAAGACTGGGTGTAATATAATTATGCTCAATACTACGCTCTTATGATAGCTGGGTGATATATCGCTGGTCACCTATGAGTCGGAACCACCTATGATGGTCTGTACGACAAGACTGTGCACCTAAATTGGATCCAAAGTGAGCTTGTAGTGCGGGAGGTGACATTATATACAGGCCTGTGCCATATCTCTGGTAATCACTAACACCGCGGTGCAGGTTTATGAGCTCTATGCTTCTCAATTAATCACAATCGTTATTCACATTTACAATTCATAAACCCACCTGGGCTTACCTAAGCGTCCACAGCACCACAACTATATATTAAGCATACAATTCTATCTCATGGTTTAGGCATAAATCAATAGGCATGGCATTTTCAAAGCATAACTCATTTAAATGCATTTTCTGGGAAAATATCAAGTGTATACGTATATACTTAAAACCAAAAGCCCACTCACTGGTATGTCGAAGGGTCGTAGCTCCCGAGTCGCCCTTGACTGCACTCGTCCTCGGGATAAGCCTCCCCTATATGGGAAACAACTACAAAACGTTAATTTAAATCACATAAACAATAGTAGCTAATAACTTTTCATACATTGCTCAAATGGGATGTTTGAATATACCAACGTGATCTACACAACCTCACGAACATCCCCATATTTTTAGAAATTTTTTTCGACCACCCACGCGTCGCCACTCGCCGGCCAAGGCACTGCCAGACGCGCCGCCCACACGCGGGGAACCTTAACGGAATCCCTAACTGCCGTTAGGAATATTCTGTCAAAATAAAGGAATATTCCGTCCAAATTACCTGACGCCGTTACTCTCCGTTAAGAATATTCTATCAACTTTGACGGAATATTCTTCTGTCTTCTCCGATGAACCTCGCCGGTCGTCGCCGTCGCCGGAAAACTGGAAAATGATTAAACCTTTATATCTTAGTCATTTCTCAACCAATTTTCATGAAACCAGTACCAAATTGAAGCTCTTAACTTGTAGAAAATTTCCTTACCTGTTTAAAGCCCCAAAGATCACGGGATCTCGTCGAAGAAATCTCAAATTTCCGGTCACCTCTGCAACTCTTTGAAACTGGGCTTCTCGACGTCCATTTCACCTTGTTTTTCTTCTCCGAGCTTCGTGGAGATGATCTAAAGCTCCCTAGAAGCACAAAAACCACTGAAAGCTTCACATTTACGTGTGCATGAACAGTACCACAATTGAGGGTTACGGTTCTCGGGTTTTCCGATGGTTCCACGACCTAAAAATGGTATAGTTGAGATCCTAGGGCTGTCTAGAACTCGAAGACAGTCACCATAGGCTCGATCTATAAAAATTTGGGTTGGTTTGGAGTTTGACCATACGATGGTACAGTAATGAAGGAGAGACCGAGAGAGAGAGAGCACGGGAGGGAGAGAGATATTTGGGTGTGTGTGTGTGGTCCTCACACTAACACATCACCAAACAACCTTTTTACAACACCAACCATAAAAAAAATATCTAGGTCTAGACTTGACCAAAATAAACTAGGGCAATAAAATAAATTGAGAATTTTGCCCAATTCCAATGACTCGATCCATCCCTCAGGTTAATTCCGTCAATTCACATCATCGATAATATAATACAATAAGTTCAGGGACGGGCTGTGACAATCTACCCACCTTATAAAATTTCATCCTCGAAATTTATACAATTACACAACAAATACATCCACTAATAGTCATATAACAAGCGTGGATACATCTCTCTCATCCGATCTTCTGTCTCCCAAGTAGCCTCTTCCACTGAGTGATTTCTCCATAATACTTTCACCAAACGCACTGTTTTGTTCCTCAGTTCCTTATCTTTCCAATCCAAAATAGTCACTGGATCCTCATCATAAGTCAAATCCGAATTAATTTCTAGAGGTTGATGAGGAATCACATGTGAAGGATCTCCAACATAATGACGAAGCATTGAAACATGAAACACATCATGCACTTTAGACAACTCTGGAGGTAACTCAAGTATGTAAGCAACCTCACCGACTCGTTCGGTGATCATATACGGTCCAATGTACCTAGGACTCAACTTGCCTTTCTTTCTAAACCGTACACCTTTCCAAGGTGATAGCTTCATAAATACCCAATCACCTACATTATACATCCGGTCAGTGGCATGTTTGTCTGCTAAGCTCTTTTGTCGATCCTGGGCCGCTTTTAGGTTAGACTTAATTACATGAACATTTTGAGTAGTCTCGTCCACAATCTCATGGCCCACTAAAACTCTTTTGCCAATCTCTGACCAACATAATGGCGTTCGACAAGACTTGTCATAAAGTGCCTCAAAATGTGCCATACCAATACTCAAATGGTAACTATTGTTGTAGGCGAACTCCATCAAATCCAAACAATCATGCCAGCCATCGCCAAACTGCGGCACTGAAGATCTCATCATATCTTCTAATGTCTGAATGGGCCCATCTGTCTAAGGATGATATGTCGTACTATAAAGTAATCTCGTACCAAGAGCTTCCTGGAACGTTATCCAGAACTTAGAAGTAAATCGAGGATCCCGATCCGAGATAATATTAACTGGAACACCATGGTACTTCACAATCTTCGATATGAATAACTTAGCTAATCAGCTTAATGGATATTTTTCCCTCACTGGAATAAAGTGTGCTGACTTAGTAAGCCGATCAACTATCACCCAAATGCCATCATAAACATTCTGTGTATGAGGAAGCTTGTATACAAAATCCATGGTAATATTTTCCCATTTCCACTCTGGAATGGGAAGTGGCTGCATTAACCCAAACGGCTTCTTCTTTTCCGCTTTAACCTGTTGGCAAATGGCACACCTACTCACATATTCGGCAATTTCCCTTTTCATACCCGGCCAATAATAAAATGGTCGAATGGTATGATACATCTTGGTACCTCCTGGATGCATTGCATATGCCGAAATATGTGCTTCATCAAGGATTTCTTTCTTTAACTCTGCATTATTCGGCACATACATTCTGCTTACCTGCATAAGCATGCCATCCGTTTCTCGAATCCCGAAATCTTTCTTCTTCCTTTGATTCCTTGCTTGAATTATTTCCTGAGTCTCATCATCATTCGTCTGGGCTTCAAGCACTCAATCAATTAAAATTGGCCTAACTTGGAAATTTGCAAGTAATACTTCCTCTCTATCTTCCACTCCTAACTTCACTTCAGTGGACCTCAAATCTGCAAGGAGAGGAACATAACAATCATAGATGGCATTAAGTCTAGCTGGAGTCTTCCTACTAAGTGCATCTGCCACTGCATTTGCACGACCAGGGTGATACTCAATCGTGCAATCATAATCACTAAGTAACTCAATCCACCTCCGCTGCCGAAGATTAAGATCCTTCTGAGTAAAAAGATACTGAAGACTCTTATAATCTGTGAAGATCTTACATTTCTCACCATAAAGATAATGTCTCCAAATCTTCAAAGCAAAGATGATAGCCGCTAACTCCAAATCATGAGTAGGGTAATTCTTCTCATGAGGTTTCAACTGTCTTGAAGCATAAACAATCACCCTACCATGTTGCATCAACACACAACCCAGACCATTCAAAGAAGCATCACTGTAGACCTCGAAATTACCACTATCATCTGGGAGTGCTAGAACAGGTACATGTGTGAGATAATACTTCAACTGTTGAAAACTTTGCTCACAATTATCATCCCACTCAAACTTAACATCATTCCTGGTCAACCTCGTCAGTGGTAAAGCAATCACTGAAAACTCCTTTACAAACCGTCTATAATAGTCTGCTAGGCCAAGAAAACTCCGCACCTCGGTGACGGTTCGAGGTTGCTCCCAATTCTCCACGGCTGCCACTTTTTGAGAATCTACTCGGATACCTTGAGCTGATATAACATGTCCCAAAAATGCTACTTGATCTAACCAGAATTGGCATTTGCTAAACTTAGCACATAACTGGTGTTCCCTCAAACTTTTCAACACCAATTTAAGATGTCTAGCATGCTCAGCTCTAGACTTATAGTATACCAGAATATCATCAATGAAGACAATGACAACCCTATCCAAGTATGGCTGGAATACTCGATTCATTAAATCCATGAAAGCAGCTGGTGCATTAGTTAACCCGAATGGCATCACAAGCAACTCATAATGACCATATCGAGTCCTGAATGCGGTCTTAGGGACATCTTCACTTCTAATCTTCAATTGGTAGTAACCAGACCTAAAGTCAATCTTAGAGAATACACAGGCACCTCGGAGTTGATCAAACAAATCATCTATGCAAGGTAACGGATAACGGCTCTTAATTGTTACCCGATTCAATTGCCTGTAATCAATGCACAGCCTCAAGGTTCCGTCTTTCTTCCTCATAAATAAAACTGGAGCTCCCCATGGTGAAGTACTAGGCTGAATAAAACCTTTATCCACTAATTCTTGAAACTGAACTTTCAATTCCCTTAATTCAGCATGAGCCATTCTATAAGGAGTCAAAGATATAAGATCCGTACCTAGAAGCAGATCAATAACGAACTCCACATCTCTGTCTGGCGGCAATCCAGGCAAATCATCAGGGAACACATCCAGAAAATGCCTGACCACACATACATCCTCCACACTACTAGGAGCATTATCATCCAACACCACATGAGCCAAATATCCCTGACAACCTTTCGACAACAATTTTTTGGCTTTCATGGCAGAAATAACACCATGCCTCACCCCACTAGGCTCTCATACAAATGTAACTTCAGGTAATCCAGGACGATGAAAGGTGACTACCTTTCCATAGCAATCTATTTTGGCACGATTATAATGTAACCAATCAGTGCCCAAAATAACATCAAAATCAACAATGTCCAACGACATAAGATTAGCTGGCATAATAACATCCTCCACCATCAATGGACATCCTGGATATACCCGATCCACATAACATCTCTCCCCTCTAGGCATAGAAAACTTTAAATCATATCCTAGGGGTGTAGGATGAGGTTGCGTCATTTAAGCAAATGTATGAGAAACAACAGAATGCGTAGCACCACAATCAATCAATACTTTAGCAAAATGACCAAGAATATTTAACGTACCCATGATTAAATCAGGACTGTTCTGAGCATCTTGCAGTGTCATGTTATAGATACGTCCCTGATTCTGCTGTCGTCCACCACGACATCTGTTAGCATGAACACCACGTCCTTGTCTTCGATGACCAGACTACCTTGAAGATCTTGCACTGCTAGCAGCAATTTCTACCTGTTAGGGCTGTCCCTCTTGGTACCACTGGGATCCACCTGCTGAATGCGGCTGATATGGCATAGAACTTCCCTGATGCTGAGGGTAACCACCCTGATAATGAGGATCTTGTGAGTACTGATACTGCCCAGAAGTATAAGGAGCGGCGTCGCCCTGATAATGATAAGCACCTCCACAACAAGTCTGAGCATAACCACTAGATCCTGAAGCTTGTTAGGTCGGCGCAGGTGGTGGTAAGGAATGATGTTGGGGCCTCTGTTGATTAGAAGGGCAATATGCAGCCCTATGCCTCATCTGTCCACAAGTATAGCATGCACTGCTGCCTCTCCTACATTCCCCAAAATGCCTATTGTTACACCTGCGGCATAAAGGAGCACCTGAACCACCAAAGTCCTTCTGCCTCTGAAATCTCGGGCCTCTAGAAAATCTACCACCTCTCCTTAGCATATTAGAGCTCAAGCCTCCACTAGAAGAGCTGGAACTATCACCGCTTCTCTTGAAACTCTTGGTCTTACGAGGTCCCTGAGATGATTGACTTTTACCTTTATCATCTCGCCTCTGGTTCCCATTCTTTTCTTCTTCATCTTCACTTTCACTGGGCATGTTCTCTGAGTCCTCAATCTGCAATAAAACCTCATAAAACTCCTGGTAAGTGGCACAGGGAGTCGATGTCGCTATAGAACGCCATTTCTTCTTAGTACCCAACCTGAAGCGACGTAACATCTCAACCGGATTAGCAGTAACCTTCGGATCATATCAAGACAAATTAGTGAACCTCATGTAATACTTATTCGTTGACATATTTCCTTGTTTCAGATGAGTAAACTCTTGTTTCTTGCGATCAATGTACTCAGGGGGAATAAACCTTTTTCGAAACAACTGTTTAAACACTTCCCAATCTGCTACAACCTCTGGTGGCATCTGATATGACTCATGTCTCCACCAAGATGCAGGCTTCGAACCCAAAAACCAGGTAGTCATCTCGACCCACCTATCAGGATGAAGATTCCCCTGACTCTGCATCACAAGGAAAGTCTTCTCAACATGATTAAGCAATTCCCTCATGTCCTTCATTTCCCATGAAATGAGTCAGCTTCAGGTTGTACACAGTCTCAAGAGGTGTCCTTTGAGGAGGACGGAACGAAGACTGAATGACATTAACTATAGCTTCCCCTAATTGAGCAATATCAGGGAAACTAGGTTCAGTTGAGTGACGTGGCTCTCTACGAGGCGGCATAGTTCTTACAGAAGACATCACAAGGATTAGAATATTCATGAACTGTACAGGACTACTAAACCTAGGCTCTGATACCAAACTGACCGAGATCGAGGCATACTGGCCGTCACGTGAGGGTGACATATCCATGTGCACATTGCGGAAGCAATAAAGATAAGAAATATACGAATAAATAAAAATCGAAAGCTACTAATTTGCACTAATAAACAGGAAGTGCTAGGAGTGAGATACAAGTGTAAATGCTCCTAATTAGAGCATAGAAAGTCTAGGTGCAGTCCAGTTAGGGATGGGCAACGGTTATGGCGGGCGGGTAACCGCGGTTATTTACCCATAACCGTTTAAGCTTTTACCCGCATAACCGTTTACCCATTGGGTATTTACATAAACGGGTATACCCATACCCATAACCGTTTATAAACGGTTAACCATACCCATAACCGCATACCCATTTACCCATAACTGCATACCCATTTAATCATAATTGCGTACCCGCTATTTTTAACCCGTTTACTCATTTTTTTTCACCGTCTACCTTTTTTTTTAACAACTTGAAAATTAAAAAGAAATTTGTCATAATTTTCTTTTTCTAACAATTAAATACCGTTGCAAATACATTTAACATGAATTTTTGTATTAACGGCAATATTTATGAATGTATGTGATGTCTCCCAATTATTTGACGGTCAATCTATTACAAGAATCATGCATGGTTGTAGGTTAATTAATATTCTTGTATACATACACACACACACACGCGTGCGCGCACAGACACACACACACACACACACATATATATATATATATATATATATATATATATGACCAAAACTCCAAAAGACTCAAGGTAATCATTATCTTGAATTGGCCAAATATCGACAATATAATATTTAAATACTCCAAAACAAAACTGTCGAACACTCTAATGTTTTAGCACATTCAATAACATATATTAAACATTGGCCCGTTCTATCAACTATATTTTTCTCTCAAGTGAGGCATATATATATATATATATATATATATATATATTATATGACCCTTTATAACCAAATATGTCTCGGGATACTAAACTTAGCTAGAAACTTTTTTTTTATTTTTAGTTTTACATATATTAAAATAAATGGTTAAATGGGTACCCGTTTATAACCGCGGGTAATACCCATAACCACCCATTTAAATTTCACGGGTAAACGGTTATACCCATAACCGTTTATTTATCTAAACGGTTACCCATAACCGTAACCGTCAAATTTAAATGGGCGGATAACCACGGTTACCCATAACCAATGGGTATTTGCCCATCCCTAAGTCCAGTAGGACAAGTACTAATTATACAGTACCAGAAGACGTCCTACAATTATTTTATTCTGCCAGAACCGCCGAGATCCTCAAAGCCACCAATAGCAAGTCTACCTAAAACCTGGAGGGGCGCAAAATAGAAAATGTGAGTGGGCAAAAACAAATGTTTTTCAAAACCATTTCATCATTAAAATGCTCTAACCCCTCACCGTAAAACATGTATAATTTTCCCAGAAATAGAATATAAACATATGCATATATATATATATATATATATATATATATATATATTTCAATTCAAATCATGCTTCACATATTCATAATCATAAGTATGTCATGCCAAGATATAAAATGAATAAGTAATTCAGGTGAGAATAAATTCATGGAATTTAACATATTAGCCGAAACCCATGTGGAAGTCTATACGGCTGAATTCATAGCTCATTAGTCAATTTAGCCGGAGTCACTACCATGACCTATACGGCACTACACTGCACACAAGTCGGAACCACTAAAAGGGTCTGTATGACAAGACTGGGTACGGCACTACACTGCACACAAGTCGGAACCACTAAAAGGGTCTGTATGACATGACTGGGTGTAATATAATTATGCTCAATACTACGCTATCATGATAGCTGGGCGATAAATCGCTGGTCACCTACGAGTCGGAACCACCTATGATGGTCTGTATGACAAGACTGTGCACCTAAATTGGATCCAAAGTGAGCATGTGGTGCGGGAGGTGACATTATATACAGGCCTGTGCCATATCTCTGGCTAATCACTAACACCGCGGTGCAGGTTTATGAGCTCTATGCTTCTCAATTAATCACAATCGTTATTCACATTCACAATTCATAAACTCACATGGGCTTACCTGAGCTTCCACAACACCACAACTATATATTAAGCATACAATTCTATCTCATGGTTTAGGCATAAATCAATAGGCATGGCATTTTCAAAGCATAACTCATTTAAATGCATTTTCTGGGAAAATATCAAGCATATACGTATATACCAAAAGCCCACTCACTGGTATGTCGAAGGGTCTTAGCCCCTGAGTCGCCCTTGACTATACTCGTCCTCGGGATAAGCCCCCTATATGCGAAACAACTATAAAAAAGTTAATTTAAAGCACATAACCAATACTAGCTAATAACTTCTCATACATTGCTCAAATGGGATGTTTGAATATACCAACGTGATCTACACAACCTCACGAACATCCCCATATTTTTAGAAAAATTTTCTGACCACCCACGCGTCGCCACACGCCTGCCAAGGCACGGCTAGAAGCGCCGTCCACGAGCGGGGAACCCTAACGGAATCCCTAACTGCCGTTAGGAATATTCCGTCAAAATAAAGGAATATTCCATCCAAGTTACCTGACGCTGTTACTCTCCGTTAAGAATATTCCGTCAACTTTGACGGAATATTCTTCTGTCTTCTCCGGTGAACCTCACCGGTCGTCGCCGTCGCCGGAAAATTGGAAAATGATTAAACCTTGATATCTCAGTCATTTCTCAACCAATTTTCATGAAACCAATACCAAATTGAAGCTCTTAACTTGTAGAACATTTCCTTACCTGTATAAAGCCCCAAAGATCACGGGATCTCGTCGAAGAAATCTTGAATTTCCGGTCACCTCTGCAACTCGTTGAAACTGGGCTTCCCGACGTTCATTTCACCTTGTTTTTCTTCTCCGAGCTTCGTGGAGATGATCTAAAGCTCCCTAGAAGCTCAAAAACCACTAAAACCTTCACATTTACTTGTGCATGAACAATACCACGATCGAGGGTTACGGTTCTCTGGTTTTCCGATGGTTCCACAACCTGAAAATGGTATAGTTGAGATCCTAGGGCTGTTTAGAACTCGAAGACAGTCACTATAGGCTGGATCTATAAAAATTTGGGTTGGTTTGGAGTTTGACCGTACAATGGTACGGTAATGAAGGAGAGACCGCCAGAGAGAGAGCATGGGAGGGAGAGAGATCTTTGGGTGTGTGTGTGTGGTCCTCACACTAACACATCACCAAACAACCTTTTTACAACACCAACCATAAAAAAAATATCTAGGTCTAGACTTGACCAAAATAAACTAGGGCAATAAAATAAATCGAAAATTTTGCCCAATTCCAGCGACTCGATCCATCCCTCAGGGTAATTTCGTCAATTCACATCATCGAGAATATAATACAATAAGTTCAGGGATGGGCTGTGACACATTGTGAGGCTACGTCATCCCATTCTTTTAGTGTAAATAATATTGTTTAGGCAAAAAAAAAAAAAATGTCAAATTTGTTGCAGTCACATTTAGAATAGGAATGTGATTGTGTAAATCATAGTAGATATGGGAATGTATCTTATATTCATATTAGGAGTTGATTACCTATTAAATGTTGTAATCTAAAAGGGAAATGTTTTTGCCTATCCTACTATTATAAATAAAGGCACAATGGGATGAATCAAACACACCTCACAATTAAATCACTTTCTCCTCTCTCTAATTGCCGCCGGCTCTTTCTCTCTAAACCCTAAGATCGTTCAATCAAATAGGCTTACAACACGTTATCAGCACGCTCTTGCCAGAAACTGAGGAATTGACGCATCGTAGGAGGAGGCTATCTTCCACAAAATTCAAAGGCTTATATTTATTTTCTGCTAATCACATACGCTTAAAATAAAAGAAGATATTTGAAACGTCCACGAAGCATGAAAACATTCCCCATGATGCATGAACCCCTCTATGTTTATATTTTCCTTACGATATATATATATATATATATATATATATATATATATATATATATATATATTGTATATGTTTATATATTTGTCAATAAATATATTTGTTTCATGCATTACCCAATTATATTTAATATGTGCACCATCATTGTGCACCACCGTCGGCAAAGCTGCTGGCCTGAAGCCCAGCTGACCATCACAGCAACCAGGCCTCCCCCTGGGGTCAATCTCGACAGGGCTTGAAGCCTTGCGCCCACCACAATGTTCTGGCCCGACTGCTGCAAGATTTTATGCTTGCTGGGCCTTGTATTGCCCCGTCCCACAGCCATTTCATCAGCCCAGTTGGTTGGGTCTTTTCCCCGGCCCAAAGATAATGGCCCCAGCTTTAGCTGGGCTTCCAGTGTGCTAGCCTACAAGCCAGGGTTAGCTGGGCTTATCCCCGCGCACCCCCATTTTGGCCCAAAACTGAAACCCAGTTGTGCTTGGGATTTCTCCCACACCCGTAGGCCTTTGGGCCTGCCCCTATCACTTGGACCTGTGGCCTGCAGCCCACTTCCGAGCTCTTTTGCTCACGGCACCTAACCCTATTTTTTTGGACTATGGTATTTTCGACCCAATAATATTATTTTAATATTATTTTGCTTCTACAATCGACCCCTTATAGCCCGATTTATTGAATTAATTAAAAGAGACCTGCAGTTCATTAATCTGATAATGAATCCAAAATTATTGACCTGAACATCAATTTTGGACATTAACGATTCAATAATTTGTTTTTATACTTTGAACCGCTGACATACTTTCGAAGTAACGAAGCCCTCACACTTGAGTTCCCGACGAACCTCAAATCCACTATATTTAAATTAGTATATTGCATTATATGTTTCTTGCAAGAACCTCTCATTATGAACTAATTGTTCATAAAACTAAATTGAACATGTAGTTTCAAATTTAGTGCCTTTGAAACCTAAAGTTTTCATTCAAAACATACCACATGAAACCTGTAGTTTTCATGCATAAATTAAACCAATACATGTCTATAGAAACTTGTATGTTCTACGATATATGTCTATGGCTTACCATATGACTAATCACGTTTTTTCCCTCCGTTTTAGGGACATGTCGAACTTAAACAAGCTCGATTTCTCTGCTCTAGAAGTCTCCGGAAGAAACTATCTGAAGTGGGTTCAAGACGTGATGCTCCATCTAGCTGCAAAGGGTATTAGAGCCACCATCGAGGCACCCATCGCTGACAAACCTGTTGAAGAAGCTCAGAAGGCTAATGCATTGATCTTCATTCGAAGACATATCCATGATGCACTGCAGACCAAGTACCTAGCTGAGGAGGACCCACGCACCTTTTGGTTTGCTCTGGCTGACCATTTCGATCACCAGAAAGACATATACTTGCCTGAAGCAAGACACAACTGGCAACATCTTCGCTTCCAGGACTTAAAGTCCATGAATGAATGCAACTCTGAAGTTTGTAGAATCTGTTCATTGCTGAAATTCTGCAAAGTTGAACTCACCGAATCAAATCTCCTTGAGAAGACCTATTCGACATTCCATGCCACCAATATTGTCCTGCAGCAACAATATAGGGCACATAAATTGACCAAGTTTTCAGATTTGATCTCTGTTTTACTTCCTGCTGAAAAGCAGAACCAGCTTTTGATGAAGAATCATCAAGCTCGACCCATTAGCTAGAACGTCGCGCCTGAAGCGTATGTAACCAATTATAGCAACCAAAAACGATGAAGAATCGTTGTGGCCATGGTAATGGGCGGCAAGCCCCACCACAGGCCTAAGGTCAACAAAGTGCCGCACCTAAAAGAGGAAATACGACCCAGCAGCATCCACAACTCGCCCCTAAGGCCCTAAACTTCAAGAATTATGGCAAAGCTCCTGTTCAGCCTGCTTCTACTGAACTAGATATGTGTTATCTCTGTGGATCAAGGGATCATTGGTCACGCGTATATCGAGCTTCCCCTGAGCCTATTGCCAAGTATCATTCCCGTTGTGAGTCTAACTTTGCACATGTGAATCATCCGGAATATGCAACTACATCAATAGAGATATCAGATTTTCAAGAGGCATCACCTCCTATGGATGAATAAATTAGACATGTTTTTAGGATGTTTAACCCTAGTGGCCAAACCCACTAGGAGTGGCCGACCCTTACCCCTTATTTTTCTAGGTTTATGGTTTAATTTTGAACAATTTTTCTAAGTAATTGGAATAATTTGTTTGGTTTTTGTTTGTTTTGAATTATGGATATTACTTTCTTGAATTGCTTAATTGAATGAATGGACTTATATTTATGCATGTGACCAAGTCAATCAATTTATTTCTAGGTATGTCTAGTGGGGAAGTTAGTTGTCTGGCAGATAGTGCAACCACGCACACCATCTTGCGTGAACGACACTATTTTACTAACTTAATACCCAAGAAAGCTCTTTTGACAACTCTCTCAGGCCCATCCAACTAGATTGAAGGATACGGAAATGCTCATATCATGTTGTCCACTGGTATTATCTTAACCATTAAGGAGTCACTCTATTCTCCACGTTTTGGAAGAACGTTGCTGAGTTTTAGAGATATTCGAGATAATCAATATCATATTGAAACCACTAAAGATAATGGTTCTAAATTTCTTTGTATCACTTTGTACGAATATGGCCAGAAGCGTATTCACGAGAAGTTAGAATGTCTGCCGAATGGGTTATATATCACAACCATTCACGGCATAGAAGCCCACAGTGTGGCCGACCCTATGCCTGAGTTCCAAGACACTTTGTTGCTTTGGCATGACCGTTTGGGACATCCTGGATGTGACATGATGCGCCGTATCCTTAAATCTTCACACGGGCATAAGTTACATCCTCATGTTGGAGTTCTGCCATGCAAAACGTGTTCTTTAAGGAAGTTGAATACTCAACCCTCACATACAAAGATCATTCATGACCCCCCTAAGTTTCTTCAGATGGTTCAAGGGGACATTTGTGGACCTATCCAACCAACCTGCTGACCATTTAGATACTTTATGGTGTCGGTTGATGCATCGACACGATGGTCATATGTTTGCCTGTTGTCCACACGCAAAGCCACGTTTGCTAAACTCCTAGCTTAAATCATTAAGCTAAGGGCTCACCACCCTGATTATCTGATTAACTTGATTCGACTGGATAACGCTAGAAAGTTTACGCCACAGACTTTTGACGATTATTGCATGTCAGTAGGGATTGATGTGGAACATCATGTACCCCATGTTCACACCCAAAACGGCCGAGCATAAGCTTTCATAAAGCACCTTCAATTGATAGCTCGGACTTTGGTTATGAGAACCAAACTACCGGTATTTGCTTAGGGCTATGCAATATTGCACGCAACTATGTTGGCCCGCCTGAGGCCCATCAATACTCAACCACATTCACCATTACAGTTAGTCACTGGATACGAACCTGACGTCTCACATTTATGGGTGTTTGGGTGCACCATTTATGTGCCAATAGCACCGCCACTACGTACCAAAATGGGTCCTCAGAGAAAAATGGTAATTTATGTTAGTTATGATTCGCCATCAATTGTTTGATACTTAGAACCCTTGACAGGAGATCTCTTTACCGCACGTTTTATGGATTGTCACTTTGATGAGACAGTTTTCCCGTCGTTAGGGGGAGATAAGAATGCTAACGTTCCTCTAGAACGCCGCGAATTGTCGTGGATGCTCCCACTATGTCTCATTTAGATCCCCGCACTGCCCAGTCTGAAACTGAGGTGCAACGAATTATAGATCTTTCGAGCATTGCTAAAAGCATGCCGGATGCTTTTAATGATCTAGCAAAGGTGCAATATCACATATACCCGCTGTAAACGCACCTGCAAGGATAAATGTACCCCGCGTACGTCAACAACCTGCCTGGGAAGGCCGGACCATCACCGGAGGTGGGGAGGCCACACCTTCCACGCGGCAAGGTACATTGGCGGTTAGCCAATCATCTGCTCCGACCCTGAAGCGTGGCAGACCCATTGGTTCAAAGGATTCATAACCCCAGAAGAGGAAAATGGCACCAACTAGTGACCCTAGTTTGAATCCGACCATCGCTCACTCATCTTTTCCAACGCATGAGGTTATTCTAGATTAAGGTGATGTTTCAGACAAAACATGCCGACCTCCCGAGAATCGTGAGATTTCGGTCCACTACACAGTATTGGATGAGGTTTGGAATAGGAATGAGATGATCGTCGACGATGCATTTGCGTGCCCAGTAGCATCATGCTTAGCGATGACATTGAACCACGTTTCATCTATGAATGCCAACGTAGAACCGATTGGTCAAACTGGAAACAAGCAATCCAGGTCGAACTCGATTCACTCGCGAAACGTAAAGTGTTTGGACTTATCGTTCCTACACCATTACGTGTGAAACCCATTGGTTACAAGTGGGTTTTCGTGAGCAAGTGGAATGAGAAGAATGAAATAGTGCGATACAAATCATGCCTCGTAGCCCAAGGCTTCTCTCAACCCCCTGGGATTGATTACGAGGAGACGTATTCTCCCGTAATAGACATTATAACGTTCTGCTACCTTATCAATTTGGTAGTTTCTGAAAAATTGAATATGCAGCTTATGGACGTGGTAACCGCGTATCACTATAGGGATCTAGATACGGAAATATACATGAAAATTCCAGAAGGACTTCCATTGAACACTCTCTCAATTAGGTTGAGGAGGTCACTCTACGGATTGAAACAATCCGGACGGATATGGTATAACTGTGTGAGTTAATATTTGACAAGTCAGGGTTATGTGAACAACGAATTATGCCCATGCATGTTCATAAAGAAGTCACATTCCAGATTTGCAATCGTTGCAATTTATGTCAATGACATGAACCTCATCGGGACTCCAGCATAGTTTGAGGAAATTGTTGCACACTTGAAATCGGAATTTGAGATGAAGGATCTTGGGAAAACTTGATATTGTCTCGGCCTGGAGATCGAGCATTGTTTGGATGGAATCTTAGTACATCAATCGAACTACACCCAAAAGGTGTTACGTCGTTTTAATGAGGCTAAATCGAAGCCTTCGAGTACTCTTATGGTCGTTCGGACTCTAGATGCTAAACAAGATCCCTTCCATCCGAAGGAGGATAAAGAAGAGATTTTGGAACACGAAGTTCCTTACCTAAGTACAATTGGGGCTTTATTGTACTTGGCTCAGTGCATTAGACCCAACATCTCCTTCACTGCTAATCTTTTGGCAAGATACAACAATGCACCCACACACAGACATTGGAATGGTGTTAAAGACATTTCCGCTACCGCAAGAGTACTACGGATTTGGGCTTGTTCTATACCCGCAAATCTCCAAGTGTTGCCGCCCTTATGGTCCTCGAATTGATTATTGCCTTGTTGGTTATGCAGATGCTAGATATATGTCTGACCCACATAGGGCACGTTCTCAAACCGGTTATGTCTTTATCGTTGGAGACACCGCTATATCTTGGAGGTCCACCAAGCAAACTTTAGTTGCGACTTCGTCGAACCATGCTGAGATTCTAGCCTTGCATGAAGCATCGTGTGAATGCTTTTGGTTGAGATAAGTTATGGAACATATTCGAAGCACTAGTGGTCTTACATCAGTCGTTGACCTTCCTACGACAATCTTTGAAGACAATGCAGCATGTGTTGAGCAGTTAAAGAAAAGATACATCAAGGGAGACAACACTAAGCACATAGAGCTGAAGTTCTTTTACTCACACCAGCAGTAACAACAACATCAGAACAATGAAGTCAAGCAAATCTGTTCCCAGGACAACCTGGCTGATCTCTTCACCAAGTCATTGCCCAAGTCTACATTTCAGAAGCTCGTCCAAGGAATCGATATGCGTAAATTATCTGAGTTGAATTGCTTGTAGTTCTGTTATTTAGAAGTTATGTCTAACTCAGGGGAGTATCTAGAAGCATACTCACATGATCTTAATGTACTCTTTTTCCTACGATTATGAGCATTTTTCCCACTGGGTTTTTGCTACCTAACGAGGTTTTAATGAGGCACCCATCCTGGGATGATCATACTTCGTTGAGTTCATTACTTTCGTCCTGTTTGACGTTTGTTTTAGACATTATGCATGCTTCTCACTTTTCTCCTTAGTCTATGGGGTTTCCCCATGCCTTGGGTTTTACCATAGCGAGGTTTTGTGAGTTTTACTATAAATGCATACTTTCTTAAATTTAAGACTCGCGATCATCCGTTATGTCGATGATTTCATCAACTATTCTACCTTATCTGCTGAAGATCTAATGCGATGGTTTGTTGAGTATTTACACACTCAAGGGGGAATGTTGCAGTCATATTTAGAATAGGAATGTGATTGTGTAAATCTTACTATATATGAGAATGTATCTTATATTCCTATTAGAAGTTGATTACCTATTAAATGTTGTAATCCTAAAGGGAAAGGTTTTTGCCTATCCTACTACTATAAATAAAGGCACAATAGGATAAATCAAACACACCTCACAATTAAATCACTTTCTCCTCTCTCTAATTGCCGCCGGCCCCCTCTCTTTCTCTCTAAACCCTAACACCGTTTAATCAAATAGACTTACAACAAAATTCATTTTTAATACATTTTAATGGTGGATCCTTAAACCCTCTCTCTCTCTCTCTCTCAAATCAAACTGTAATTTATCTGAAAATCCGACCTTTAATCGCAGGTTCCGACGGTGTCAACGGAGGCGATTAAGTTTGCTTTCTTAACTGACGAGGAGGTGAGACGGCACAGTTTTCTGAGGGTTACCGACCCATCTCTCCTTACTCAATTAGGAAACCCCGTGGCCGGTGGGCTATACGATAAGGGCCCAATTGATGACAAACCCGACGAAAGGTAACACCAATTTTCATGCCAGTCTTTGCATTCTTTTCGTGTTCGTTTGTTAGCTTCATTGTTTGGATTTATACTCTGTAAACACATAATTTGTTAGAACCCAAATCTCAAACCCTAACTCAAACCTTAAATATTGCACATATAAGAGAATGAATGAGGAAGATAGAAGGAGCAGAGCTCCAATATTTTTGTATTGATTTGTTTTGTAAAATTCTGTTCTGTTTTCAAACCAAAGAGCAAGTGCTCTTATACATGGAAGTGTGACTTCCAGCTGGCATTTCTATCAAATTCCCCTAATAACCAGTAAAAACCCTCAATTACAACTAATTTGACTCTTTACTTTAAGCATAAACCTCAATTACAAATTGGGTTCATAACAATATTTCCCCCTTGAAAATTAGCTTGTCCTCAAGGCTTAAAAAAGAAACTGTGGAAACTTGTTTGAACGCAGCAGCACTCTCCTTCAGTTCCAGAAATGTCTATTGCAATCCCAATATCAGCAAGTTTCAAAGTAGGTGCATCATTCACTCAATCAACAGTCATAGCAACAACCTCACCATCCTCTTTGAGCAACCTCACAATCTTTTGTTACCCTTGAAAACAGAAGGCCATCACCTTGTCTCATATGGGCTTTTGGAGCACGTAGAGTACTCATAGACTCTTTTCCTGCAAGGCTTCCTGAATGTATGTCTTCATCAGCACCAAACACGCCTATTTCACGGCATATTGCTTCTGCAATGTTCTGGTTATCTCTCGTGATTACCATAACAAGAATTCCAGTTGCTTGGCAGTCTTCCCCTACTTTAAACATCATTGAAATCTTCTGGTCAGTGATCAGAACTCCAGCATTCTCGAATTCAACAAACAATTTCTCAGGGTTTGTAGCAAATTGAGGGAAGAAATATCCTTTGTCAATCTCCAATCCTTCCACCCTGATGATAGTCTCAAATGAGAAGGGTGACTCCATGGACAGGACACCAACAAGGACCACGACAAACGCATACCCAGGCACATTATTTTTAATTGCTGCAATATGGACTGATACCAAAACTTTTTCAGCTCCTGAGCCATCAATGCCAATGTCTCTTAAATTCACCCACACTAAATGGTTCTCTGTTCCACCAGAAACAATATCATAGCCCTTCTCGAACAAGCTCTCTACAAGTTTTGGGACATTACTAGGTTACTTGTGGCCTGTGGTTTTAACCATATCTGCATACTCAGAAGGAGATGGAATAACACAAGCAGTAATCAATACACTGATGTGTGCCATATCGCCCAACAAAATTGCTTTTTTACCAATCATATGAGAGAAAATATGATGACTTACACACTGCTGCTCAGTTTCAGTCACATATGGTTTTGTCCCAGATTTCCCACACTCCTTGAACTACATTCCATGAAATAAGAACAGTAAGATTGAAACAGGTGTTGTTCCATCCCTTTGCAAAAGAAGCTTGACCTCAATCTCTAGATTTAGAGAACTTGTTAGATTGTTGGCAACCACGGAAATTTCTTCCTGGAAGTAAGAGGTTTGTGCAATCAATGACTTCCTTGGATTAAGTGGCGGGGCATCAGATAAATTGGCATCGTCTAGAAAATATTGTTTCATCTTTGCCAAATATACCATCTCCTTGACCAAGGAAACAATTATCTTCAAACAAAATGGCCCAACTTTTCTTACCACAACTGTACATAGAAAGATCAGGACCTTGCTTTGGATTTTCTGCTAGGGGTTGCCTCACACAACTTGAAAGCACTGAGGAGGTCTCAATTGTAGAATAGACAGATGTTTCCAAATTGAGGAAATTGAATAATCTGCAAGTATAAGCAAAGCTAAAATTGATCCAAAGCTGTGTTGTTATCTTTATGGCAGTATAAGATATCCTAATAATGATATTGGCTTCACTCTTTGCATAAAGATCCAGTTGTGCATTCGTAACCTGCGAATTCCCCGTTAATCCCACCTTGAACAGATACTCATGGATCCTCTTACCCGCAGTCAACCGACAAGCACCACTCATGACAAGAAGCTTCATAAATTTTCCATTTTGTCTTCACTACTTTTCTCAGACATTTTCTCAAACAGTTCCAATGCATAAACATCTTTCTTCACAAATTTTCCCACAAGATACCAATGAACCAATCCAAATTTATCTTTCAGGTATGCACCATAGTTATCAGTCAAAAGATAAGGGAATTTAGCCTTCGAAGTTACTGAAATGATACTCAAATTAAGAACTACCTCAGGTCCATTTTTCGTAGTCTCGGAGAACGAGTGCTCATGGAGTAGCCGCGGAGCAGAGGTCATCGTGGAAGCATGAATCCCTGCTTTCGATTCCGGAAGCAAAACTGTAGCTGCAGCGGAGTCCTTCGAGTGTGGCTTGACGGCCGAAGTTGCAAGTGCTTGCAACAACGGTGAAGATGAGAGCAGCGGTGGAGCTTGGACTGCTAACGGACTAAGCTGCGATTGGGCTCCTTCAGCATAGATTGGGCTCCGAGTTAGCTGGATCGGATCAATTGCAGGAGAACCATGATGATCGCCCGCAAGAGGGGCCGAGATACCTTCCCCGGCACCTCGAAAGAACATGGCGCGACGAAATTATGTAAGAAAGTCGACGAAGGCCTGGTCGATCGCAACAATATTGGGGGAAGGTAAAGCAGCGACGCAAGCCTCTAAGGAAGCAAGACGGGATTCCAAGGCAGCGTCGCAAGTAGCAGCGGATTGGCGGGTGTGCACAGAAGGGAATCCAGGAATCGATATGGGTGATACCATTGTTAGAACCCAAATCTCAAACCCTAACTCAAACCTTAACTATTGCACATAGAAGAGAAGGAAGGAGGAAGATAGAAGGAGCAAAGCTCCAATATTTTTGTATTGATTTGTTTTGTAAAATTCTGTTCTGTTTTCAAACCAAAGGGCAAGTGCTCTTATACATGAAGTGTGACTGCCAGCTGGCATTTCTATCAAATTCCCCTAATAACCAATAAAAACCCTCAATTACAACTAATTTGACTCTTTACTTTAAGCATAAACCTCAATTACAAATTGGGTTCATAACATAATTCAAATGGGAGTGCGTTTTATCTTGTAATTTTAGTTTTTTCCAAGTATGTAAAGAGGGAATAAGGAATGAGGAATGGAGAAGAACAATGGGACATGGTGGGAGGAATGGGGGGAGAAATGAAGGAGATTATATGAAATAAAAACTTGAAAGTGAAAACAACTTAAAATTGTTTTCAGTTTTTGGTTTTTAGTCTTCATTTTGACATTTTGTGTGTCACTCCATAGACATTCCTTTAACATTTCTTCCACCGTCATTCCTTCACCATTCGTCATTTATCCCATATTCTTTCCTGGTATCACTGTACAAAAAACTAAAAACTAAAAGCTGAAATAGTTATCAAGCGGCCCTTAAGTTGTTGATTTTTGGTTGGTGAGTTTGTCATAGTTAAAAGAGCTCCTGATGTTTTGACTTACAGTTGATTGATTTAGCCCTTCACTTTTATGCAGTTGCGGAACATGTGGTGAGAAGTCACGTAGTTGCCTAGGTCATTGTGGTCATATTGACCTCGCTTTGCCAGTTTATAATCCCTTGCTGTACAATACTCTTTACAAACCTCTACAAAGAATGTGTTTCTTCTGCTACCATTTTCGGACAGACCGAACACATGTAATTGAACTTTGATTAAATAAAATTAGTTTCTTGAGGACATAGTCTTTTGTGCCGTTCCTTAATTTCATTGCATTCAGAAGTTTATACTGGGACCATTTCTGCTCTAATTTTCCCATTCTCTTCTGTGCTATTTTTGATTGATTAAGGTTGAGAAAGCTGTTTCCCAATTAAAACTCATAATGGAAGGTGACGTTGTTGGGGCTAAAATGTTAGATTCTGACTCCTAGTGAATAATCAGACTGCAATGAGGGAGATAGTCACAGTGACAAGCATGCAAAGCAGCAAGGATGGACTTCTCTTCAGTTTACAGATCTAATGTCTGTTTTTGATAAGGCTTTACCTAAACAAGGGAAGGACTGCAACAACTGCCAGGCAAAGAATCCCAAAATCAGCAAACCTACTTTTGGATGGTTTCAATTGGTATGATTTTCCATCCTTAGTGCTTGAAGCTGCTAGAGGAGTCATGAATTATCTACTAGCATCTGCTTAAATAGTTTTTATAAGAGAAGCATGCTTATTTTCTGTCAACTTTTAAACTCATGGTCGAAAAGTGGTATATGAAAATTTTACTTATAATTTTTGTTTTGCGAGTCTTATCAGTCGCTTTTCCAAAGTTTAATGATTGCCTTATGAACTTTTCTCAACACACAAAATTGTCAATACTGGCGGAATGGAAAGTGGAACAAAATGTTTGGCTTATAGTAAATTATGCTTTTTGTCTACCCTATTCAGCATAAGATAAAATTGTGTCAACCAAGTCTATGCGAGACTGATCTTTTTTTTTTTCCATAGTGTTTGCAAATTTAGGTATATAGTCTTATCCCTAGGCAGCAATGTCCTTGGAAATATCTCTCTTAGGTTATTGTTCTTCATTTTTTTCAGTTGTCTTTGTGGTAGGGAAGGGTTTTGGAAGACGTATGGTATGGTGACTGATATTTGTGTTCTTTTTCTTATTGATTATCTATACTTCTAGTATTTTCCATTACTCCCTTGTACCCTTATCTCTTAGAGCTTAACATGGGTGGAATTCGAATGGCATGGGATTTTCAGATCTTGGCATGGATAGTTTTGGATTAATTATGCATCGTTGAATCTAGTTAGGCTCATCAAACATGTATTCATGCTTTTGGAGTTCCTCTTTTTTTTTTCTGTTCTTTTCTTGTAATTCCGGTGAAGCATCAACACGTACATAAAATGGGTGTAGCGGAGATGAGGATGCTTCATTGGATGTGTGGGCACACGAGAAATGATAAGATTAGGAATGAGGATATCCGAGGTAAAGTAAGAGTAGCCGAAATTGAAGGAAATATGAGAGAAAATCGGTTACGGTGGTTTGGACATGCGCAAAGAAGGCCTACTGACGCTCCGGTTCGAAGATGTGACTACGGGACAGAGGTTCAGGGCCGAAGGGGTAGAGGAAGACCTAGGAAAACTTTGGAAGAGACCCTAAGAAAAGACTTAGAGTACCTGAATCTAACGGAGGACATGACACAGAACCGAGCGCAATGGCGTTCTAGGATTCATATAGCCGACCCCACTTAGTGGGAAAAGACTTTGTTGTTATTGTTGTTGTTTTCTTGTAATTCACATTTTCAGCTAACTTGATGTTAGAAAATCTAGTTGGCTTGGTTTCAAGCCCTCTAAGGCCGTCCATAGTAGGCCGGAAAAGTGTGTGTGATACCAATATACTAAACTCATAGGAATCACACTTCTATAGTGGGCCGGAAAATTTGAGTGTGATACCAATTTATTGAACTCATGAGTTCAATATGTTAGACTCATGAATTCAATATATCATACTCATGAGTGTGGTACCAATATATTGAACTCACACTAGTGTAGGAGGAAGGAAAAGGGGGCTTTGGTGCTAAGTCGATGTGATGTATTGAAATTGTTTTGGTTTGTTTGGATGGAGAGAAATAGGAGATTTCTTAAAGGCCTAAGTTGGAAGATGTAGAGAGAGTTTGTTTTTGGGATTCTTCAGGGGCTTCAGTTTCTTTAAATTTTAAGGACTGGTGCTATTTATTTATTCTAACAGGGATGCCGTTAATTAGTTTTGTCCTTTTGTTTTGTTTCTGTTGAGTCCTGTTTTGCTGTTTCTTTTGCTGGGTCTGGGGTTCACCCTGCCCCCTGTGTTGTACGTCTTTCTCTTTTTAATGAATTTTGAGTTTTTATAAATAAAGAAAATAAGATTGTATTGTTATTATGCTTCTTGTTATTTTCCTTTGTTTTCTTTTCATCAATTACAAACACATTTTCATTGGCTTATAATGTGGCGTAAAATATAGACTCTATATATATATATATATATATATATTGATTACCAAATTGCCGATCTATTTATCTCTTTGTCTTAAAACACATGGACAGGTCTACACTATATATTATAATTTACACATTTCTCAGCCTTGTATTGTATTTATCACTAGCTTTCTCCTTTGTGGGCCGGTGATGTAGAGTGGCACTGAAAATGCAAGAGAAAATGTTATCAGAGGGTGCAACCTAGTGGGACCCTTAACTGGTCAAGATGAAGGGGATGAGGATGAAAATGTTGACAACAATGATACAAAAAAGCACAAAGGAGAACGGAGCAAAGTGCCAAGTGAGTTCCTTAATCAGACAATTTCCTTGTCGGGAGATCTATTACCAAAACAGGTATGTTCCATGCCAGTGTTGGCATAACAATGACACTATGATAAATGAGAATATTAACCTATAATTGCTGTCATTGACCAAAGTCTATGCTATGTGGACATTCAAAATAAACCTTATTCTTATTAGGAAGGTAGAGCTTCACAATCTCTAATTTCTTTCAGGTTCAAGACATCATAAAGCTTTTGTGGGAAAATGAAGCTGAGTTCTGCTCTTTTATTGGTGATATCCAATACCAAGGAATTGGAAGAAAAGCAGGTCACTCTATGTTTTTTTTAGAGACTGTACTTGCGCCACCAATCAAATTTCGTCCTCCATCCAAGGATGGTGATTCTGTACGTATATTAGGGACACCATCACTCTTTCTAAACTTAAATGTTTCATTAAAACTATATCTCACGTTGGGAAGTGGTCTTGCTCAAGAGTTAAAAGATCTTTGGGCCTCTCCATGATTGACAATTGGTTTCGATTTAATCTTTGTGATTGTAAGGTCCTTTGGTAACTGGATGGTAATCCAGTTGAAGAGGCAGTTTTGTAGGTTTCGATTGATAGACTTCCCAATCTTAAGGTCAAAATTGATTTGCTCTTTGGAGCAACTTTGTTGAATGTTTTACCTTTATTTTTAAGTTGTTTTTTTTTTTTCCTTCAACCCTCCATTGGCGTTCTTGGTTCGTGCGCCACATACTATATTGTCATTGTGCATTTTATGAACCTTTTCTTAGGAAAGCTTCTTCTTTTCTTTTTAAGTTGAAAATAATAGAATTATGGAAATCCTTTAGAGAAAATAGTACTGCAAGTCAGCAATACAACTACCTCTGTAGTCTTGCTAAACCTGGAGAACCAGTTGGTGTTCTTGCTGCTCAGTCAGTAGGGGAACCTTCAACTCAGATGACGTAAGTTTCATGTCATTTTGAATTCTGCTCATTGGTTAAGGGTTGATTACTCCAATGCCTACATAGTACTTGTTTCGGTTCTGTATCTAGAGTGAATGTTACATATGCTTAATAACTATTTCACCCTGAAAGTTGTGGTGACGCCCCTAAAAAGTCACCTTGGGTCACTTTACCCCTGAGCTCACATTTTGCTTAAAACAATGCTGTTTGGAGTCTATTGGTAGGAGCCGCTTTTAGCATTAGCTAGATTTTCCCTTCTACTTTGGTTTTTGTCTCATTGATGTGGCAGTCACTTCCTCTTTAATCCTATTTCCTCAGCAATAATCCGCTTTTCAAAAAGAAAAAAAAAAACAAAAAGAAAGTCTTTATTTATGTTTAGTTTTATTGTACAACGAAATGAGTCTAGTTATGTGCTTTATTTATGAACCATGATTTTATTAATGTTGATAAGTATCTTTTGATTATTGTTTTCAGACTGAATACTTTCCATCTTGCCGGAAGAGGTGAAATGAATGTGACCCTAGGAATCCCTCGTCTTCAAGAGATTTTTATGACTGCTGCAAATGAGATTAGGACTCCGGTTATGACATGTCCATTGCAAAAAGGGAGATCAAAGTGAGTCCTTAATTCGTTCTGATGAACGACTTTTTCTTTTTATTTTTAAATTTTAAATTATATTTTTTTTATAGTTTATTGTCATTGATCTTGAAGTAAACTTTTCCAACATTACAGATTGATTCTTATAAATTTCAAAGGGATTGCCACAAGCTATGTAAAAGCTTGTTTTTACTAAAAGCTCTTATTCATAGTTAAAGTGAGGGTAGGTTATGGGAAGGCTTCATTCTATCTCAACCAAGGTTCTAAAAGGCGCTTGGTGCTAGTCAGGCGGCCGGTAGGGGCTTAGCGCCTCAGGTACTAGGCGGGTCTAGGTGGATGCTAGGCAGTTGTTACTATTATTAGCACTCCAAAAATATCATTCTACAATCCTCGCAAGTGTATTTTTCTTTCTAATTATAGAAAGTTAAGAGCGTCAAATGAGATTTTTGGAGTGCCAATAACAATTCTCATAAATTTATTATATATCATATAGATAAGTGTCTACCTAAGAAAATACATAATTGTATTACAAAACATAAATTGCAAAATAGAATGATATATAAATTATAAACTACTAGAACATATTGAGACATGGGAACAAACATATAATGATTGTTACTCCAAGTATCTAACAGGTCTCTTACAATTTATCGAAACCATGAAATGAAAAAAATGGAAGTTATCTATTTTTTATCTAAGTGAGAATCGTTACCCTAAGCTATTTTCTTAAATAAAAAAAATTAGCAAAAAAGTCACAACCACCCAACCTGCCTAGACCCACCTATGCCCGCCTATCTTGCGGGCTAGGCGGATGCCTAAGCGGGTCTAGGTGGGATCCTAGGCGAGTCTAGGTGCCCTTTTCTTATATTTTAAACGTCTAAGGATTAATTGCGGTGGTGACTAGCGCCTAGCGCCTAGGAGACCCTAGGCGGGGACTTTTAGAACACTGCTCTCAACTCCAATGCAACTTTTATCTCAAAGCTATAGTTGGTGATACGTAGTTATACTCATATATGAACCTACTTTATTTTGCTTCAGTTGAATATTAAAATATGCATCTCATCTAGACTTGGCAGTTTTTGACACGACACGAAAACGACACGAAAATAACGGGTTTCGGGCCAACACGATAACTTATCGGGTCACTATCGGGTGACCCGTTAAGAACCCGTTATACAAGCGGGTAACACGTGGGTAACCCGTTTCGACCCGTTAAGAAAAAAATTATTTTAATAATTTTAAAGTTTAATTACTAAAAGATTTATTATAAAATACAATAGTCATATTAATATATACAATATATTCTATATTAAATATATAGTTTTGTATTATCGTTCTATATAAATTATAAAAAAAAAGTTTTAGTCATTATTTATTTTTATTATGAGAGTTCCTTATTATCATTACTAGGATAAATTTTACATAACATATTCTTGTCCAAAATTAAAATATACTAGTATAGTATTTGTATATGCAAGAACTAAGAAGACATACATACAAGTATGAAAAATGTGAAAAAATATATAAACACTTGTGATTTATCATTATTCCTCTACGAATAGATAATTGTTACACTTATATTATCGTTTAGATTTTTAAAATCCTTCAAACCCTCATGAATAATGTTTTTTATTTGAGGGCAAAATTAATAAAATTAATAATAATTATTGTAGAACTGTAAAAAATGTAAAAATATATATATACAATCACTCATATATAAAAAAATGTAAATGCTTTAAATTAAAGATCAAATTTATTCATTACATTCTTATAGGGTCGAAGAGTGTATATGTACAAAATCATCAAAATCGAAGCTAAAATAACCGTTAAATTGTAATTTTTCGTTTATAACCGTCGAAAACTTTTGTTCCGTTACGTAATCTCTGAATGTTTGTTTTTTACGATTTTTTAAGTTTGCAATCTCGGAATGTGTACAAATAAGTTTGACGGTTGGATTGTTGAAAAAAGTTTCGTAGAATGCATATTGCGTCAAAACGGTATATTAAACAAACACTTAGAGTTAATATTATACTTCTATTAAGTATAAAATAAGTTTTTGTGATATCCACTAGTGTAAATACTTTAAATTAAAGATCAAATTTATTCATTACATTCTTATAGGGTCGAGGAGTGTATCTATAAAAAAATCATCAAAATCGGAGCTAAAATAACCGTTAAATTGTGATTTTTCGTTTATAATCGTCGAAAACTTTTGTTCCATTACGTAATCTCTGAATGTTTGTTTTTTACGATTTTTTACATATGCGATCTTGGAATGTGTACAAATAAGTTTGACGGTTGGATCGTTGAAATTTTTTTTGTAGAATCCATATTGCGTCAAAACGATAGATTAAACAAACACTTGGAGTTAATATTATACTTTTATTAAGTATAAAATAAGTTTTTGTGGTATCCACTAGTGAAATACTTTAAATTAAAGATCAAATTTATTCATTACATTCTTATAGGGTCGAGGAGTGTATGTGTATCTGTAAAAAATCATCAAAATCGGAGCTAAAATAACCGTTAAATTGTGATTTTTCGTTCATAATCGTCGAAAACTTTTGTTCCATTACGTAATCTCTGAATCTTTGTTTTTTATGATTTTTTACGTATGCGATCTCGGAATGTGTACAAATAAGTTTGACGGTTGGATCATTGAAAAAAGTTTTGTAGAATGCATATTGCGTCAAAACAGTAGATTAAACAAACACTTAGAGTTAATATTATACTTCTATTAAGTATAAAATAAGTTTTTGTGGTATCCACCAGTGTAAATACTTTAAATTAAAGATCAAATTTATTCATTACATTCTTATAGGTCGAGGAGTCTATCTGTCAAAAATCATCAAAATCGGAGATAAAATAACCGTTAAATTGTGATTTTTCGTTTATAACCGTCGAAAACTTTTGTTCCATTACGTAATCTCTGAACGTTTTTTTTTTACGATTTTTTACGTATGCGATCTCGGAATGTGTACAAATAAGTTTGACGGTTGGATCGTTGAAAAACGTTTCGTAGAATGCATATTGCGTCAAAACGGTAGATTAAACAAACACTTAGAGTTAATATTATACTTCTATTAAGTATAAAATAAGTTTTTGTGGTATCCACTAGTGTAAATACTTTAAATTAAAGATCAAATTTATTCATTACATTCTTATAGGGTCGAGGAGTGTATTTGTAAAAAATCATCAAAATCGGAGCTAAAATAACCGTTAAATTGTGATTTTTCATTTATAACCGTCGAAAACTTTTGTTCTGTTACGTAATCTCTGAATGTTTTTTTTTTATGATTTTTTACGTATGCGATCTCGGAATGTGTACAAATAAGTTTGACGGTTGGATCGTTGAAAAAAATTTTGTAGAATGCATATTGCATCAAAACAGTAAATTAAACAAACACTTAGAGTTAATATATACTTCTATTAAGTATAAAATAAGTTTTTGTTGTATCCGCTAGTGTAAATACTTTAAATTAAAGATCAAATTTATTCATTACATTCTTATAGATCGAGGAGTCTATCTGTAAAAAAGTATCAAAATCGGAGATAAAATAACCGTTAAATTGTGATTTTTCGTTTATAACCGTCGAAAACTTTTGTTCCATTACGTAATCTCTGAATGTTTTTTTTTTACGATTTTTTACGTATGCGATCTCGGAATGTGTACAAATAAGTTTAACGGTTGGATCGTTGAAAAAAATTTCGTAGAATGCATATTGTGTCAAAACGGTAGATTAAACAAATACTTAGAGTTAATATTATACTTCTATTAAGTATAAAATAAGTTTTTGTGGTATCCACTATTGTAAATACTTTAAATTAAAGATCCAATTTCTTCATTACATTCTTATAGGGTCGAGGAGTGTATCTGTAAAAATTCATCAAAATCGGAGCTAAAATAACCGTTAAATTGTGATTTTTCGTTTATAACCGTCGAAAACTTTTGTTCCGTTACGTAATCTCTGAATGTTTGTTTTTTACAATTTTTTACGTATGCAATCTTGGAATGTGTACAAATAAGTTTGACAGTTGGATCGTTGAAAAAAGTTTTTGGACCGCCAGCAATAGATAATTTTGTAGTAGTGAAACCTTAAATTTATTTAAACGTCGATTGTCATTTACGCTTTATTCTTCTTACTGAATTTCATTTTTAAAATTTTATTTTTTGAAAACATGATCATCTGGCGGATGTAAGAAGATGATATCACGTTTCGATATTTACGGTTAACTGAAATATGAGTCAATGTCATATAATTTGTAGAAACTTTATAAACATCAAGCAATATTTTCACTAACCGTAAAACTCTAAATATAATATCAACGATCCAAACCGTTCATCTACCTGCACCCTCTAATAGATCATGTTTTCAAAAAAGAAAATCTAAAAAAACGAAATTTGATGAGAACAATGAAGCATAAATGTAAACAACAATCAACGGTTAAATTTTGATCTATGAATTATATGATTATAGTGGCGAATTTCGAAGTTAAGCTCTTCATGAAAGTTATAAAGCTTGTCATTACGAGTGTTTATATATTTTTTTCTATATTTTTTTTACACTTTTACATTAATTAAAAAACTATTAAAGACTTTAGGTAAGCGAAAATATACTTAAAACAAAATTGTGTTTTTATGTTTTGGATGTGATAATATGGAATGTATATACTTATTTAGTATTATGTTTTTCATTTGATTATTTATTGGTTTAAAATATATTTTCCTTAACGGGTAACGGGTCGGGTCATATTACCTGTTAATATTATCGGGTCGATTTCGGGTCGGGTCATTTTACCCGTTTATTTTAACGGGTGTTACACGGCACGACCCGTTAAGATATCAGGTATGACACGAAAACGACACGAACACGGAAAACACGACACGAATGCCAAGTCTAATCTCATCCTTTGTTCTATAAAAGTTGCTTGCACTTGAAAAAGTCAAAATTAACCTTTATTTTGTAGACAATGGATTATCGGAAGAGGGTTTCTGGGAGAAAAATAAAAGAAGGTAGTTGTCCTTGCGGGGAAAAGGCTTGCCTATGATTAAGGAGGTGCCCGGAAAATGGTGTTTATTGATGGGAGAAAAAAAAAACTTTTAATTTGTTCTCATTAGAAGAGCTTATGTAATTGAATTTCTCAGTGTTTATTGTTGCTGAACCCCGCTGTGATTGTGTTATCCAATTGTTGAACTTTAATGATTTACATGTCTTCTTGTTTTTTGTCACTTGGAAACGTTTATAGACAGTACGGCGACCATGTGTTGTATTTATGGACTTTGAACCACTGTATTGTTATGTGCAGGGAGGAAGCTCAACATCTAGCTGATAAGCTGAAGAAGATCATTGTGGCAGACTTAATAGAGAGTATGGAAGTTACTTTGTTGCCATATGTCCTTCAGGTTCTTGAAACTTGCCGTATTTATAAACTTAAAATGAAACTCCACATACCTGAACATCTTCAAAACATCGTTCAAGATATATTAGAAGATTGGGAGGAAATCCTAGAGGTTGTGTTAGGGTGCTGGAAGACGCCATACAAAGTCATGTGCTCTTGCTTTCTAAAATTAGTGGTATAAAAATAGTCGTTGATACACCACAAAAGGGGTCAAATGAGACTGTTTCGGTTAAAACTTGAACTTTGGGCTCAAGAAGAGGTTGGCCCAAAAGGAGGTTTAGAAGGGGAAAAGCCCGAAGCCCAACAAACAGCCCAGAAGGCAGAAAAGGCCTTTCCCGACTAGGTGCATATCATTTGCACCACTTGCTCACCTGCCTAGAGACCAAGTGGTGTAGACCAGCCAGCTAATCAGCCCAAAAGCACTTTACAGTGGCAGTACAAGTAAATAGATGATGAGTCACTACCCTTCAAGCTGCATTCGGGCAAGATTATTGCTACAAGAGGCCAAGCCGAAGTGTCTATAAAAGAAGAAAGAGAAATCAGAAATACGGACACTCAATCAAACAAACAAATACAAGCACAAACTCTACTCAAAGCCAGATTTGCCTTCAAACGAAGCTGTAGTCAGCCCAAGCCATCATCCCTCTCGGGATCAACCCTTACCCAAACATTTTGTAATAGCTCTGCTACCTCGTCTTAAAACTTGTTGTAGTATTGATTTCTTTCTGTAAACTCAACTCCCTACCCCCTTTCTAAAGCTCTCAAACCCCTTAATAAACCACAAAGATAGGAAGTTGCAAGACGATCAGCCTTGCCCGACCCTCTTTGGTTTTGTCTTTTCATTCATTAGCCTAGCAATATGTTGTATACTTCCAGTTGTATTCAAGTTATTTCTAGTAAGATGACGATTAAAAGACTCTCTCAGTTCTTGAATCCGATTTGAATATGTCATCACAGTTTAAACCAGATCTAAGTTATAAGATCTCGGGCATGTAAGATTGATCATTCAAAAGTCCTTGGTCTCAAGGCATAAAAAAGAACCTTATGTGGACTTAACCCATCCACGACAGTCATTGATAAACAAGAAGTCCAAAGTTACTTGGGGCGCAAGTAATCGACCTATCTCTTAGTTTTATTTCTATTATATTATGATTATCGTAGAACATTTGAGTATAGAAGGAATCCTGATGGGAAGCCTCAAGGCCTATATCTAAGGCCCTACAAAGGCACCTATTTGGGTTCATTTTGCTCTGCGGGCTCGGATAATCAGAAGTATAATGGTTATAATACTTCTGCAATCAATGAAACAGACATCGTATATTCGAGTACTGGGTTAGTTCTTGATTGGAAGCCTCAAGGCCTACACCTAAGGCCTCACAAAGGCACCTGTCATAACTAACACAGCCTCTCGGGTATATGTACAACTAAAACTCAACATTCGTTTTACATCTGTCATGCTAAAGATGGCAGTGGCACGCCTGAGCACTTAAAAGTTAATCTTGATTGCGAGCCTCAAGGCCTATACCTAAGGCCCCACAAAGGCACCTTTCAAAGTTAACTATGTCCTTCTCTTTCAGCTTTGCCCGACAAGCCTTGCCCGATAAGCCCGTCAATAAAGCAGAAGCCCGACAGAAAGCATCAACTGGCGCCAACCTCTCGGGGAGCTGTGTGCTCGTCGGCTAGGAAACATCCCCGACGGAAATTCTAGCCACGAACAGAGACGGATGAAAATATTTCTAAAAGCAGACATCAACATCAGGAAGAAGACGACGACAATGATGGTGCAGATGATGGTGAAGGGGCTGGAGGATTTTGGTCTGGATGCACAGAAGCGAAAGCTGCAAGCTTTTGATGAGATGGACTATGAAGATGGATGCGAAGTTGAGGTGAGAGATGGAGATCTGACAGATGGAGATGAAGTTGAAAATGATGAGGAGAATGATGTTGAAAATGGTAAGGATGATGCACTTGGGGTTGTAAATGCTATCAATGAAAAGTCTGAAATCAGTTGTCGAAATAATTGAAATCAAATTGATGACATATCGGTCATATCAATGACACAATGATGATATAACGAGGATATGCTGAAAATGGATCAGTTCAGCCACCAAATGTTAATAATGGATCAAAGTTTTCATCATTTCTCAAAACATTTCTTAAGAACTTCATAAAATAATCTTCTTTAAAACTCAAAAACTTGTTTGGTATGAGATTTAAAATTGTTATTAAATCTGAAAATCTAAGTTGAACAAAAGGATCCAAAGAACGGGTTACAGGAGAGGGAGAAAAATGAGGAAAGAAAAAAAAAGATGATCAGAGGTGAGAGAAAGAAGAGAGAGAATCGGAGGAGAAGGAGAAAATGAGGAGAGAGGAGAGAGAAGAAAAGAGAGATTCGGAGTGGCGGGAGGAGAGAAAAAAGAAATGAGTGGGTTTTAAGTTTAAAAACTCTAAAACTCACTTTTGGTGTTTTTAGAGAATAGGTTATTTCTTTAAGTTAATCTTGAGTTCAATTTTGCAAAATAATCCTACCAAACGAATTTTAAAGGCTTAAAACTTAAAAAGTTGATTTCCAGTGGAGTACCAAAACATATCCTAAATTTTTTTAACATCACAGCTTTTGAAAATTAAATGTTATTTTTGAATTCGTTGGACATCAAAGTTTTCACCTTTGTGATTGGGAACAGTTGGGTTCTTATATTTCATTCGTCCGACAATCAAGTTAACTTTTCGCTTACATGAACGTTAGGCTGGTATCTCGTCCTTTACATAAAATTAGCATATGTCCGCATACAAAGTGTGTGTCAACATTTCTTATTTTTGTTTTTAAATTGGAAGGAGAGAGGAAGAGATAGAACATAGGAATAGGGGATACAGAGAGAGGTTTTTTTTTTGTAATTTCTAATATCATAAATATGTTAGAATCACATATGAATGAGGCGTATAAAAAAATAGAGCAAAATTTAGTGTGTGTGAAGTTACATTATTGTTCATATTTTTTTAATATTTATGTTCAATTTTAATTAGAAGGTTAAATGGTAATTTTATAAGATTTTCGTTGACAATCAAAATTCTTTTAATATGTAATTTAAATTATCGTGTTGTCAATGTAAGCCTCCACTAATCCACGTGGTATTAATATATAGTCCACTTCAGCAACTAAACAGGAAAAGCAGCAAACAAGAGGTTACTCATGTTTAGTACGGTCGTTGGATGTCAATGAATCGATGACACAGGACAAGTTTGGATTTAACAAAGTGTCTAAGAGTATCTCCAAATGTGATGTCAAAAAGTCTACATCAACAATAACGGTAGAAAAAGACAACACTACAGTTTTCCAAACTAAATGCCAATTCTTGTGGTATGACATGGAATTGAAGCAGAAGAAGTTGGTGTCAAGTTTGACAGCAGCTTCAACTCTATTTTTCATGGATAATAAATGTGTTTTTTATAGTTTTTATTATTATTTTTTGTTTTAAAAATACTAATTACAATTATAAAATGTAAATAATGCGATCAATAATAGTTTAATTTTGATATATCCGTTCGAGAACAAAATTTACAAAACAAAATCAATGTGCCACATGTCGTCAAATTTAAATTTTGTGTTCAAAATTTGACATTTCCTTTTGAAGAAAATTGTATACATTCTTATTTCGGTCACAATAGTGATACACATAATGCACATTAGGTGGGATAACTGTATGAAGGAAGATAATGTAACACCACATTGCTTCTATGAAATTCCAAATTCCATTAGCCGTCACCGCGTGCACACTCCGGGCATAGATGCATGCAGACGAGCCAAGGACAATCCTGGTTCAGGATGCATAAGGTTCGGCTCCATCATGGAGTGCACAACAAATTGTTGCTTTGTGATGCCCCTGATACACCCTGATATCTTCACCGGTGGACATGGACCAAAGTCTCGCTGTTGTATCAGAGGAAGCTGCATGGATGGTTGGTTTTCGTCGTCGTTATAATAGTTCCAATAATTTTCTTAATATCATTGTCACCTTTTTGTTTTTCATAAAGGAGAAGAACGAAAACAAAGAACATAAATGTTAATTTATCACGCAAATTAGATGGTGAAAAAACAACTTTGATAAAAGTGTTTGTTGACAGCAAAAGGATGGATACTGCTAAATCCGAGTTTGAAAAATGACATTTACAAATAAGCTTTAGAACTATGGTCGAAATCTTTAATTATGACGAAAATTCTTATCTACATGCCTGCTTAAGAACACACGGGCTCACTCAAAATTCTCAGGTGTTGAAAAATTAATACCTGTTATAAGATAGGCACCGTCCGCTGAGAAAACACAGTCCCACACCCACCGTTGATGTCCTATAATGTGAAGAAACAGTGAAGATCAATTAATAATATGGCTAAGTTTTCAATAACCATCGCATTTATCGAGTAATTTGCAGATTGGGATCATCACCTGTGAATGTTGTTACAGAATACAGATACATACCTACTAAAGTTTTCTCTAATGTGAAACCATCTACATTCCATATCTTGACAGTGTGGTCCGAAGAGGCGGTTGCCAAGTATCTAGAAGTACAAAGCATATAAAGGTTATGCCAACAACTCAGAACAGCATGTATAGCCGCTAGGAACGGAAGGAAAAATAAAATAGTACACATCATTTGAACCGAAACAGAAATGTACTGTAAAATAAAAAAGCTATTCGTCTCAAAATCAGTTAGGAACAAAAGAGAACGAAAGGATAGATAATATTTGAACCCAAAAATATCAGAAAAAAGGTCATAGTCCTTCGCGAATCAAACCTGTGGGGTTCACAGAATTCAGGTGAAAGAAGACATTTAAGAATGTATCCCTTGTGTGCTTGCAGCTTATGAAGTGGCTCAAAATTTGACATCGTCTGGAAGAAAAAGTACTAGACGTCAAAATGAATCAAGCATGGTAAGAAGATAACATTAGATAATGGATCAAGTGGATGAGAGTATTACCTGGTTTCCACGCAACAAGCGCCAAACGTAGCATGTCCCATGATTATTTGCTGCAACAACCAAGCTCCCATCCCACATAACTGTTAATGACCTTACAGCCGTGTCCACCTCTGGAACCTAGGTTAACTCCAAAAATCAATGTTAAATTTATCATGTACAACTGTAAGATGCTTCAGATAAAACGAGTAAGCTTCGTATGAAAAAAATTATCAAGAGTAATAAACACTCCTAGCACCACAACTTCATATTCTAATCCTTAGTAAGTACTATCCAAAAATCAATTTCCACCAACCATCTACTCCTGCACAGGACACCACTACATTTTTATTTATTTATTTACTTTTATCCCCTTAATGTTTTTTTTCAAATAAACAACTTGCAATGCATGTGCACGAGTCTACTAATGGTTTCGCCCATTTGGATATTCCTTTCACCTAATAACATACCAAAGGTTTGGAATAATGGTTTTCGGACAACACATTCGCTAATGGACCTCTTAAAATTTAGTATAGATTAGCAATTTGAATAGTAGAAGAAATAAAAGATGTATAGGAATACAAAAGTGCAAGAAAATTAAGATACCAATTCACAGCTGCACGAATTTGCTGTCAAATCCCAAACACGAATATTGCCATTTTGGTCCCCAGATATTAGTTCAGTCTGTAAAAACGAAAATAAAAAATGTTAACATCTTTGACAAACAATCAAAACCATTACAGAATGCAAGGTCTCATCTTCTTTATTTTCATTTAGTTTCTTTAATAATTTCAGAAGTTATGAAACAGTAAAACCGGATAGTGATTTTGGCAACATTTATATTTTATGGTAGGAAAGGAAGAGACAGTGCTTGACCTGGTTCGGGTGAAGCACAACAGTGTTAACAGCTGCACGACTTTCATATTCCCTTTGACAACCTGGAGCTCTGTAAATAAGTCAACATATAACTCTAAATTATACTAAAACATATGAACAAAACTTAATGAACTACAAAACAAAACAAGCATATATATATCTGTTGGCAGCGAATACCTCAGATCCCAAATTTTTACTGTACCATCCTCAGAACCTGAATACATCCAGTTCCCATCGCATTGAAACCCTACAGCCATTACATTATTACTATGTGACTCATAGCTCATCACCTACAGTCATAAGAAAAGGATGCTCATAAGTTGATAGAAGAACTAATATAAAGCATACAAGATTTTCCATCCCCCCTCCTTTAATTCGATGCAAACAAAGCAAGACTAACGCCTGAGAAATACGAACCGGTTGAGGGCTATTTGTATTAACATCAAATAATCGAATGTGAGGATTTCCGGCTGCAGCCAGGAAGCGTTTATCTGGAGTTATCTCGAGCTTATTAACTTGCTATGCTCATGAAAAATGGAAAGTCAGATCCAGCATAAATAAATCAAATAAGAACAAGAGTAAATCCATAAAAAATTTCACAATCATTTAGGAAAACAAAGGAAATTTAAGAGTAAACCCATCAATGGACTATAAACCAAAGGAAACTCAACGACCTACAACATAAGAAAACCATTCCATTCGACGAAACACAATCCAACTATTTCTCCTTAATTCAGTCGGATTCAATCATTTAAAAGCGAAATCGACATTTTAACAAAAACCCAGAATCCAAAATTCAAAGCACAAATACATACACACACAAAGATCATTTCTTTCTAAAACCAAAACAATAAAAGTGGGAAGTGAGGAACAAACTGAATCAGGGTACTGGATGGTACGGTAGCAGCGGCCACTTTTGGCCTCCCAAAACCGAATAGTGTGATCATAGCTAGCAGTTGCAAGGATCACCGATGGTTGTTGGATCATCTTAATCTCCTCCTAATCATTGTTCAAACAACTCAATAAGCAAACATAATCACATCAACAACAACAACAACAAAATTGAAAAATTTATATGCCAATTTTAAGACTGATAAAAATAACTTCAGAAAAACTGGGTTTGAAATTGTAATACCTAATCATCAAATTAAACAGAAAAAAGACATTAAATTGAGGTAGGTAAAGATGGGAAATTGAAGGGCATAGTGTAATTGGGGATCAGGGTTTTGAGGGGGTTTTGGAAGGGGGAGAGAGCGCTCCATAGAAAGCAGAGAGCACAGACCTGAGTTGACATGTTATGGGCCTGAGTCCGAGAAATGAATTCTTCATGGGCTTTTTCTGTGTCTTTAATTTGCTTTTGGCACTCTTTGGCGTTACTCTTTTACCTTTTCTTTCCCTTCCTTATTGGGAATTTGGCTAAAATCATCGGCTTTCACTTAACGTTTTAGTTTCTTATACATTCCAGGCCTTTAATTCCGCCTGTTTTATTCATTTCTATGAGCATAAATAAAAAAATGTGTAGCCACTTAATACTATTCCTCTTTAGTTGTAAGTGAGAGGTTTTAGGTTCAATTCTCGCTAAAGGCGAATTTAAACCACATTATTGCTAGCTTATTATGAGGCTAAGCCCCTAAGTAACTGCAAAAAAACCCTTCATACCACCACATATTTATCTACAATTTACCAAAACCCTTAGGCTTCCTACATTCAAAAAACAGTTTGTTTGCGCGATGAAACGTTGCCTAAAAATTAGCCCAACAAAATCTTCGTCACGCGCCAACCGTCGTGCAAAGGTAGTGAAAGCAGGGTTTGCACGACAAAGAGACAACCTGCGTCGCGCAAAAGGTTTTTGCACGATGACAGCTCCTACGTTGAGCAAACCTTTTTCTTTTTTTTTTTGACAAAATATTTTTTATTTAATTTTTTTTTTAAATATTGTAATTAAATTATAAACAATAATTAATAAACCAATGGAAATTGAGGCAAGAAATATATGCTTTTTGGTAAAATTTCCACTAAGCATTGTTTTAAAGAATATTTTGTATTATCATTAATAAAAACAAACGTATATAAGATCAATGTGGTAAAGCCAATACATTCATTACAAACCTAAGATATAGAACATATTAACGCAAGTCCTCAAACTCCGAAAATACAAACTTGAATTATTTCGAAAACGTGCAGATAAAAATATCTTCCCTTTTGTACATAAAGTGTATGTAGCTCCTTCATCATAGCTTTTTCATCACTCCTTCATATAGCTCCTTTATGTATCTCACTACTTCATGCAGCTTGCCACAGTTTATGTAGCTCCTTCATCACTCCTCATATCTCACTACATCAAAACCACACAAACACAAGTTTAATTATGATACAAATATCAGAACAATTCAAAGAATATATGTGTATCTGTGAAAACAAATGTCAAATTAAAGAGGACAGGTTGCATGCCAGGCCTGTCCTTGTCTCATGTCCTTGTCTATGGAATGCATCAATTTTATATCACAATTTCATGGCGGCCATTTTTCCTCCCAGTGAAAGCAGTATAGAAAAACTCCCCAACAGAGCTAAGCCAATCAGGTCTGCTGAAATAAATCCTTCAAGGAAAATGCACAAGCAACTGCCCAAATCAACAAGTTATAAAATTTAAAGGAGACAGTAGTAGAGAGACTTTAACAATGAGTAATTTTGTCGCAATGAGAACACTTGTAATAAACAAATGCAAAGGCATGTTAAAAAATATGCATACTAGAATAGGTTCTCCACCTCTTCTGATTAGCTTGGGTAACCATGACATACTGCTAGGTGTCACTCATGGTTTGTGGAAGCCCTAAACGTGTATAAACACTAAAGGGAGAATTGAAAGTAAGTTTCAATTCACAATCGATTTGAAAGAGTTTTAATCGCCCACTGCCTCGCTAAAAGGAACCTAATGGATCGTACACCGAGTAAGGTAGAGATTGAAGAAACAATGGAGATGAGTAAGAATAATTAAATGGTTTAATTATTTATGGCAATGATTAATTAATATGTTAATTAATCAAACGAATAAAGTTTGTTAAAAGACCACGGGTTAGTTTTGGGCCTCAAGGCCCAATGGGCTTCGAACGTCAAGCCCATTGACTTAAGTTGTATGACAACTTAATGACAAATAATTCACAAAGGCCTTAAAAGCCCAATGAAACCCTATGGCCGGCCATTTAGAGGAAGGGTAGTGAACTTGCTTTAATTACAAGTTTGCCACTCCAATGAATAAAGGTATAAATATGACTTTATAGCCAAAATTCATTTAGGGTTTCTTTTGGAGAAAAGATGAGAACACAAAGCTCTATTTTCTCTCTAAAGTGGCCGGCCCCCTTGGAGGGTTTAGCTAGTAATCTTTCTCCTCCAAGGTCACTCATTTCTTCTCCAATCTAACCTTGGTGAAGAGACTTGGAGGTTCTCAATTTTGGGAACTTGGCGAACCATTTCATCCATCCAAATCCATAGATCTAAGATGCAAGGAATGAAGGCCCTCTCTTTGGGTGATTAGCCTTTGCTTATGCAAAGAGGAATCTACAAAGGTATAATTTCTCAACTAACAAATGTTGTTTTAAGTTGAGTCTAAGTTCACCAATCTACTAGGCTTTGAATTTCATGGTTAATGTTTTGTTTTTAAGTGCATACAAGCATGATTCCGCCTTTAATTGTTAATTGCATGCTAATAGATGTTGCTTAAATGAACATGTTTTTCACAAAATTTCCTTCACTAGTGACACTTGTCAATAATGAGATAGTTAGTTTATACAAGTTCTTATAAGAGTAGTTATAAAGGTTGTTATAAGGCAGTTAGAATTTTATCCATTTGTCAAGCTTTCATTACAAACTTTGTAAGAAAGATATACATATAAACCACCATTGTAAACATTACTTGACAATTAAGACAAGCAATCCTATCATTAAAATTTCTCGAGCTCTCTCTTCCTATCTCTCTGTATTTTCTGAAATAGTTTTTCGTTTTTTTTTTAAAGGGAGACAACTGGTGGTAAATCATGGTTATTCATCATTTTCGGGGACCGAGAAGACTCATAGAGGCATTTTAGCCTCTCCCTGGCTACAAGTCTGGCTTCCACACCAGGATTGGATTTCGAACCCAAGACCTCTAGTTCATCAATTCTTCTTCAATCTTAACACCGCCCCGCTTAGTAGTAATTAAAGTATGTTTATTTACATTTTTAACATGTTTAATTAAAAAAAAACATTTAGGTATGTGAATGATAATAGGGAGATATGTACACAAAAACTTTTACTATATTTCAAGGAACTCCACTAGTTTTTAAACATGTCATGGAGAGACAAAAACTTAAAAACAACTAAAGCCCAACCCAAAAACATGGAAACAATGTTTTAAATACTAGCCATACCCCTAAAGGCTTTAGGGCTGTTAATAGAACTAAGCCCTCACAACTCCAACAAAATTAATGTGCCACAAGCTCAACCCATCATCGACTATTTCTGCAGAATCAGCTTTGAAACTATATGCAGAATCAGTTTGTATCCTTTATTACTAGAATCAGTTTAGCCCATCCTCGACCATTTTTGCAGAATCAATTCAATTTGTTCTCGACCATTTTTGCAGAATCAATTCAACCCATTGTCGACCATTTTTGCAAAATCAGTTTAACCCATCCTTGACCATTTTTGCATAATCAGTTCAACCTGTCATCGACTGTGTTTGCAGAATTAGTTCAACCCGTCCGCAGTTCAACCCATCCTTGACCGCTTTTGCAGAATCAGTTCAACGTAGTTCAACCCATCCTCGACCATTTTTGCTGAATTAGTTTAACCCGTCCTCGACCATTTTTGCAGAATCAGTTCAACGTAGCTCAACCCATCCTCGACCATTTTTGCTGAATTAGTTCAACCTGTCCTCGACAATTTTTGCAGAATCAGTTCAACGTTTTTGCAGAATTAGTTCATCCCATCATCGACAATTTTTGCAGAATCAGTTCAACCCATCCTCGACAATTTTTGCATAATTAATTCAACCAGTCCTCGATCATTTTTGCAGAATCAGTTCAACCTATCTTCGATAAATGATAATGTTTACAAAATTTCACTAATTCATCTTTTGGTTTATTAAGTCATAGGTGTGTACGATAAATTTACATTTGCAAAATCCAATTTCTTGTATTATTTTTTTCATTTACAAATTCAAATTTTTGATAGAAGTTTTTTCGTTAACAGAGGTTGAAATAAAACAATAGAATTTTGGGGGAGAGAAGCAAGGCAAAGGCCAGGTCTTCTAATTCATAATTTATTTGATTTGAAACCCATCTTAAATTGGTCAATGGAAGGTTATCTGTGATAAATCGTGTTTGATTTGAATATCATATACTATAAAGCTGCAATAACATCCTTCAATCCAATTTCAAGGCACATTGAACTTGAAAAAGGGAAAAAAAGGGAATTATACCCATCTAACAAATAATTAAACCTAGGTGAGAACTTTAATTGTCCAACTAAGAATGAGAATGAGATGGTAAACTGGGAAGAGGTTGTAGATCCACAAGTTCATTCATTCATTTGAATAATTAAATGGAACCAATATTTCTTGAAGAGAGAAAGAGAGAGAAAGGAGCAACAGTTGAAGAGATATAAATGTGAAAGACTTTTCCACTATAAAGGGTAATTTTGTAAGTTACACTCTAGAGAAAACAAAGGCAATGATGTCATTTTTTACATGTATTAACTTTTGTCTCTCATTGAAATGTTTAAAAAGTGTTATCTCAATATATAATTAAGTATTAAAAGTATACTCTAAGTGTAATTTTTCCATGATAATATACGTTATAGGAATGATAATTGTTCAGGTACACGAGACAAATAACTTCTTGAAGATCAGCTGATTCAAACTCGACCATGGTCAAACAATACTTCACTACTCAAGGATAATTAGGAATTCCTACTAAAAAAATTTCATGTTCAATTCACAAAATTTCGTGCTTATAATTGGAACCATTCATAAATAAATCACATATAAAAATCATCTGTGAAAAAAAAAAATTAAAACAAAGATCATTTAGTAAATCAATTGTAACAAATAGATAGATAGTTTTTGATAATTGTACCAATTTCATCCATTTGGTTTTATACAATTCGATGACTAAACGATCTCAGTTTTACTCGATTATTTACAAAGATCATATTATAGTATGATCTATAATATGAACGGTTCTGATCATAAACATAAAATTCTATAAATCTACATTATAAAAGAACTTCTACCATTTTTTGAGTAATCAACTATTATTCACGGTAGCCACACTAGGTGGGCAACATAATCATAATGCGTTTTGGGGTGCATAAGAATTAGATTGGGCTGGTCTTCATTGTGAATATTAATTTGGGGGGTATCTGGACTAAACTCAAGCTTATAGTTTAATTAGTTTATTCACACTTCCACATGTATTATCTGATGAGTAATGTTAAGGAGACTAAATTTATAAACTAAATAATGTGTCACCAATAGGAATAAGTACGTTTATAAGCGTTTAAGTAATAAACCAATCATCAACTTCCATGTCCTTTAGTTTTCAAAATTTAGTCTCCCAAGTATTACCCTTATCCGATGGTCACAATGCATGTTTCAAACTTTAAAATAATACTGTTTTTACATTAAGCCCCTTAAATTGAATTGAATCGAATTAAATATATCTGTAGTAGTAAGTGAACGTCCATCCTGATGTTTATAGGGATTTGCAATAGCAGGACAGAAATGTTTGGAAGTCTCAAAACAAGACATGGACATGGAAACTCGAAGTAGACCGATGCATGTCTTACGATTACAATGCAACACACACACACACTCGTGCTGTCTTGGAAACATAAAGGGTTTAAAGGGGAGAGCATGGGATCTCTGGTCAAACACTCTGCAGATAGACTCTTTTTGCTAAATCTTAGATTTTGTTCCCATCTTTCTTTATTTTTTAATAAATAGTAATAATTAATATATAATATATTTTTCTCAAAACCCTATCTATCTGTTCACATCTCATTTTACTAGTTGTATGGGTCTGAAATTCCCCTCGTGTAAATTATTTTACCATGGATTGCAATCCCACATGCACATTGTGTTTCCCCCACCCCCACTTCATGTTCTCCATGCATGTGCTGAAATTGTGTTGAAGTGTTGGATTGCCTCAAGGAGCTGCCGCTCCTTTCTGAATTCCAAAAAATTTAAAAGGTACCAATAATATCAATCTAGGGGTTTTGAGAAATTTCACTTCGGTCATGAGGTTGTTGTAAGTAAGATAATGCAAACTTTTTATTTCTCTTTTTTTTTATGGTCTTGTACATGGTCCACAGACTACAACTGAAGCCTTAAGCTATTTGATACTATAGAAAATCAACTGTTTCAACATTAATTGGTTATAGCTAATATGGAGGCTTAAGATAGTACTTTCATTATTAAAGAAATAACAAGGATAATACTTGTGTTTCTCTATGGGGAACTTTTAGTGTATATGTGTATAGTTGTTATGATTGAGACACTGTCACTTGATATAATCTTAGAGACTTGTTAGTTAGCTGAAGTATTTGGTTTGTAAGAGACTATATATGTCTATCCTCATGTATTACTTACTAAGAAATATAATTCAGATTGTTCTTCTTCATTCTCTCTCTCTCTAAACACTTCTTTGTTCTTCTCTTTCTTTACAAAGATTACAAGTACAAGATTGATTAGGTGATATAGCTTTACATGGTATCAATCGCCATTGTTGCTAACACTTGAAGTTCCGATCTTCGTTTCTTCCACTTCCTATATCTCGGATCAATTTCTCTTCAATTCACAGTTTTGTCTTCTCCAAACGTTCGTTCCCTTCAACTTCTAGGGTTTCTCTATCGATCTTCAATTTTGATCGATTATCTTCAAATCTTGCACTGAAGGTGTTTGTTGTAACTCCTCAATGGTGGTTCTTTGTAATTTCAAGAAAGCACAATCTTGATTTGATAACGATGGTGGCTGCATCTTAACACCAACTGCTTCAATATCCGATCACAACTCCCATCTCGTCCATATCCACTTCGGTCAATGTCAAATTAGATGACTTGAACTATTTGAATTGGCTCTTCCAGATGTAGTTGTTGCTAGAAAGAAATGGAATCAAAGGTTTGTGGATGGTTCTACTCCATGTCCTTCTCAACATATATCACTGTGGTGAATATGGTATCAATTATTCCAATACTTGTACTTCTTATCAGAATGATGTATTTGTTGTCTGGAAAATGCATGATAGAGCTATAATGCAATTGATTATTGCCACATTATCTCTTATTGCTATGTAATGGGCCATTGGTAGTAATAGTTCTAAAGATCTGTTGATTCAATTGAATGAGCAATTTTTCACTGTTTCTAGAACTACTATTTTTCAAATGAAGTCTAATCAATTAAGAAGGGCTCAGACTGTGTTTCTTAGTATCTTCATAAGATAAAAGAAGTTAGAGACTGTTTGTCTGCTGCTGGAGCCTATTTTGCTTATGAGGATATAATGATTCTTACTCTCAATAGACTACCTACTGAGTATAACACATTTAGGTGTGTGGTAAGGGGGCGTGAGAGTGTCATTCCTCGGAAGATTTTAGATCATAGTTGCTTGCTGAGGAAGCTATTGTGGAAAACTTTTATATGCACCATTTATGACTGCTATGGTTGCAAACACAATTCAAACTGGATCTAAAGGGTCTAATTTTCAAGTTGAGTCTTTCTTTGATGCTACTGGTCAATCTCAATTTGAATATGGGGTTTAAACCTTATAATGAGAACAAGAATAAGGGTAAGGGTAGATTTAATCAAGGCTCAAGATTTTACAATTCTAGGCAAGTGTACTCTAATCAGGCACATGTCTTTTCTACTTATACTCTTGGAGTGCTTGGTCAATCACTTATACAACACTTTGGAAGTCCTTCTGCTCATTTCATACGCACTTATCAGTTGTGCAACAATGAAGGTCACACTGCTCTATTTTGTGGTGCAAAACCTCTTGAGAGAACCAATTGCCATATTTGTGGCAAAAACAACCATACAACCTGGTTTTGTTTCTATAATGATAAGGGACCTAACTACATTAGGTCTGGTAAATCATCATACTCTCAGATGTTATCTCCTGCATTTGTTCCATTTTCTGTAATTCCCAGTTATAAAAAAGACATAACCACCACATTTCTCATCATATCAAGTTCCAACTCAGCAATCATAAAACTCATTATCACAATTTCAGTCTCAGTAGCCTTCTATGCCAGCTATGCACACTTTGCTCAATAAATCATCTCAACCATTAACTTCTCAAGTAACTTCATAAGTTTGGCTTACTGATTCAAGAGCCACCAATCACATGACAGCTGATCTAAACAACTTGTCACTAGCATCACCATATCCTACCAATGAGACAATCCAAACTGCAAGTGGGGAAAGTTTGCAAGTGTCACATGTTAGTCATTCCATTATTAGTACACCAGTTTATCCAATCAAGTTGAATTATGTTCTCTATATTCCAAAGTTAACTCAAAACTTATTGTCAGTTCATAGGATTTGCCTAGATAACAACCGTTAGCTTATCTTTGATGCATTTTGTTTTTGAATTCAGTACAAGGTTACATAAAGGATTCTCTACAAAGGATTGTGCAGTAATAGACTATATCTCATTCATTCTCTTGCATATACCAACTCTGGATTTTACACTGTAACACTCAAGTTAAAAGACTCATTGGTTAGCTTATGTAATCCAATGTGTGGCATCATAGGTTAGGTCTTCCAATCAATCATGTTGTTTCTTTAATGTTTAATAAAGTTAATGTATCCTACACAAAGGCATCATTACCTATATTGTTCTATACTTGACTAAAGGGTAAATTTAGTAAATTACCATTTCAATCTCATGTCAATAAGTCTGTTCATCCTTTTGAAGTGGTGCATAGTGATTTTTGGTTCCCGCACCTTGTGTATCTGTTTATGGTTATAGATACTATGTCACATTTATTGATGAATATACCAAACATTGCTGGATATTTCCTTTAATAAATAAATCAAACTTTTTACATACCTTTGTTGCCTTTTATTCATTTGTTCTAAATCAATTTTTTGCAACAATTAAGGTCTTACAGAGTGATAAGGGATAGTATATTAGTAAAAAATTACAATCTTTTCTTTTCTGGATAAAGGGATTGCACATCATAAACCCTACCCATACACTTCTGAACAAAATGAGTTAGTTGAGAAGAAACATAGGCATATTATAAAAACAACCATTACTCTAAACAACGAAGTTACCTTCCTCATTTTGGTCTTATGCTTGTCAAACTGCTACCTATCTTATCAATAGGATGCCCACTGCTGTCTTTCATAATAAATCTCCAATTGAATTACTATTTGGGAAAGTTCCAGTTATTACACATGTTAGAATTTGTGCTTGTTTCCCTCTACTTAAATCATTCAACATTACCAAACTTCAGGCTAAAACCACTAAGTGTGTGTTTTTAGGCTATACATCCAAATACAAGGGATACATATGTTCTCATGTGTCTAAGAAAAGGATATATATTTCTAGGCATGTTATTTTTTTGTGAAATGAGTTTCCATATACAAACTTATTGACAAATACCAAAAAAACCCATCCTTTTCCCAGTTTGCACAATGCTCCTTGTTATCATGTACATGTTGTCACTTCAAATAACTTGATTGTATCACCTTTCTCTAGTTCTACACCTCAACTCACTGATAATCACACAAATGCAACATTGTCAATTTCTCATCCATCACATAGAAATCCAAAACCATCATAATCATTTCAAAACACTAGTCCTTAGTCCATTACTGGTACAATTTGAATCTTCCTCTTAGATACATGTGGCACTTGATATAAGTCATGTCCTTTCTCAAGAGACAACTGAACTTTATCGTAGTGCTCTGTAAGTGGTTATGTCTATTCCTTCACTTAACTTGCATCCAATGCAAACTAGAGGTAAAAGTGGAATAATAAAGAAGAAAACTTTGTTAGCAAGTGTACAAGAGTCTGGGGGAGTTAATTTGTCATTAGTTAAGCTAGCCACATATAAGTCATCCATCAAAGTTCTTGTATGGTTACAAGCAAGGAAGAAAATATCGGTAATATCGGAAATATCGGTAGTCTGAAAACACGGAAATATCGATGGAAATATCGGGATAATATCAATATCAATATCAATAAAAATTACATGGAAACCACGGAAATTGTAAGAAAAACTTGGAAATTTTTATTGAAACTTTGCAGGATATTTATTTAGTCAATTATCTATTAGTTTATCACAAAAAATTGGAAGGAAATGCATTGCATGATGGATTTAACATTATCAAGTTGATTATATAGCGAGCTGACAAACATTGTGAGTAGAAAATATGTAGTAATTAATGAAAGAAGTCTAAACACACCATAATCATTTATATATAATGAATTAGTACAATATTTTACACTTTATACATTGCATTTTTGGTTCTTCTCTGATAGAATTTGGTCTTCACGTGGAGAAGAAGATAAAGTAAGCAGATTTTTGGTTATTCTCTGACAGAATATTTGGTTCTTCTGAGCAAAGTCACTTCCAATTCTTTCATACAAAACGACCCTCAAAGTTTTTTTCTTTTTCTCTCGGATAACACACACACACACACATAACCATACACACACACACACACACACACAAAACCATGGTTTCATACAAAACCGTGTGCCACACACACCCTCAATGTTTTTTTTTTCTCTCGGATAACACACACACACATGCACACGCACACACAATCTCTCGATCCTTCTCCCTCATTCCACACACACACACGCACACACACCCCCCTCTCCTTGTTTCTTCTCCAGTTCTCCCCCATCTCTTTTCTGCATCTCCTTCCCAGAGGAGACAGACACACACACACCCCACTTCCCCGTGTTTCCCCCTTCCCCAATCCCTCGAACCTTCTCCCTCATTCCTCCTTGTTTCTTCTCCCCCCATTTCTGCAACTCTCCTTCCCAGAGCACAGCCACATCACACCCACACGAGGCGGATGATCCATCAAACCCGAGCGGGTTTTGGGATCCGGAGAGAAGCGGAGGCAGCGAACACCGGACGATGGACCGGAACTCATCGTAGTCGTCGATGAGGAGGACGACGTTGTCCCAGCCGTCTTGGATTCGTGAGGAAGACGACGTTCCCAGGCTCCTACTTCTCTTCTTATCTGCATGTAATTTCATTTTTGTACAGAATTCGAATTTTCTGCATGTAATTTCATTTTTGTACTGAATTCGAATTTAGGGATTTAGGAATTAGGGATTCAGTTAATTTGCTTTGAATTCGAATTTGGGGATTTAGGGATTCGGTTAATTTGCTCCGGCGTTCTTCTCCGATTAGCACAGTGCCAAAATATCCCGATAGTTTCGAAAATATTGCGATATTATCGATAATATCGCGATATTTTGACGAAAACCATTTGGATAGTTAAAAAAATATCGGACCAAAACAAAAACGATAATATCGGCGAAATATCGCCGATATTATCGATATTTTCTTCCATGGTTACAAGTTATAAAAGAAGAAATTGATGCTCTACATTCTCAAACAACTTGAAGTTTAGTCTCATTGCCTGCTAATAAAAATCTTGTGGGTTGCAAATGAATTTTCAAAGTAAATAGGCACTCAAATGGTTCAATTGCTAGGCACAAAGCTGGATTAATGGTTAAAGGTTTTTGTAAAGAACTTAATTTAGACTATGGTGAGACTTTTAGTCCTGTTGTCAAGCCTGCCAGAGTGAGATTAGTGTTAGCCTTTGCTGCTCATTTCAATATACACTTAGACAATTAGATGTCAAAAATGCATTCTTGCATGACATCTTGCAAATGAAAGTTTATATGGCCCAGCCTCCTGGATTTGAAAACTTTAGTCATCCTACTCTTATGTGTAAGCTGCATAAATCACTCTATGGCTTGAAACAAACACCTAGGGTTTAGAATGATAGATTTACTACTTTTTGTCCTCAGTTGGGATTTACAAATACATATTCTGGTTCATCACTATTTGTCAAACAAGTTGGTGATGACATTGTGGTTCTGTTGTTATATATGGATGATATTATCATTACTTTGAGTGCTTCTGATGCAATCCAATAGATTATTAGTGCTCTTACTTTTGAGTTTGACATAAAGAATCTGGGTCCACTACATTAATTCTTAGGTATTCAGATTACCAAGATTGTTAATGGCTTATTTCCGTCTCAAACTAAGTATGTTCAGGACTTGTTGGTCAAAACCAAGATGCTTGAGTCCAAAGCTTGTGATACACCTTGCCTTCCATACAATAAACTACTCAAGATGATGGTCAACCATATACAAATCCTAGTTTATATAGGAGTATTGTAAGAGCCTTGCAGTACTCAACATTTACAAGACCAGAAATAGCATTCTCTATACATCAAGTCTGCCAATATATGTAGAATCTCATGGTGTCACATTTCACTGCAGTAAAAAGGATCCTAAGATATTTGAAGGGCACACTGTCTTTTGGAATATCCTACACCAGAGGGGATTTTAAATTAAAAGCATTCAGTGATGCTGATTAGGCCAGTGATCTTAATGACAGAAGGTCAACTACTGAGTTAGTTGTGTTTTTAGGCAACAATCTAATTTCATGGTCTTCCAAGAAATAAAAAACAGTATCCAAATGCTTGACATAAATTGAATACAGAGTTTTGTCTTCTACGTCTAAAGAAATAGACTGGATTAAATAGTTGCTTGCATTTATGCACATTTCATTGTCTGCTACACATGTGCTATTTTGTGATAATTTGTCCACTATTGCCTTGTCTTTCAATCTTGTGTAGTATCAAAAGACTAAGCATATTGAGATAGATGTTCATTTTGATTAGGAGAGTGGTAGCCAAGAAGCAATTTTTTGTACAATTTGTTTCCCCGAAGGAACAATTTTCTAACATACTTACAAAATGATAAAGTGGTCCTCTTTTTAGAACTCATTGAATCAAATCTCATGCTTGGATCCTCAAATGATGAGTTTGAGGGGGGGGGGGATGTGAGAGTATATGTGTATAGTTGTTATGATCGAGACACTTGTCATAATCTTATAAACTTAGTTAGTTGAAGTACTTAGTTTGTCAGAGACTATATATGTCTATCCTCATGTATTACTTGCTCACTAAGAAATATAATCAAGATTGTTCTTCTTCATTCTCTCTCTCTGAAACACTTCTTTGTTCGTCTTTTTCTTTACAAAGATTACACGTATAAGATTGATCAGGTGATATAGCTTAACACTTATTTGTCCCCCACTTATGATTAACTGATCTTTATCTTCTAAATATCATTATTGGAATTGTTCAGTTTCTTTATCATCATTTACAGATCATATGTGGAAAAAATTATTCACTTTGGAGATCTTTTAGTCATTTTTAAAACAAATGGCTGGTTCATCATGATGATGCTACTTGTTTTCAAAACCGTTGATTGGTTGAACATGTACGAATGACTAAATGAGATTGTAGACAATGAAATTTCAGGAAAATAAATTCTCACCAACAATTTAAAGTTTTGGCATGGCAGTGCTTACGTGGCATGCACCGTGGATCTAACAAGTTGCATGTATGACATGTGACTCATCAAAATCGGACGAGTCATCAAGAGTGACACACATCGACATTTGGCTGAAAATAATTAAGGATTATCTTTAATTAACCTTGATTTAAGTCAAACAAATTAATTGATTTAAATTAAAGGAAATAATCATCAAATGAAAAGAATGCTGAATCATTGAGATTGGACAAATTAAGGATAAAGGTGATTGATTTATTTGGTTAATCAAATATTATTTGATTAAATAAAAGATTATGTGATTAATTCAAGATTATTTGATGAAATCAAATCGGACATGAATAAAGTCTAAATCAGGTCTAATCAAGTTCAAATCAAACCTCAATCAAGATGTGGGAAGGTCTATAAATACTAGGCACTCATTTTCAAGAGTAGGAAAAGGCAGACGTAGAAGCACGCATGGGAGAAAGTAGATGCAGTAAGCACGCAAAGAGAATGCAAATACATTAAGCGCATAGAAGAGAAGCACACACAATAGCAGAAAAAGAGCAGGCAAATGAGCGCTTGTTGTGTTAATGGAGGAAGAACTCAGTACTCGTCCGTTGTTGACATTAAAATATTCTTGCGGCGATGGAAGATGAACTTATCACATCAGTCAGTTCGCAGTCACCAAATACCAAAGAAGAAAGACAATTGTTTTCTTTGCTTCACAGATTTGGAGAAGAAATCAGTAACAAATGGCAAGGAATTCAACGACATGGCAGAGGCACACCAATTCCAATTGATCTAAAACAAAAAAGCATGGGGTCAACTTCGACGACGTCAAATTAGTGGATGCTAACCACTTCAAATTAATGGATGCGGACCACTTCAAATTCCATGGATGCTAACCACTTCAAATTAATGGATGTGGACCACTTCAAATTCTATGGATGCGAACCACGTCAATTAACGGGTCCAAATTAGTCAAAATGGCACAAAGCCGCTCCAAATCCCTAATGGCACAAAACCACTCTAAATCCCTAATGGCACAAAAAAGTTCGAAATCCCAAATGGCATAAAGCCGTACCCAAGTTTGCAATTTGGAACTACGTTGGTTTGATTCCACAAAAGGTATGTTGGCAGTCTATTACCAAATCTAGACACAACCACAACCACAACCAAACCTAAAACCAAATTCAAACACCCGTGTTCTTTATCAAACTTGTGAAGAATCAACAACACAACAAATACACATCCTAGTTCATCCACATTAAAGCCGAAGACCGCCCATCACATGACATTACTCTTGTTCCTAATTTGTTCAAGATTAAGTCTCGATGACACTTGAAGAATTCCTAAGCCTAATTCAAGATCAAATGTTCACCCCCTTGAATCGAACTCCACGACTTCAGATAAAGGAAGCAAGTCCAAACCTTTGAAGAAACCAAAAAGCCATATGGCTAAAGCAAAAACCAAACACACAAACACTTTTGTGTTATTCATAAAGCTCGTGGAGAATCAAGAAGTGCAACAAACAAGTGCCAATTCATCCACCACCAAAGCCGAAGACTACCCACCATGTGAAACTCCTTGTGGTCCTATTTCATTCAAGGTCAATCCTCAACGACTGTTGAAGAAATCACAAGCCCAATTTTGGATCAAGTCTTCACCACACTTGAATTGGATTCTACATTGGAGATAGAATCAGAGGAATATTCCTATAAAAGAATAGCTACACAAAGATTGTAACCATAAAAGCTCATGAATAACACAAAAGTCGAAGACCACCCACCACATGACATTACTCATGGAGAATTAAGATTAAATGTTCACCATCCTTGAATCGAATTCTACGACTTCAAATAAAGGAAGCAAGTTCAAACCTTTGGAGAAACCAGAAGGTCATCTGGCCAAAGCAAACACCAAAAACACAAACACTTTTGTGATTTTCATCAAGCTCATGGAAAATCAACATGCGCAACAAACACGTGCCAATTCATCCACCACCAAAGCCAAAGATCACCCACCATGTGAAACTCATCGTGGTCCTATTTTATTCAAGATCAAGCCTCAAAAACTTTTGAAGAAATCACAAGCCCGATTCAAGATCAAATGTTTACCACCCTTGAATTGAAATCTATGACTTCATGTTTACAGAGATATAAAAGAGATATTATTATCAACTAGTTTAACATAAGCATTATCCAATACTTAGGGATAAAGAATATATTATTAACAACTTTCTTGAGCTTAGTTATGATGTACACATGGAATGAACAAGTTGGCATTGGAATATTATAATGTAATTGAACAAAAGATAAACCAAGTAGCACAAAATTCACTAGCTATATGTTTGGGCCATAAATACAAATAAGGGCCGACATGGGGTCTATCTATTTTTATGTAAAAGCCTACCAACTATGAGTCCCAGATCAAAGCTTAGATGACCATCTCATTACTCTCTAATGTGTGTGATGGCTCAGACACGATTTTCTTTAAGGCATGTTGCCATGCAGACGACCAGAGCCCGGGTGAAATTGGTATTAGGTGGAATATCCTGTAAATAAAAATTAACTATGCACAATAGACTAGTAAAATGAGTTAGTCAATTAGTCAGTGATAGAAAGTGCAATTGCAAGAACAAATCCTAATTGACCAGTAAGATTAAGCATGCGGTAGGATTGCAATGTTAACAAGGAAAGCCAAACCTAAAAGTCTAGACTTCACAATCTCCCCGTTTGGCTTTCCTTGACAAAATACCCCAAGCCTAAACTAATTTAACTCACCTACACTCAAGAGATGGACGAAGGAATGGATCCTACAAAATAACAAATCTTGACAAGAACAAATGAATTTATCATGGGTCAAAAGCTTGCAAGGTATGCAACACATTTCTCCCCCATTTTGTCATGGTAAGATAAAGTCAAGGCCGAAATCACATGCAAGGGTAGCAAATAACACAATGAGATGAGCAACAAGTAAGCACAAGTCATAAAGATAATCCCGAGTAAAGCACAATCAAAGTTCAACAGAAGAGAGGTTCAAATACAACAAAGCCAAATAGGTCAAGTTTACCTAATAAAATATTGAACTCCCCCATAATTAGTACTCTCTTAGACAAAAAACTCTCCCATAAACCTAGAAGTCTACAGATTAAGTGGCAGCATCATATCGAAAGGAAAAGCTAGACATATCAAAATTCTCAACAACTTCAACAAATGACGAGGCTCATTGTGAGACATAGAACACATAACAAATTTGCATGAAATCTTTATTTAAATCTTGGTAGACCTAGGGCAAACAACATTAGGTCTAGAAGGAACATCGGCATGTTCACACAACATGGTAATGAGACAAGGATGAATGGTAGACCCACATTGTTGTTTTCCAGGAGGCTTGGTTTTGGAAAGTATGAACCAAAAAGTTAACTACCCAAAAGGTACATTAGGAAGAGAAAGCATATCATGCGAAACTTTGGTAGCTTCAAGAGTGAGAGTTCCATTGTTGGGTCCAAGAATGTTTCGACGAAGAAAGTCTGACTAGTTACAATAGAAGGATTTAAGACGGGACTTGGACGCTTGACCTTTTGACAGAGGGATATAGGTATCCAGATATGCTTCACGATGATAAATTTTCATGTTTTAATGACAAGTGATGAGGTCAAAATAATACATATCAGCAGATAATGAGGGTTTTAGACCTAAGACCTCACATATAACTAAAGAATCAAATAGAACACACACTTTGCGAACAAAGATTTGACCACCAGACTCGAGAAGCTTGTAAGGGATGTTAGCAAAATACTCTTAGACCATGGAAAGATTAAAAACAGAAGGAGAATTCATCTTAGGCAGCATAGACCAGTTCATGAGGTTGCTGAAGAGAATGGCATCGTTAACTGGCAGGTCATCCTAAATTATCCTTCGTTCTGGAACAACTTTCCATTCCGCAACAATTTTTTTAGAAATTCTTGGCCAGAGTGGTGGGAAAAGTGGGGGTTTCTTCATCTAATGTAACTCTAGAAGTTTGGGACCTAATTCTACCGTGAGGTAGAGGGGGATAGCGAGTTGGAGTGATGTGATAAAGTGTTGTTTCCCGGCATGACTGTAAATTTTTTCGACGAGGTAATTACGAAGAATGACAGAGCAAGGAAAATAGAGACCAAACGGCCACAAAGTGAAGATGGTAAAAACGTAGAAAGGTTAGAGAGGTTAAAAGCCTAGCATACTGTGAATATATCTCAACTGTAGATGATGTATGAACATATGAGATGAGGAAGATAAAAACATAAAGTACAATGACATATATACCTTAATGAACACCCTTTTTCGGAGCAGTACTAGTGACTAGACAAAAGAACCAAATGACCATTTGAAAATGGTTTAGTGCAATAGGCAACAACCACAAGAGAAAGCACAGAGGAGCAAAACGTTTTGGAGAGAGAGTCACCATTTTGGCACAATTAAACTATAGCTAACTAGACAATCCTTAGAGAGAATGAAAAAGTAAACAACTCTAATATCTATGCTTCCAAAAACAGAACCTAAAATAAACAAAGACTTGAATTGAAACATGCAATGCATTTCTCAAATGACAAATCTTCAAGATCACACATAGTCAGTAAAGCATAGTTTAACACAAGTTCATAGTGCAACTGTGATGTGTCAAGGTATGGGAATGGGATTGGTGATAGCCATCTTTAAATAAAAACTCCAAACCACTAAACCCAATATTAATTCGAAGGTTAACCAAACTTTTAGTAAACCATTGAGTTTAAGAAACAACACTTACACAACATAAATCAATCAAGAAGCAAAACACAAAACTACTCATAATGGAAAGCCAAGACCAATAGAGATTTTAAGGTTGCAAATGGCAATAAGGTACACAAGTCATTTGATATGGTTGGTGCAGAAACTATTCAAAGCACCCCAAGAACCTTTTGAACATTTATAACAAGTGGGAATAATGTGATGACTCATGATATTGCAATTTTATTTTGAGGAACACTGAGCAAAAATCTAAGAGATAAACATGTGGTGTTTTGCATTGGAATTGATACTAAGTTCAATTTATAGAGTAAGTAGTGTTAACACAAGCTTTTGTTAGATGAAACAATGATTTTTCTGAGGCAATCAGCCACAATTGGGAAGACCTTTTACATCACAGTGGAAAGATTATCCATGGTTAATCCATAAAATACTATCAATGTAAGACAACTAAGATATGGACATATATAGAACATGCAACAACATAAAACATAATAGCTATTCAACCTGTTCAATTAATGGCACCTAGATTAATAGACCATCAAAGATTTTTATGCCTTCAATTGTCCAAAGTACTTGTGAGACAATTAGCTAGCTGTTTTTCATTGGCATTAAAATTATAACATAAAATTTTCTTTCCATAAACTCTTCAATGAAGTGAAATTGTCAAAATGATTGATTGTTTAATGTTGAACAAGGTTCTTCTAAATGTCAATTTCACACACATGAACACAAAGAATATGAATGGCTAATTGTTTCACTCCAAGGTTTTTGAACATATACAACATCCACAACACTAAAGCACAAGCAATCATGACAAGATCAAAATTAGCATTCACATAAGAGAGAGAGAGAGAGAGAGAGAAAGAAGCATACCTTGGCTTTTCAAGGTCTTCATCTTACCACGAAACATCATCAGAGTTTGAGCATTGAAGATAATCTCATCTAGATGAGGAGCATTGGAAGTTCCAGTAAAGAAGACTCTCATGTGATGTTGGAAATGTGCCCTAAAGCCAATCATATGATGATACTTTACGGACATTTCACATGTTAAACTAATCTAGTTTACATATAAAGGGCAAACATTATTGTTTGAGCCGTCTCATATAAAAGTTATATGCTTAAACGATAAAGTCCAAGGAATATGTGATTGGGAGAATGCAATCTAATGAAGTTAGATTAATGAGACCATTCTTTCGTCCTAAACGTTCCTGATCATAGGATTGCCAATTGGGCATTGACAGTCCGATAAGATCAGTACGTACTGTGCCTTCTCTCAGGGAGAGTGACTAGTCTCGAGTCATTGGTGTGTGTGACATCAAGACAAGTACGTAGGTGCTCAATAGAGAATGAGTCCACTGAACACGATCAACGAGGAGTTCTCATACTCATGTCACATGAGAACTCATGGTTGGGATAATGCAAATTAGTCTTTTGACCTGAGGCATCACAGTTGTCTTGTGGTTAAGTCCTTGATCTTTGATTATGTCAAAGTCACCCCATCGGGGTGTCCACGACATCATTGGGGTTAAGCCACTTAGTTATGGAGACAAGTGAATGTGCAACAATGGATCTCTAACCTTCAAATGGTTTGAGGGAGAATACTCTATGATATGATTAAATCTCTGGCCAGAGTATGAATGAGATTTGGGAATGCGTTCCAATTCACATTCAAGGTAATCATATAAGCAAACGAATCACATTGGATAGTAGACATGAATAAATAAACTATCAAACCAAACAATGTGGTCAAGAGTATTAGATTAGAGAAAGACCGTATTGTATTTGTAATCCTAAACTGAATAGGTTCTCTACCTCTTCTGATTAGCTTGGGTAGCCATGATATGCTGCTAGGTGTCACTCATGGTTTGTGGAAGCCCTAAACGTGTATAATCACTAAAGGGAGAATTGAAAATAAGTTTCAATTCACAATCGATGTAAAATGGTTTTAATCGCCCACTGCCTCGCTAAAAGGAACCTAATGTATCGTACACCGTGTAAGGTGGAGATTGAAGAAACAAAGGAGATGAGTAAGAATAATTAAATGGTTTAATTATTTATGGCAAGGATTAATTAATATGTTAATTAATCAAACGAATAAGTTCGTTAAAGACCTCGGGATAGTTTTGGACCTTAAGGCCCAATGGGCTTCGAACGTCAAAGCCCATTGACTTAAGTTGTATGACAACTTAATGAATAATGATTCACAAAGGCCCAAATAGCCCAATAAATACCCTAAGGCCGGCCATAATTAAGGAGGGTAGTGAACTTGGCTTAATTGCAAGTTTGCCACTCCATTGTGAGGTGGTATAAAGGCAACTTTATAGCCATTTCATCCTTAGGGGTTTTTGTGGAGAAAAGATGAGAACAAAAGCTCTCTTTGCTCTCTAAAATTCAGCCACCCTAGAGGAAATTATCTAGCAATTTTACTTCCTCAAGGTCACTCATTTCTTCTTCAATCTAACCTTGGTGTAGAATCTTTAGAGGTTCTCTATTTTGGGAACTTGGAGAATCCTATTCTTTCAACCAAATCCATGGAGCTAAGAAGCAAGGAATGAAGGCCCTATCTCTTGGGTGATTATCCTTTGCATATGCAAAGAGGAATCTACAAAGGTAAATATTTCTCAACTAACAAATGTTGATTTAAGTTGAGTCAAGGTTCACCAATCTACTAGGCTTTGAATTTCATGGTTGATGTTTTGTTTTTGAGTGCATGCAAGCATGATTCCGCCTTTAATTTGTTAATTGCATGCTATTGATGTTGCTCAAATAAACATGTTTTTCACAAAATTTCCTTCATGTGAGACATTACACAGTACTTTCCGAGGTTGCAAGATTCACAAATATAGAATTCAAAGAAATAGAGATGTGGCTGCCCTTAGAACCATTGGTTTATCGGTTTCTTTGCTCCATTATGACCATTCACCATCTTTAGGATCAACAATTATGTAGCAATTGTCATTTGACCTAAGAACAACTTGAATGTTCTTCCCACCTTTATCAACAATCCTGCAACCCTTTTTTAAGAAGCAAACTTCCTCAGCCATGTCATCACACAACTAGTTAATGCTTATGAGATTTGTCTTCAAACCTTCCACATAATTGACTTTTTTAACTTGAGGAAGACCAGACAGGAATCTTGACAGCCCTCTTTTTAGTAATTTAAGACTTGTACCCTCCACCAAACACAATATCCTCTCCACTAGAAGGTACAAATGATAAGAAGATTTTTTTTTTATCCTATACATATAATAGGAGCATTCACTATCAAAGTACCATACATCTGATTTTGGGACTAAGGGAGCACAGTGAGCTATTAGACAATGGTCAGAACCTCTTTGAAACCATCTTGAAGAAGACTTAATATTGTCAAATCTAAATGAATTAATAATTTGAGCCATTCTGTTGACTTACGCGGCTAATCAATCTAACTAATCATTCAAGTCATCCTTTTTATCTGAGAAGGGTTTCCTGCAATTAGGTTGAATAAGATTAAGTCCATCACAGTAATGATATGTGGGAACTAAATTTATCTATGAGAGAGGGTCTCTTTCATCTTCATCAACATACACAAAGCTTCTTTTATTTAGAATCTTGACTTGAGCCTCAAGAGAAACAACGTTTTCACTCAGTTCCACTCTGACTTGTCAGAGAGACTCATTTTCTTCTTGCAGCACAGAAACCTTCTTAGTCAACCCAATGTTATCCACTTGTGCAACACAAGTGCATCAAAGAATGAGCCATTCTTAAGACACAATTCATCATTAGTTAAGTCTTTAGAATCATCCAACACAAGTTCATCATCACTGAGATGACCTTCTTCCATTGAAGCAATTAGAGCAATAATTTGTACTTCATCATTTGATGACTGGTTAGATTGTAGAGAGTGCTCACTCTCATTAACACTTGAAGGTTCTGTCTTAGCATTATCTCCTCTGTAAATTTGTCTTTTCATTTTATTAGCATATGCAACAACATAGTGACCAACTCCACCACAAGTGAAACAAGTCCACGCTCACTCCACGAGATGTATTTCTATGATAAAAACTTTTCTTTGTGTCTTGCCAAAAAACTTCATTTCTCGTAATTGAAACTTTTGATCTTTAGATGAGTCCCCATTCTTTTTGACACCACTTTCTTTGTTCATGAGAGTTCTTCCAAATTGTTTGAAAAACAAAGCTAATCCCTCTTCAGGAGATAGATCTTTTGATTTTTCAATAGCTTTAGCTTTTTGGAACCCTTAGAAAGCAACATCCTTCCCCTTTTCCCAGTCTACATCTTCCATATCAAGGGTGAAATAATCAACAACAATTAGATCCTGAGCTTCCAAGAAGATTTGAAACTTTTCACTACATGCATAGTCCGTTCGTCAAAGAACATAAGAGAGTTGCAAGAGCCAGCAACACGAACATAATCCTTGGTGAGATTCCACGCAATACTAGTAAATCCCAGAGATCACTCTATATATATTTAGAGCTAGGCTCTGGTACTAATTGAAATTGGTACCAGGCGGAATATCCTGCAAATAAAAATTTAACTATGCATAGTGTGGAGCCAAAAATAATCACAATGCGACACGTGGATTTTTGGGTAAAAGAGGACAAAAATACCCTTGAGGCATACCGGGATTCCTACGCGCGAGCAGCAAACAATCATCCGTCAATCAAGTCAAAAGTGTCCAAAATAGGTAACAAATTCAAAGATATTCTCATCCATCCTCATCTTAGGTAATTATTTTATAACCTACATAACATTCCATTTAAGTGGAGGTTAATTGGCTAATTAATGGATTAATTCCTAATTAATCCATTAATCACCAATTAAATCATCCCTTACACCCCCAAAAATACCCAAGGGCCGGTCATGCTCTATAAATAGGACTCCATTTTCTCTAAAAAGCTAGTTCCACACTCTTGCAAAACTCCCAAAAACTATCCAAATACCTTTCTCTCTAAATTCTAACTTTGGCATCGGAGGTTCTTCGGCCAAAGCCCCCCATTCATCATGGGTGCGTGAGGCGCTTGGCCTTGATCTAAGGTGTTAATTGTTTTGTAGGTGCAATTTTGTCCAAGAAGAAAAAGGCGGAAATTTGCATCCACACATAGTAGACTAGTCAAATGAGCTAGTCAACTAGTTATAAGTTAGTCAGTGATAGAAAATGTAGTTGCAAGAACAAATCCTAATTGACCAGTAAGCTCAACTAATCACAGTCTGCCCGTATCAGTTTCATAACAACAATTCCTAAACTTGAAGACATTTACATATTAGTTTATTATGCAAATAGTAGTGACAAAACAATTATGAATTAAAATATGCTAGATTGACTAGTCAAGCTTACCAGTCAACTAAGGAAAAATTCGTCAGTTAATCAAACGTAAATCTACGAATCAAACTGAGTTCACTACAAGTTATCCTAGTCAACAACAATTCAATTCATTGCTCATAATAAGCAGTGTAAACTATATCACAAGCACATATCAAATAACAACTCATAGAATGCATGAAACATATGCTTGTTAATAAGATATGTGGACAAGTTTAAGAGATAAAGAACGCAAGAAGTTTTGGCCAGAAAAACCACATCTGGGTTAAAAAACCAATGACTCTCCATTGAGTCCAATCCACTAGTACAACTTTGCCACCTCGTGGTATGATTCAGTTGATATGCAATTCCAACCACCTTGATTTCTTCCAAGAGGCACATGTTTGCTCTAAGTTCAATATGACACCAGTGATCTTAGTGGACTATCTAGCATTATCTTGCCCTCCATGGCTTGATCTTGCTAGAGTTTTACTGCTTTCTTTATATTTCCAGTCAATTTACATTCCAAGTTATGCTGCTCGACCCATCTGCCTACATTTTTCTTTTGTGAACATTTGTAATCTTGACTTTATCACAAATGATTACATTAGGTTTTTCATTTTAGTTCCTATTTTGCTTTCATTTACTTTTTAGAAAAGCATACACAAAGTTATAGTGAATTTTAAGTCATCGTTTGCTCGAGGCACAGAAAAAGAAACTTAATCAAACTAGCGTCTCACTCGATGCACAATTATTTGGTTCAGAAATCAGATTTATGCGTAACTTCCAGACACACTTGAACACAAACATTGTCTGTTGGCATCCTCCAATAGTGGCACACCTATTCTCTTTTTCTCTCGAGCAATTTCGTGGCGCCGAGACCATAAGCAACACTCGGATAACCCAGTCCAGACTCCATCCGAATTTTGACACCAATACTAGAATTCAAATATCAAATATACATCATATATACACATTGGAAATACAGTTTACAATTAATAACACCAATTTACATACTTGAAACTTTTCTCTAACCGCTACATGTCATTTTGATGAATCGACCCTATGAAGAAAGCTGAGGTTCCATCATAAAGCCAATTGGCAATATGGGGAGTAGTCCAACTACTTATAAGCACATGCAAGGTCCCTCATCTCATCAATATGGGATTCTTTCTCAACACGTCACCTCACGTGTGGCGAATTTTCAAGCCTAACACGTGGACAACACAACACAAGTGACGTGGAACACGTGTGGCCATTGGGCTTCACACGTAGGACAACTTGCTTTGATACCCAGGACCGGCCCTGAAATTTCAGGGGCCATGTGCAAAAATGAATTGGAAGCCCTAAAAAGTACTAAAGATTTAATTTTTTTAATTTTTTTGTTCAAAAAAATAATTTTAGTTTTCAATTGAGCTTCTATAAATTCTAATAGCACAAACAAATTTAACAAATCAACAAGTGGAAAGGTGGCGTATTGTTTTTCCTTAACTATTTAGAGGGTCAGGGTTCGAATTTTCATATGATTTTGTGGAAGCTTATGCATTTAATAAAAAATAAACTGAAAAAATGATGGAGACGAGTTTCAAACCCATCCCCTTGGCCGATGTAAAGAAGCAATAATACCACTTGCGCTAAGACTCAAGTTTGTAATATTCTACACATACTACTATATATACGTATATGCATGCAAAATTGAAAAATCGGGGGCCCTTCCGATTTGGGGGCCCTGGCACCACTTGCACCTCCTCATGGCCGGCACTGCTGATACCATGAAGAAAGTTGAAGTTCCATCATAAAACTAATTGGCAATATGAAAATTAGCCAAACTACTATTAAGTACATGCAAAGTCCCTTATCTCATCAATATGAGATTCATTCTCAATCCCCTGTAACATGAAACGGTGCACCATGCATGTGTACGATTTTATTTTAATGAAAAAATATGGGCAGAAAGGTTCTTTTATAAAACTAAATACTTAAATAACTGATGTGACAAATTTACAAGCTGTTGTGCATGCATGTGTTGTGATCAATCATTTGTACAAGTATTATCATCCTTTTATGCAATAGGAAGTGACTTTGCTTTAAGGTAAAGGAGAACGTCCCAACCAAATAAAGTAAAAGGAAAGAAAGATTTCATTGTCTTTTTGTTTGATAATGTAGGCTCAAACCCAAATCCCATTAAGCAAATAATAGGATTTTGGCAAAGTTTCCTACTGTATCAGATACATCCATTAATTTTTCGATTCTTTGAAAGTTAGAATGTGAGTATTGAAAATATTCGGCTTCTCCTTGTTCGGTTTGAAAAGATGCATATTTTATTATTATATACATATATAAAAAATGAAGATTGTGCAAATGAAGAAAGCAGTTAGATTGAACAAATTAAACAAAAGTAATAAACAAGGTATGCAAATGGAGAGAAAGAATGTGCCGAAGTCATCATTTTTCTGTTTAATATTTGTAGCAAAACCTTTAAATAAATATTGGAAAAATTAGAATCCCCTATAGTTTTTCTATATCATTTAGAATAAATATATGTGCCTTTTTAAAATTTGATTAAAGTGTTTTGACCAATAGTCACCTCTATTTTTTAAAATTAAAATAATTTTTGAATTTATCCTTTTATCTGCATGATGCACTTTTCCTTATTTAGTGGAGATTTTAGTAATTAAACTATAGTTTCTTTTCTTCCAAATATGTTTTTTTTTCATGCAAGCATTTAATATTATTTCTTTTTCCAAATGGTTTTTTCTTTTTCAAATAGTTGGTGATCAACATAAAAGCTTCATGTAATTTTTTTCAATTTTTTTGTGAAATTATTATTTTTTTGCTGTTTTTTTAAGTATAGTTGTTGATGAATTATTATTAGGTACAATATATTACGTATATATTATCTGCGGGTATGTTTGAATTTACAAAAATCATTAATTGGTTCGTTTATTTGCAATTTTGGTACATTTGATTTGATAGATATTGTTAATATTGGTACATTATTTTTATTTTGGTACATTTTATTTTGTACACATTGTGTATTGGTACGTTTATACTATTCTCAATCCTATTTTCTCTTAACGTACTAAAAGAAAAACTCATTTCAGTACGTTTGATTTTGGGAGATTTAAAAATATTTTAAACTATTTTGGAAAGAATATATCTTCAATCGTAGATAGTTATTGCTAAATTGTAGCATTATTGTGAAAATAAATTGAATCTAACCAACTTTTTTTTTACAATTATCTCTAACGGAGGAGAGTGTAATCAAAAGGCTAGATTATAGGAATTTTGTTACAATATAATGTGCATATAGCAGCAAAATTATGACCAAATTTTTTTTTTAATCAAATCACTAAAAGGTATGGATGTTTGATCTAGAAAATTCAAAATTAAGGCACCTATATCAAAAGATCCCTTAAATATTCTACACTAAACCAAACCCTCGATTTTTTTTATTTTTTATAACCTTGGTCTCTCCCTAGCATTTGAAACTTTTGATTAATAGTTTGTCATTGATTCAAAGTGTGTGACCACAAATTTGGGTTGCTAGAGAACTTTAGGGTTTCATTTTTCCAAAGTGTGACTATAGATTCAAGCTAGCTATATCTAGTGATGGAATAATTTTTGGGAATTGTTATTGACACTCCAAAAATTTCATTCTACACTCCAAACTTTCTATATTTGGAAAGAAAAAAATACACTTGTGAGGAGTGTAGAATGAAATTTATGGAGTGTCAATAACACTTCCCTAATTTTTTTTCTAAGATAAAATTTGTGATCATCAAAATTTGGGACACTCCATTCATTTATTTTGGATCTCCAAAAAATACCCACCCTTCATGTCCATTCCCTTTGCCTATTACAATTGTGGTGAGACCACACATCTCACAACCTAATATCCGTAAAAACATTTAACACACATCCACGACTTGCATGGAAAGAGTCCAAAACCACGTTAAATTTCAGATCAATAATAGTATTTCATGTGGTGAAAACTTACGCATAGAATGATATTATTGAATCGCCATGGAAATAGTTCCATGTATGTTATCCTCCCTCCCTCTCTCCCTAATCATTCAAGTGTTTACCAAAATATCAGAATACAAAAAAATGGTGGGACCCGCATAAAATCAGGAATCCAATTTCTGAAATGGCCGGCGTCGAATTATTAGGTGAGAGGAGGTATATGGATTCCTATAAATGGTGTCCATCAAAATCAGGGATCCGAGTTTTGTACCAATAATACCCTCAAACTCCAAAGGAAGAGGGGGAAAAACGTTGGGAACGAACCAAGGGATGGTGGTGTTTGCAGCCCTTGAGATGTGATGGATGGCCATAGAGCTTGCCTTCAAACCCTTCCTCAACAAGGCCCGCTCGACTGTGCTGCCAAGGAAAACCTCGACCCAGCTCGAGATCCTGACGAAGACCCAAGAACAAGAACAGGGAAGATGGTGGTCTCGCTACCAGGAAAAATGGTGGACAGATAGAATTGCAACAAACTACTGGGTGCCTGGAGAATTTTACAATGGGGTGGGTCGGCGGCAGAGAAAGATGGGGGAGTGATCGAAGTAAATTTTATTTGGTTTACTTCACGTTCGTATTTCTATTTTTTATTTATTTTTATTTTATTTTTAAGAATTATGAACCCCACATGCACCATGTCATCGAGATATTTTTCAATGTGACCGGTACACATGGTGATACACCACTTGTCATCAAACAAATAGTGAGATATGTGTACTAAAATGTTAATAACTTAAAAAATAAAATTTCCCACCATTCCTATTAAAACACATGATGTACACTTGTGTTCCCGTCACAACTAAAAATTAAACTAACGGAAAGTTTGATGAAACTTAGATGGAATGACCAATGCACCACATTTTGTCAAGTTTAGGTACTATATTTAATAAACTTTTAGTTCCTCAACAATTTATTTAGTAAAAGGGAACTTCAGTAGTCTACCTAATTTTAGTTCCAATTCAAGTGAATTAATAAATAATTTATATGCAATCTGCATCATTCCTACTCCGAATTCAGACAGTTTAGTAAACAACTTCAACAAAAATTTAATTTCGACTCCACTCCGTTCTAACTCTTCCTCAATTCAATTCTTCGTAATCCCAGTAGAGATTAGGGAACAAGCCATAAGAGGTGAACTCGGTACAAGTGCTTGTTAGCTTTGCAGCAAACCAGCAAGCCAGCAAAATGTCAGTATTTATGGGTTGTAGTACTTTGTGAGAACTCAATGCACGGCAATCGGGCATTTGCTCTTCCCTTCAATTCTCACCCGTTTGTAAATACTGTGCATTTGTAAATACTGTATGCACACAGTGGCAAATACAGTTTCGTGGGGCCGCTCTATATCCATCTAGCTAAAGCCCGGAGCCGCTCCATCAGTGCATGCAATTAATTACTTTACTCGTTATTAGTGTCTGGTTCTAGCTTAAGTCAATTCAACACACTACTCGATCTAGTTGTAATAAAATGTAGCATTGAACTTGTATTATTTCCTAATGAAAAAGTGAGAAATTTAAACAAAATTAAGAACCAACAAACTATGAGAAAAGAAATGTATGATATAATTTTTTTTTTATTAAACCTTGCATCAGTTTATATGAATAATTAAATACTTTCCATATTTCTAATTAATTTTATAGTAAAAACCAACTTCCCTCGGAAACAAAGACCAACTTCCTCTATCACTTCGATCCCATAATCAAAATTATGAGGTGAGAGAGTCTTAGACTAGATAAGGCGACGAGATTGGCAAACAATCATGACCTCATAAGCCAAGGCATTTGGCCACCAAATTCGCTTCATTTAGAACGTGCATGCCGATCAAATCTCAATCGTTTCAAGAGACTGGCTAACATTGTTGAATGATAGTGTGAAGACACCAAGAAATTTATACCAAAGTGTAATAAGCTAGCTTACTTCCTCGCCAAATGAACAAAAATAGGAAATTCACTTGAGCCACGATTGCCATATGCCGTACATATCAATCTGTGGTTAGCTTATCCTCCTCAAGCACAGAGATCTACCAAGAGCAATTATCTTACTAGAACCAAGAGAGGGAAATCCGCCAGGGGGCGGACAAATATTTTCATCCTCGCCCTCACGTGTAGTCACATCCATACTACATGTGGAGAGTTAAAAAAAAATCTCCTTATGCAGATTATAGCAGCCTCACCTTACCGATTAGTTTGATAAATGATGCATGAGAGATTAGGGTTGAAGGCTTTGAATTCAGGACCTCAACAAACTAGAACTTTGATGTTACTTATGTCAGACAATCACGGGAGCATAAGCTACCAAAAGATGAGTTATCATTGTAGATCACGCTAACTAACGTAAAAACTTTCCTTAGAAGAAATATAGTGCCAATAGTTTGGAACTTGGCTAAGATTAGGCTCCCACCACTATTTTGTTTTCGTTATCAATAAAGAACTAGATCAATATCTAGCTGGTTTCCACACCGAAGTTGATATGAAGTTTGTAGTTTAAGTACTTAAGAACATTCACATGAACTTGCCGCAAAGTCTCTTGTTCAACTCAATCTCTCTCCCAATAAAAAAAAAAATTCTACTAACATAAAACCATCTCCAACCCTTGGCCTAAAACTTAAACACTTTAGCCTAGAAAATTTAGGTTTTAACCTAGAAACAGCTTTTCTGCTCCAACCTTTCTGGCTTAAAATTTTAGCCCCAAATTATTAAAGAATGAATTTAGGCTAATTTTTTTCTTAAAGTAACTTTTTTAAAAGAAAAAAATTATGTAGACTATCCTAATTTAATTTTATGAACGTTTTAATCTAAAAATATTTAGATTCTGACAAATACTGAAAAATCACTAACTGACACCATAAAATTCGTTAAACACTATGAAAAAATATGAAACAAATAAAAGATTTTTTAATTACTTTAGCCGTTAGATTTAAATTTAGACCGTTAATTTTTTTTTTACCGTTGAATTTCATCAAATTAGATCTTAATCGTTTGATTCAATGAATTAATAAAAATAAAACTAAATAAAATATACATATATGGTGGGCCAATCCCACTAATCCTGGGCTAAATCTGACTTTGTTTTAGGTTTTAGGTTTTAGGTCCAATTTTAAGCTTGGGTTGGATTGGATTTGAAGGGGGAATAAAAGAGGAAAAATAGGTTATAGGCCAGGGTTGGAGATGGTCTAATACATTTTCAGTTTTTGTAAGGCAAGGATTAAAAATCAACAATCTTAGAGTAAGAAAAAATTAAATGGTATTGCAGTTTAAGTGATTAAAAACATTCACGGTACCCCTATATTCTAGCTGCCAAAGTCTTGTATTAATACAAACCATCCGTATAAACTAAGCAATGATGATATATTGGACTAACCCTACTCAGATTCAGATTGGGAGGCCTCCCGCATGAGACACTCATGTCCATTGATATATCACATATAGGTATCTTATATGTTAACACACGCCACAGGGTATAGTAGAAGATTCCCGCTGTCCCAGTAACAGCAAATCTTCTTCCAAATGTTTTCACCTCAACTTTGAGACCTAATAAGTTCATTCAGGGCTTAACATCGATCCTTGGTCTATCTTTTTTTTTTCCTGGTCTAACCCTTGGTCTATCTTTTGGACGAGTAAAAACAAAACACAGCTGTTGTGTGAAACCAAAGGTAAAATCTAGGCCCCTTGTAGTACCTCCAAGAACAAGAGGCTCTGACAATATTAGTTGAATTCAACTATATATCTAGCTAGAGAGAGTACATACTATTGTTAATTATATTATGCTCTCAGAGAGGAAAAAAAAAGGGAACAGTAATGACATGCATAATGAGTGAAATAGCGTTTACATGTACAATTATGCATATTGCAACTGTGTGATTGGGACAACCCGTTGAGCTCTCAGTTGGCTGAGCCGACCAGTGCTCGCGCACCAATGGAAATGTTGGAGGTTTCACCCAAAACACTTGCTTCTTGTCAAAATTGTCCTTGTTTCAGCCTTATATCGCTATTTATTTGACAATGTTTTAAAACACAAAGCGAAGCGAAGGCGTTTCATGGATAGCATCGCTTAAGCGAAAGGTTCACATTACCTAAAATTATTATAACACTTAATATATAATATAATACTTTGTAAAACAATCAAGCAAGCATGGCAAGCAATCAATTTTTTTTTTTTTTTAATTTTAACAAACGATATTATTTATACTAAGAGAGAGGGGTAGGCCTAGCCTCACAATGGGCTAGCAATAATGTAATTCAAATTCGTCTTTGGTGAGAATCAAACCTAAGACTTCTCACTTACAAGTGAAGAAGAATACCACTAGACCGTATGCAACGATCCGTCCCCAACCCCAAATATTACAGTTTTTATACTTTTAAAGCGTGAATTTATGAAAATGTCCATCGAGGTAAAAATGTTGAATTTTGTTGACCGCCTTGTCGTGATTCGTTTCCTTGGCGTATTCTAGTAGTACTCGTCGTTACGAACACGTGGGTGCAAACAGAATGTAATTTGGAGTTATAACGAAAGAGTTATAAATGAACGAAGTTGAGGGAAAAATGGTCATTTGACCATAAATCTAGAAGGCTCTAGATTTACTGGAGTAGCAATCTGGAAGTCATGCATGTGGCTGTGATGGAAAGAAGAGGAGAGAAAAGAGGGGTGTGCTGTCCAATCGGGAAATAGGGGAAGAGAGTGAACCAATAGGAGAGGAGAGAAATGAGAGATAGGAGAAAGGAGGGGAACCAGCCAACTCGGGTCATCCCTTTGACCCGTTTCGACTTGTGCGATCCGGCTTTGACCCGATAAGATTTTCGGCGGTTTTTCGCCCTTTTTCTAAAGAATTTCACCAAGCCTCCACCTAGAAACTTCACACCAGCATTCCTTCTCCATTTTCCACCCAAGATTGACGTGGTTTTGGTCCCGTATCACAGAGAACGACGGGTGGGGTCCGAGAGCGTCACGAACGACGATTCGTCGATCCTGCAACCTTCACCGGTGACCACCACCATCAATCCACTCCTTTTGAATCCAGGAACAAAGCCCAAACAGTGGTTGGAGTGTCGGAGTTCGCTTGGACGTCGAATCGAGTGGCATCATTTTTAGGGTTTTCGGTGGTTCGAAGGATTTTACTAAGCACTGGATTTCACGTACTTGTTTTATGAATGTTTTTCATGGCATGCTAGAGTTTTCCGAAAACCTATTATGTGGTATTATATATGTTTTCAAAACAGGGGGTTAGTATGTTCATAAAGAAAATGCTTTTCTTATTATTAGTATTATTATTATAAACTTTGGTCCACTCACCCTTTCATTTTGCGCCCCCTTAGGAGATAGATTTGAGGCATACAATCCCAGCGTTAGGGCACTTCCGCATAGGTATCTTCAAGTCATCTCAATGTAGGTCCCATTCCTTTATTCGTACCTTTTATAATAATTCACTCACATTATTCTTAAGTAGTTGTATGGTTTGAACACGATTCTGCATTAGTATATTTCTTTCTAATTACGTATTTTATTCACATACATGTTTAAAATGGCTTCATCACCCTTGGGTGTCAGCCAGCACGTGCCTATGCTGATATTTGAGGATATCGGGGTCAAGGTGTATCACCGTAGTACTAATTGGCAAGTAATCAAATATTTTAACTATTATTATTTCTCTAATTCACATCATAAAGTCATATAATAAAATAATAGAAAATAAGTTAGAAACATAAAATTAGCATGATTTTTATAAAAATTATGTCCTAAACCGCGTCATGGGGGTTTGTTTGTTTGTTTGTTTGTTTTTTTAATCCAAATGCCTAGGTTGTGCCTCGATAACGCCTCAGGCGCCTAGACATACCTCCCAAACGCCTATGCTAGTCTATAGTCCACTCTTACTGGGCAGAGACGTTTTCTTGATGGCCTCGTCTAGAAAAATTGGCTAGACTAATCTCAATACTAGTTTTATTAAAACATTGTTATTTGATAACGAGGTACACACATGTACACATTCTGCACAACTCTAATTGGTGACTGTCTCAAATATAGGCTATAGATTCCACATATACTTTCTGTATAATATCAATCAAATAGAACGAAATTCCTTTTTAATCAAAATGAATTAGATTGGTTATTTATTTTTGGGTTGTATTTGTTCTTCACTAGGTGATTCTATTTCCCCTTTTCCCTTGCCTTTACTACTTCTTTACTCTGTTGTACTACTTTAATAACTCGTCTCTCCACCGTCCACTCCCTTCGGTCATCTTGTACTCTCTCTCTCTCTCTCTCTCTCTCTCTCTCTCTCTCTCTCTCTATAAGTGCAAGGTCACCCCAGCAAACTATTCCCCTCCTCTTATACTGTAGTGTACTACCCTTTTTAATTAACCATGGCTGACTACCCCCACTCATCAAATTTCTTCCCAGGTCTGTTCAAATTCAACCCTCTTCATCGTCACCATGAACATGAACCACCACCTTCAAACCCTCAGCCGCCTCCTCATGCTTCACAACCTTCTCCTCCCTATGCTCACAACTTCTTCCTCAACCAAAACCACTCTTTTTACTTCCCTACCCACCAACAAATCCTTAACACTAGACCCCCTTCCCCTCCTCTCAGAGAAGCCCTCCCCCTCCTCAGCCGCCTGAGCCCAACAAACCAACACCATCACCACCGCGATCATGAAGATCAACAACAACATCACCATGAAGATCATCACCACTTTAAAGATCAACAAGATGAGGAAGATGGTGACGGTGAAGACGATGAGAGTGTGACACTGCACATAGGATTGCCAAACCCTAGCGCTGCTGAAATGGCTTCTGTGCTTTCTGCTGCAGCTAATTCTTCCTCATCAGAGATGAGCAATAACAGTACTCATCATGAAAAATCAGATCATGGAGATCATGATTCTGCAGGGTACCCCATGAGTTGCAGGTTGAACAAGGGTCAGTACTGGATCCCTACCCCTTCTCAGATTCTCATAGGTCCTACCCAGTTTTCTTGCCCTGTTTGCTACAAGACCTTCAACAGATACAACAACATGCAGGTAAATCTCAAAATTTTTTTTTGAACCAAAAATAGTTTAAAAGTAAATATATTAATCAAGAAAATTTCTTGATTCGCCAGCAAAACCATGGCCCCAGAAACCATTTTCCCTTTTCTCCTCCCTCTCCCTCTCTCTCTCTTCATATTTTTTTAGATCAGGCTTTTATTCTCTTTGTTTTTGTTTTCCTCCTCTCATAATTTAAGGATAAAAATCAGTCAAAATGTGCTCAGCTTTTTTATTTCTTTAATTTTCTTGCCTCAAGTATCATCCTATGCCTCAAGTATCATCCTATGCTTGGACTTATAAAGGGAAAAATTAGATTGGAGCTTTTTCTTTTTTGTTTTATATTTTCATAATTTACATTTAAAAAAACTTGAATTATCATCTTCTACCTTTTTTTTGCATGGTTCTGGGAATTGGGGCTGAGTAAATCTTTCTGATTCAACTGAGGCTATGAGCAGTACGTCCCCCATCATGTGATTGAACACCACAGGCAATGTTCCTTATGCCTTTAGTACTTTGGAGTCTGTGCTCAAACATATAATGGCAGGAGCTGAAAAATCTTGCAGTGTTTTTATCAGAGGGGCCAGGTCATGACATTATTCCATTAACAAATTAGTTTCTCTATGTGGACCTTCAGTCTGCAACTAAACAGTTTTTGGGCATCAAAACCACCATACATAGTAATATCAAAACTCTATATTATCTAATGAATTTTGACTGGCGCTGATGTTTGGAGGGTTGGGGTGTGTGTTCTGCTTGCTTAATCCTTCATTACCCATACTGGGTTTTTTCCTTTTGTTAAAAGAGAAAACTCTATATCCACAAATTAATCTTCAAACTCATAAGTTATATATCTGTTTCTTTTATTATTACTTAATTACCTTTTTAAGTAATAGGCACAAACATTAATTCGCTAAAGAGACCAAAATTTTAAAACCAATTTGCAAATCAAATGATGTCATCAATAGAAAATAAGCACGTTAATCAATGCTTAAATAATAATCCAATCATTAATACATCATTTGGTTTGTAAATTTGGTCTCTCTAACATTGTTCATTATGACATTTAACTCTCCTAGAAATAGCATTTGTGAGATCCTTTTGTTTGAATATATAACAAAGCCTAAATTTTAATTCCCAAATATTTGCACCTTTCTTGTAGCAGTTTGTTACAATTTTTCTTTCATGTATAGAACTGAAATTATGGATAACTAACAAACTCGTAGTTAATCTTGGAATTCATCAATAACACATGACTAATTTATTAGAAGCCATATCACAGGCTTATATTCTGCGAGGGCAGCAATTTAGTTATTTTTGTTTCTTTTAATTATTTATAGTTTATATGCGTGGTTTGGAATTCACTGAGTACTAATTTTCACCTTTCTAATTTTTTGGTCGTGATCCCTATATATATAATTGTAGATGCATATGTGGGGGCATGGATCTCAGTATAGAAAAGGGCCTGAATCTTTGAGAGGCACTCAACCAACAGGAATGCTTAGGCTTCCTTGCTATTGTTGCACACCAGGTTGCAGGAACAACATCGATCATCCGAGGGCAAAGCCACTGAAAGACTTCAGAACCCTTCAAACACATTACAAGAGGAAACATGGAATCAAACCTTTCACGTGTAGAAAATGTGGCAAGGCGTTTGCGGTGAGGGGGGATTGGAGAACCCATGAGAAGAATTGTGGCAAGCTTTGGTATTGCATTTGTGGCTCTGATTTTAAGCACAAGAGATCTCTTAAAGATCATATCAAGGCTTTTGGGAATGGGCATGCAGCTTATGGAATTGATGGCTTTGAAGAGGAAGATGAACCTGCTTCTGAAGTAGAGCAAGACAATGAGTCCATGCAGTAATAATAACTTGGAAGGATTAAGAAGATTAATTAATTGTTAATGAGTCAAATATTAGTATATGAACTTAGAGAGGAGAGTTATTGACATAGCCATGGCTTTCTGAGTAAGAACTATATGTAAGCATCATTTACTTGGAGAGCCACCTTTTTCTTCTATTTTTTCTTACTTTTCTGTAATGCTCTTATTTTAGTTATCCGTCAGCATTATTCTAGGATCCAAAACACTTCCATGTTAACTAGTAAGTTCTGTGAATCCATTGTCCTTACAACGAATTTTAATGTCTTCTTCATTTATAATTTTGTTTCCTTTTTGTTTTTTTTTGTTTTTTTTTTTTTGGGAGAACTGGTGTATTATCTTGGTGAATGAGGCTTCATTTTCAAGCCATTGCAACCTACGTTTAAACTCTTCCCTCCTCGCAACTTAAATTCGAGTACTATTATATCTTGTAAAAAAGAAGTTTATGCCCTTATTGCTGTGGTACAAATAGTTAGCCATTTAACTACTAACTTTGGTGAACCTCATGATGAGAATCGGTATCAAGAAGTCATCGGTTTGACCGGGAAACTATGTGAAAAATATATATTAAATGAACAATTAATAGTTAAACAGGTTTTTATCAAACTTTGAAATATCAGTGTGCTCTCAATAGCATTTGCGTTCGACTTATGCATCATCTGCATGTGTATATATCTATATATGATGGGGCTGGGGGAGGAGAGAGATGGTCAATGAGAAGAGAAGAATCTTTGAAATAAGATGACCTTCTGTTATAATTAAGAGATAATAATATACGCACGGATAATTGCACTTTAGGGGTTTCGGGCTTTTGGCTTTAATAATTTAGTCTTCTTTTAAAGATCCTTTCTTTTTGGAGAAATTTTTGAGTATGCTGAAAACACAGTTCGGTACACCAAATATCATAATACAAGTGGTTGAAATTTATTTTTTTTTAAATATCCAACAACTTGTGTTATGACACTTGATGTAGCGAATCATGTTCCCGGCACATTGAAAAATCTCTCCTCTTGAAGAGTATTCCCCAATTCACAAACTTCATGAGTCGTTATATTTGTGTTATGTGAGTGTATTGATGCACGAGTCTCGTACCACTTATGTGCTAAGTTAATCAAGAGCCAATTTTTGTTGTGTAGTTAGAAGGAACTTGAGCACTAGAACACAACAATTTTAATTGTGTTCTTGATGAGGACATTAGGCATTTAAGTGGATATATAAATAAATGTGTTTTCGACCAAAAAAAAATGTGTTATCCAATTTTTTTTTTATTACACTAAAGTGTTTAGAATTCTGGACCTAACTTATTCTTATGGACTCATTAGTTTTATTTGTGCCTAAATTGTGCATATTTGAAGCATAAATGAAGAGATTATGCAAAGTTGATTCTTTAGTTATAAATGAGTAAGTAAAGAAAACTTTATTAGCGGCTAACCTTTGCAGATATTGCATCAATAGGACGAGTTGGTGTCTGAATTGGTGGCAATCTAAAGGCAAAGATAACAGGAAAGCAAGACAAGGGTTGGGGTATATTTTGTTCCAAGTATAGTTGAAATAGGCTTTTCATCTCCTGCTGCAAATAACATGCATCAGCTTTTTGTTGGGGATGCATACGATGCCCTTTTGCTTTGTTAGTGGAGAGAGAGAGAGAGAGAGAGAGTTGTGTTGTTGGATGGAACATGTACCATTTGAGATTCACTATATTGCTTGGGAAATTCAAAGCAAATGATTAGCTTTTAGAGAGGAAAAAAAAGAGAGAAGCATAAATAATAAAAACCTATAAATGTGTAGAGATATATGTGTGTGTATATACAATTAACAAAACAGAAAAGGGAAAATGAAGGAAAAAGGAAAATCATATTGGAATAGAATGGATCTTGTTGGCAGCTTTGTTGAGAGAGAGAGAGAGAGAGAGAGAGGATGGTAAAAGCTCGGTCAGCTACAGGCTGAAAACGAAAGAAGGTGGAGCCCAAGATGTATTGGTTGTGCTAGTTTGCAACATGATGTACTGATACCTCCAACAGTGTGGAAACCCTTGTTTCTGATGGATAAACTGTTGATTGAAGCGACCTTTCAATAACACTTTGACCACCTCTCTCTCTCTCTCTCTCTCTCTCTCTCTCTCTATCTGCTGCAACTTTGAAATTCAGCAAGACTGCAACCCTTCCTAGGTAATTTCTGCTAAACTAAGAAAAAAACTAAATACACAAAGTCAAGTGTGGTTAAGCTTTAGGGTTTAGAGAGAATATGGAGAGTATTAATGAATTGTAGCACACGATAATAATATGAATATATGATAAAGTTGATCTACTTATCATAATTATTAGATTATTTTGTGGCCAAATTAGGTTTACAAAAAATTTACTATTATACTGCTAGATTAAACAAACAATTGAAATACAAGCAAGGGCATTTATTCAGTCAATATCCTACCCCTTTGTAGGGGAGACCAAAACCCTACCACTACAATATTGATCCTTTTGGACCACCCCCTCTTTCCATTACATCTCATGCACACATGCTTTCTCTCTCTCATATGGATAGTGCATGAAGTATCCGCTAGCTGCAACATGGGGAGCTTTGGAGTTAGGACATGACATGAGATATATGAAGGGTAAAATTGATAATTCCATTTTTGTATATGCTTTGTATGCCATGCATTGTCATTATGCAAAATCTTTGCCGTTTCTTTAAGTAAATGAATTAAAAAGTAGATGGTTTGTAAACTCACGTTCTTATCAATTGAAGCACTTTTTATGGATCTCGATGCTAAAGAGATTATCTACTTGAATTATATTTTATAGACCAAATGATGCGTGAACGCATTCGTCTACCGACTATCTACATTAAATCATTAAAGAAAATATTCAATCATCAATCGTAACATAATGTAATCTACAAAATATGATCTAAAACATAATCTCTTCAATATTTTTCTTTTTTTATTTACATATCCAGGACTCGACCGTGTGCACAGCCTTCTTGCTTAAAATCCCAAGAAATGGAATAAGACTCCTTTTCTCTTTCTTTTATATTCCCACAATTAATCTATAATATAATTGATTAATTTATATTTTATTCCACTATTACCAAGATCAGAAGGAAACCAAGCATCCTTACCCGAGAATATGTATAAATGTTCTTTTGTTTTTTAATTTATTTTTACCTTTGTATTCACATCTCCAATACATGGGGGGACAACTTTGTCTCCTTTGGACTAAAATCACTATCTTTTCCTGGCATATAATAATTTAAGCCACTCATCTTAGCCCTTGCCAATTAAATTAAAATCCGAACTATTGTTTCATTAATTTCATTCATGTAGTATTGTCGGCAGAAGAATGCGTGAACGCATGCAATTTCCTCACAAAAAAATCAAAAGTGCATAATATAAGTTATATCACTAAACAGTAACACACATTTATTGGGGGTGGGTTTGCTGAGTCTTTACAAGAACCATTTTGATACTTGATCTCTAATGCTTAGTTATTGACTCAAAGGTAAATTTAGTGGTGTTAAGTTAAACATAGTGTAAAAGTTAGTAAATTTTTCGTTACAAGCTCTACGAGCATATTTTAAATAGAGGGACTTTGGCAACTTGAAAACATAATCAGGATGTTCTAAATTCTGAAACCGTAGCGGTTCAGCCATATAAATTTCTTATTAAAGTAAATAATAAAGAAATGCGTTTTTCACATTATGTTGCTTTAAAGATCCATTAAGTTGCATTGTTAGGGCAAGAACAATGGTAGACTTAACCACAAGACTGAATATCTGACTACAATCAATTTCTTCGTTTTGATTAAAATCCTTTGCAACCAACCTTACCTTCTGTCTAGCTATAGAACCAAAGTCCATGCTTTCTAATCATGTTGGAAATCAATTTCGTCTTGCATTATGATTTGCTAAGCAAGGACTTTACAAGCTACTTGAATGTGCTTGGCTCAATCTTTATGAAATCATTATAAATCCATCCACTGATTTCATGATGTGCAGCGAAAGTTTTCTTCTTGGAAATTCCACATTTGGACCTTGTTTGTATTTGATGAAAACTTACCTTTGGACCTTTGTTTGCATTTGATGAAAACTTACTTGTGGAATAGGTAAAATTAACTATTGTCAAATTTTCAGGTTGAAATCAGGATCTACAGAATTTGAGGACTATATGTAGCTTCAGAGGAGCTGGGACAGGATGAGAAGGGTAAGGGGTAGGATGACACTATTGGTTTTTGGATCTGTCTTGATCACCTATGTGATTTGTATATCAAGTTTACTTAATACTATGATTTGCAAATAATTACACGCATTATAGAATTAATTACTTTTAAGGATAATGAAGTTGAGGGCTTTTTATTATTACCAAAGAAACAAGAGAATGGGTTAATACGAGTTAAAAATGTTAAGCAACCTTTCCTAAAAGGTACGTAATCATCGTTCTCCTGTTTAACATAAAGGATAATATTAATTGGCCATTAAGTAAAGCTACATTGTATGAATTAACAAGTTTGTAGTTCAGTTGATTAAGAGAATTTGTCTTTGTATATGATACCTCATATTAGATTACCTCCTTCCCCACACTAGTAGAAAAAATAGCTTGCGCGATGAAGAAAATTTTGTCGCCCAAGAGGTCCTTGCGCGACGAAAGAAACAGTGTCGTCACGCAAAAAAGAGAGGACAGAACAAAAAAATTGAGCGACAAAAATATTCGTCGCGCAAGAATACCTAAAGCGACGAACAAGTGTAGTCGTCGTGCAAAGTCAGCAAGAAAAACGCAAGATAATTTTTTTGGCGCGAAAATCTTGCGCGACGAAAAAGTGACATTTACACGACAAAGGGTTCATCGCGCAAGTTGCTGTCAGTTTTCACTCAGACCATTCACTGCAGGTGAATAAGAGGAATCAGGACTGCATTTAGTACACATGTTTGCACGACGAAGCCTTCGTCGTGCAAAGGCCCTAACTTTCCTATAAATATGCGCTTCTGCTGCCCTTATTCTTCACAATTTTGTTCTCCTTGTTATTCACAATTTTGTTCATGCTGGGATGGAGAACAAAAATAAGGATCAGAGTGTGCGCAACGCCAACCCGCATGATTTGAGGGAACATTTTGAGTTCCAGCATGCGATGGCTGTAGCCATGCGGAATAATTGTCCTACTGCTGAGTGGTGTTCTTGGAAATTTGTGCCTGAGAATGCGAAGAACGCGGTGATGGATGATTTATTAGTAAGTATATTGCTAATGATCAATAATTAATTTTGTGAAATTTGTTGTTATATGGTGAAATTAATTATTTCCATCTATGTGTAACAGTGTAAGTATACTCTTGATGACGATACGAATGAACAATTGATGAAGTTGATGGAGGATGCGTTGGAGGGAGGTTGCAATCGGTGGCGTTATGATGTTAAGCGGAATGGAGGACCATCAAAATAGTAGTTTTAAATTTATATTTTTTAGGACAATATTTAAATTGAAGGTTTTTTTATAAGTTATGTATTTGGACTTAATTAGGCTTTAATTCCTGTTTGGTTTTTAAAATAATTGAATGGATTATGGTATTAATTATTTTTAGAATAAATATTTAACTAAAATTTTGATTGTAATTATAAAGTTTATGTAAACATAGATATCTATGTTTACGTAAACTTTATAATTACAATCAATTATGTCGTCGCACAAGCACACTTCGTGCGACAAAGATCTTCTTTCGTCGCGCAAGAAAAATGTCAGATTGCGTTCAAACGATCCCATTTATTGCTTAGTTATGACGCATTTGCGCGACGAACTCAGGCCTTTGTGCTACCAATGTGTTCGTCGCGCAAAGGGTTCCGATTGCTGATAAACACAGTTTCAGAACCCTAAATTTCAAAAGTTTTTTCTTTCAAAAGCAATGGCCGATTCTGCAAGTGTCGTACTTAGCAGACAAAAGTATGGCTGAGGCGTAAGCCGAACTTATTTATGATATTGGTGATTTAGTGCGGAGGGAATGTTCTGCCGAGTTTGAGTCTTGGAAAAATGTGCCTAAGGAGTTGAAGAAGTTCATGCTGGGGGAGTTATCGGTAAGTTTGTATTAAATAATGTATATTTATTTTTGTTAAAATGTAGTATTTTTAAAATTGCTAGACAAAACCGATGAAAAGCTAAGGAAGCATCTGGATGGGCTTTTCAGGTAGTGTTTCCAGCAGTGAAAGTTTGATGTGCTGCAGGATGCGGAGGTGGAGGAGGCTTGAAGTTGAATTGTTAAAATTGTTTTTTTTTGTTGTTGTTTAATTAAGATTTTGTGGACTTTATATTTATTTTAATTAATAAATTTATGTTATATGGATGAGTATTTAATATTTACATTAATTATAATTTGTATTAGGGATAGTAAATTAGTTTTGGTAATTAATTTAATGTTTAATTAGGTTTTATTTTTTAATTTAGATATTACATTACATAAAAAGAAAACATAAAAACTTAAAAAAAAAGTTAAAAAATATGCATTGTGCGACGATACATGTTTTCATCACGCAATTTGTTGAAAACAATAAAGTATAAAGTAAAGGAAATAAAATAAAAAATGGTAAACTTGCGTGACGAATGCATTATTTTTGTCGTGCAAATGACCTTTGCGTGGCGAAACCTCTGTTAGTTGCGAAAAGGATATTTGCGCGACAAACATCTTGTTTGTCGCGCAAAATCATTCGTCCAAAAGTGAACTTCATAATCTGGATTCAGCTTGTGCAGAGGCAAACTGCACAAAAATTGCAGATTTTGCCTCTGCACTCATCCCCTTCGGTCCAAAAATTGTATTTTCTTCGTTATATTTTTAAAAAATATCAAATTAATTAAATTATGTTGAACTTATGTTGTTATGTTTATATTGTGTTGTGGAATTATATTTATATTATGTTGTTAAATTTGTACGTGACGTACAAATATGTGTTGTGATGTGCGGAGTTAATTGAAATTAAATTCGTACTTGTTTTTTATTTTTAGTAAAACTTGGTTTCCCGTTCGAGAATTAGTTGGATTTCACGCATGGATGCAAAAGCATGACTACGGTCCAATTAATTCTTGAATTGTCCCATTATTTGGACAGTTTGGGAATGCATAGTTATGGCGCGTAGTTTATGGTTGCATGATTAGGTTTCAGTTGTGGAGATTTCGGTGTCATCTCTGTACGTTCTTCGGGTGGCACATAGGTATTTTGTATCTATGTCGTACATCTGAAGAACTGTACCGAAATGGTGCCAAAATTCATCCACGTCGAAATCTAATCTGATGTAGCCGACCCTTATCGGCGGCATAAGGTTTTTTTTTTTTTTTTGTGTTGTCAAAACCGAAGGCATAAGGTGACACTATCATTTGTATGAAGTTGTTTTGATTGTTGTACTATTATTATGGTTGCAGGAATTATGGGCATAACGTGGATGCAGAACCCGAATAGATGCGCAGATGAATACTTGGATGGAATTGAGAATTTTATTAACTTTGCACGTACACACAACCCGGGTGCAACTAGAATCCAGTGTCCTTGTAGGAGGTGTAACAACATGTTAAGGGAGACAATTGAAAATGTTCCATTTCATTTAGTAAGGAATGGAATGGTATAGACCTATAATACTTGGAACCATCATGGGGAACAATTAGACAATGTTTCATCTTCAAACGCGACAAGAGTGGACAATGTTGAACCTATTATGGATCCTAATGAACAAGTCATAGATCTTATAAATGATGCTTTTCCATTTGCATCGACAAACACCAATTAGGAAGGGGAAGATGACGTGCCTACACCAATGGACAGTGCAGAGTTCGAACAATATGAAAAACTATTAAAAAATGCCAACCAAGAGTTATACCCGGGGTGCAAGAGCTTTTTGGTTCTCACAACTATTGTGGAACTAATGAACGGAAAAATAAAGTATCGTATGTAGAACCAGTGCTTCGATTATTTTTTAGGGGTTTTCAAGAATGCTTCCAAAGGACAATTGTTTGCCGAAAGACCATAGACATGCGTAAAAGGTTGAATGGTCTTGGATTGGGTTATGAAAAAAATCACGCTTGCAAAAGCAATTATATTTTATTTTACAAAGAGAATAAAGCATTGGATAAATGCCGTGTATGCAATGAGTCGAGGTTCAAAATGATACCTCAGAATAGAACGACTAAGATCCCACAAAACCTAGGTTGTAGCGATTGTATATGTCGACGCGTACTGCCACCGACATGAGATGTCATAAGGAAAAACGGGTAGACAACGATGTGATGAGGCATCCTGCAGATGGGGAGGCATGGAAAAAGTTTGATCAAACGTTCCCCGAGTTTACTGCTGATCCTCGGAATGTTAGATTGAGACTTGCCACTAACGGATTCAATATGTTCGGGTATCTAAACCAACACCAGATCACTTGGCCGATTTTCGTATTGCCATATAATTTGCCACCTAGGAAATGCATGAAAAAAGAATACATGATGATGACTATTTTGAGAATTGAGGATCCTAGTAGGTCAATCGAAGTTTACTCAAGGCCGTTGGTTGATGAGCTAAAGGATTTATGGACAAATGGTGTGCGCACGTATGATAAGTCCACTGGGAAAATGTTCATTTTGCGGGCAGCAGTTATGTGGACTGTGAACGATTTTCCCGCATATGCAATGGTTTCTGGGTGGAGAACTAAAGGGTTATATGACATGCCCTGTATGCAAGGATGATGTAACATCTGGGTGGCACGTCAGAAAAGATTGTTACCTTGGTCATCGGAGATGGTTGCCGTGGGACCACGAGTGGCGGGAAAAGGATAAAGAGTTCGACGGCAAAACAAAGCATCGCCTCAGACCTAGAGAATGGTCCAATGATCTGATTTTGCTCGATTTGGGAAAACAGTGAGTAGGATCAGACCTTCTACACATATGAACTGGACACACATGCTTATGTTTTTTGAGCTCCCGTATTGGTCGAAACTAAAATTGAGACACAACCTCGACGTCATGCATGTTGAGAAAAAAGTATTTGACACATTGGTGGGCACCATTCTAGTTATCGAGGGCAAGACAAATGACACGATCAAAGCTTGTCTTGACTTGGAAATAATGGGCATACGGAGGGGTTTATGGATGAATAGGGACAGTGATAAAGCCATAAGGGATCTTGCGTTTTTTTTCCATGAAACCGAATGACAAAAAAGAGTTTTTAAAGTTTGTATCGTTTGTAAAGTTTCCTGATGGATATGCTTCTAATATCGCGCATTGCATGAATGTTGACGAGGTAAATTTGCTGGACTAAAGAGCCATGACTGCCATGTGTTTATGCAACGCCTACTTCTTGTGGGTATTCGACACCTATTGTCAGAAGATGTTGTGAAGCCAATCATGTTGTTGTCCAGATGTGTTTCCCAACAGACGGCAATAACGTTGCAAAAGACGAATGTTAATCAGTTGCGCCATGACATTGTCTAAGTCATGTGCAAGTTTGAGATGATATTCCTTCCAGCTTTCTTCATAAGTATGATCCACGTGATGATTCACTTGCTCGAAGAGGCATTGCTTGCTGGTCTTATCAACTATCGCTGGATGTATCCAATAGAAAAGTATATAATCTTCATCATTTGTTTATGCATCATTAGCCCACGCTTACTAATTTGTATCGTATAGTTTTATTTTGGCAGGCTTCTCGGGGAGCTGAAAAAAAATGTACGCAACAGGGCGAAGCCCGAAGGATCAATTATAGAAGCTTGGGTTCAATATGAGTTACTTACTTTCTGTGGAATGTATTTAAAAGATGTGGAGACGACTTTCAATCGTCCTTAGAGCAATAATGACGGGAGTGTGAGAAAGGAGAAACTTTATGTTTTTGCCCGAAGCGCATGACCATTTGGAAGTCTTGTACAAGGCGAGTCGTTTTCCAAAAATGACATGAAGGTAGTGCATTAGTTCGTACTAAAAAATTGTGACGAGATAATGTCATACTTAGATGAGCATGAAGAGAAGATGAAGTGAGAACATCCATCACATTTGTATGCCAAGAAACACCGAAAATTGTTTCCACAGTGGTTTCTCGAATATGTAAGTTATAAGTGTTTTGTATTTGTGATATATACTATAGTATTTAATTTTATCAAACTAACATGTGTATGTTTTTGTATAATATTAGGTGAATAAATTGAAAGCATCGAATTCCCCCACTTACAGTGAAGAGTTATATAACTTGGCATTCGGCCCAATTCGCACTAAATTGTTCCAGGGTTGCCATGTTAATGGCGTCAAGTTTTTGGGGACTGCACAAGATGACATGTTGTGTACGCAAAACAACGATGTCCATGTCCAAGGTGGAGGTGAAAGTACGAACATTGATTTCTATGGCAAACTAACAATTGTCGTGCAATTGCTTTACAAAGACCGATACCAAGTGATCATGTTTAAGTGTCGATGGTTTGATACAAACCCAAATAGGCAGGGAAGTGTTAAAAATGACCATGGCTTACTATCTGTGAACATTAACAGAACTTGGTACGATGATGACCCTTACATTTTGGCTAACATGGCAAAACAGATTGTGTATCTAGATGACCTTAAAGCCGGGAGAGGTTGGAAAGTTGTTCAAAAGATGGATCAGAGGAACGTGTATGCTATACCAGAACAAGACCCAACTGATGACGACGTCGACGACGTTGACAACGTTGCTGACCAACGTTTAGAATCTTCAATGGAAAATGATGCGGAAACACTTCGAGATACAAATCTTATCCAAGAACCGTTTCAGATACAAGGAGTGTCTTCAATCGAAATACCGATTCAATCAATTACAATTGACCTCAGTGATCTTCCACGATACGATGTTGCAGTGGGCCCGAACGATGACGGTGATGTAGTTATCGAGGAGGAGGATTGGGAAACCGAAAGTGATGATAGTGACGAAAACGAAAGTTATTATAGTTCGGATGATGAATAATGCAATTTATTTGTGACTTGCCATGTAAAACATAGTAAATGAATTTTTTTTGTAATTTAATTATCTTATGTTATAAATAAATTGGTTTTATTTGAATAAATATAAATTTTAAAAAATTTACCCGGGTAAATTAAATTTTCAGTTCATTGCGCGACGAACAAAATATTATTCGTCGAGCGAATGGCATTGACACGACAATTAATTACTCTTCGTTGCGCAATGAGCTGAAAACTGGGCGCACACGAAAATAATTTCTTGAAAATTTAAATTTATTGCGCGAAGGATATCTTCTGTTCGTCGCGCAATAACCTCAGGATTAAACTGAAATCGCAAACACTTTCCCACTTTCCCTTCACCTCTCTTCTCTATAAACTCTCCCTCAGACAGCGATCCCCCTCAGCTCTCCCTCACACTTTCTTTTCTTCCTCCGGCAGCCCTCTCTTTCCTCCTACGATACCCCCCTTTCTCTTCCTCCTCCAACAACTTTCTCTCTTCCTCCTTCAACAACCCTATCCCTTCCTCCTCCGACACCCCCTCTCTCTTCCTCCTCTGAAAACCCTCTCTCTTCCTCCTTCAACAACCATCTCTTTTCCTCATCCGACAACGCTCTCCCTCTGAGGTAAATTTCAATTTACATAACTCTAGTCAAATTAGGAATTAGGGTTCTAATGTTTTGAATAATTGCTTTGAATTTGGGTTCTAGAACTAGGGTTCTAATATGCTTTAAGGTTCTACAATTAGGGTTCTAATGTTTAGAAAGATACACAGAATAATTGTATATGATGATTAAACCTCTGTGTATAATTGAATGTATGTATGGCATGATAGTTTTTTGGTGCGTGTTCTTAGTTACAGACAGATCTGTATACATGTAATCATTTGGGTGTTTACAATTTCGGGTCTTTTGGTGAAATATTTTGTAACAGTGCATACTATTTCAAGTAATTTAGGGTGTGCTTAATGACCTCATATTATTGTCCTTAATGACCTCATACTATTTTGAGTATTACTAGCATCATATGCCTGATTTTTGTGATGAGATTTTGTTACGAAATCGTTCTAAACTAAATTGTCTTAACAAGCTTTAAGTTTTGTTTGAACATGTAACAGTGGTCCTGCTTTCTATGTCAAATCTTTGTTTTACTTCTTCCCTGATCGCCTATTATTGTTCTCGAGCAACAAATTTGGTTCTTAAAAGTTGCCACGTTTTGTTGCTTCGTTGGTGTTGAACTTGGTATCAATTTTATGTTGTTCCTCGTTTTGAAGGGTGAAAAGGAACCTACCATAGGTTCTTTCCCATACCCATTATATATTTCCAAAAGGGAATTGATGTTGACACCTTTTTTAGCTTCTTATACACTTCTATTTAATCAAGCCCGTTGATTTCGTTTTATTTATTCAATCTGATGAAGATAAATCAAGAGTGGGAGTGTGATTCTATAGAAGGTCTTTGAAAATCACTTTCCTTTTCTAAATTGCTAATCATTTTATTCTCTTAATTTCCAAACTTTTTAATGCTATTTGTATGAGAAAATATATCATACGGTTGTGGTCCTACACTTGACTAATGCTATTTATAAGAAGCAATTCAAACAAAGAAGAGTCTTCGAGTCTTGTAGCGAGGGCTGTAACTGAGTATTGTATTAAGTTGAGTGAACAAAGGCATTCTAGTCTCTACACCAACGGTTGGGTAGATTTGATGCGTTGTGAGGTCATTAAGCACGCCCTAAATTACTCGAAATAGTAGGATACCCTGCCCATTCTAGTTACATGTTTATGTGTGATTAGAGATAAATATGTCATGTATAATACATCTTGATAGTTCCTCTAATGGGGTCTCGCATTGTGGGATTCCAACCTTTTGAACTAGGCTTTCTTTAGGTTTGTTTATCGTCATTTCCATGTAATGACATAATTTGTGTATTCTAGGGTGTAATGTTGAGTCTTAGGACTAGGGATTTAGAATTTAGGTTTGTGTTTGGGAACCTGGGGCCTTGAAGTGTGTTTTTTAAATATTTTGCTGCATCATTTGGACACTTCCACTTAAACTGTAAGATCCGGTTTTAAGAAGCAGTTTCTCCACATATAAGAAACAAAGACATAGTTTTTTATTTTTTAAATCTCAGTTGAAAGGAGGGGAACTCATATGAATTTGAGAAAAAGTAGTGAAGGATATGTTTGTGTTTATGTTTCGAGGCTTACATAAGGCAGCTGCTGCCCAAGCCAATTGGCTCTAAGTACAGTATATATTTTTGTTTTCTTGTTGTTTAATTGAATGGGGAAATGCATATAGGTCAGCATGCTTTTATGGTTTAATTGTCGATTTTATGTTTAACGGTATATATATGGTTCAAATGCTTGCTTTAGTTATGTGTGGGGTTCGTGTGAGTGATATGCCACATAATTAGGCATGTGATGGGATTTATGTATACTTAATGAATTTTTTTTTCTTCTAATTGTGCAGATGTCAAACCTTATTAGAAGTCGTAAGGCGGCGACGACTGCAACCCGTTCACCTCCCCCGGCTCAACCGTCAACTGCCTCTGCTTCAGCAGAAATGGACCACATGCCGGTTGATCCAATTGGTCTCGGGGTCTCCCAGGTGCCGACCACATCAGCCTCATCAGTGGCGCTACCTGTTAGCGCCAGGCGTGGTCACCGCCACCCTCGTATGCCCGACACGCCATCGACATTCACTATTGATGCCTCGGGGTCATAACAAGGTAAAGTTTAATAACGCCTCGCACATTGATAACTGTTTTTTTTTTCTATAGTGCTTTGGTGGTTTCTCCATATACACTATTCTATGTGATATTGGATTGCCTAATGATGCTAGGAGGGTGGTCATTAGTTCTTTGTAGGGAACAACGTGTCTTTGAAAATGTTTGTTCAAATTTTTTGCTTAATTCCGAGTTTTACTAGTTTAATTTTGTTCAAAATATGAGCTGCAGCTGCTCTAAATTCGATCTTTATATTGTTAGGTAAGTAGAAAGAAAATGTGTAAAGCGGACGTATCATTGTGCTTTTGAAATGCATATGCTTGCATGAACTGAAAGTAATTGTTGTTTACTTATGCAAATCGCGGAGTTGTATTGTATTTACATTTTGTAACAGTGCATACGATGTTGGCAAAGTAGAAACCTTATAAGGAATACCAAATATGAAATACGATAAGAATTTGGTTGCTGAATGACATTGCAAATTAGTAAAGAATTACCTAGTGACGGTTATTAGTTTTGAGGGGGTTGCGCCAAGATATTCTCTGCAATTCCTTAGTTTGAAAAGTATTTGGTTAAGCTATAGTTATGATTTGAGCCCCTTTGGTTTAGCAATGAGCGAGAGACATGGTTCAGGCCATAAAATGGGTGGTGGCTGCCATTAGTTCTTTATGGATTTTTTGGAACATTTCTCGATTGTGTTTTACTCATGCCTTTTCATCAGGTATAATTTGTGTTCGTATTTCAACTTGTGCATGGTAGAGTAGCAGGAAGACAGTGCTGAAAAAGCTAAATGTTTGAGTTCTTATGCAATAGAATACGTCTGTTAGTATGGTTATTTATGCAGTGTTTCACCTTTATCACTACTGTTGAATATGTTCTTGTTTTGTTATATGTTTTTAGAGTCCAATAGTTGTGATGTGCCTCCACCGCTGGTAATTAAAGTAGAAAGAAATTTCGGTTAACTTAGTTTTGTTATTTTAGGTTCAATTTGTTAAGTTATGTCATTTAAGGATTAAAAAGTTATTATATATATTGTTTGTTGTTGTCATCGTTCCGAACCTATTATTAAACAGTTGTGATCATTGTGTTGGATACATATATTGTTTGTGTTATTTTCAGGGTTTTGGGAAATGTTTTAATTATAGGGAGGTTATGCTGAAATTTTACTACGATTTGTTATTAGTTTTGGGTTAACGTTAATTTTACATTTCTTTGCAGCCAAGAAAAATACTCGGGGACCTCGTCGCCAGTTGAAGACGACGAAGATCACTCGGGTGACCAACGGACATATCACGAACGGATATGACGACCAGCATCAGGTTGCGCCAATGGTGAAGCAGCATAGCGCATTGGCCCACGACATTGGTCACGTCGTTCGGACCTATTGCCCTATGCAATGGAAGTCTTGGAAGGCAATGTCAGACGAGGTGAGGACGAAGGTGCGTGCACAGTTGGTGGTAAGTATCATACCTTTTAATTGTTTTTCCTTTAAATTTTATATATTTATATTACTTAATGTATGTGACATTTGATGACCCGCAAGAGTTTGAGGACCGGGAAGATAATTGGGCATGGCTCTGCAGTCATTTTCAGGAGCCCGTCTATGTGGTACGTTTTTTATATTAAGTTTAAAAGTATTATACGTTTCTTACTAATGTTTATTGATTTTTTTATATTTCATTTAAATTTTAACTAATACGTTTATTTTTTGTATAACAGAAGAAGGCGAAAGCCAACAAGAGCAATCGGAAAAAGATGAATCTTCTCCACTATTCTGGTTCGAGGCCCTTCTCATATAGGATGAAGGCGCAGCGGCGGGTAATAATAAAGTTTTTCATATTCAATTTTTAATATTTTGTTAATATTAATTTTTTTTTGTACTAACATTTTTCTTCTCTTGTTCAATTCAGGGGGTTCAAAATTCTCGGAGATCGATGTCTTTAGCGACGTTTATGTTTGACCTGGGGATGAGTTGGCCAAGTCCCTTCATGTAAATATTCTTCAATTGTAATTACTATCTTACGCATTCAAGTTTCATGGTTGTTATTTGAATGTTATAATTAATATTTGATGTTATATTACACATGTGACGATGATGGAGAAGAGGCAGTTGGTTCTTCAGGAGTCCGCCTCCCAGCTTCCTCCCGAGACTCTACTCGTGTCTGTGGATCCCCCAGAGGATGCGGGGTTTCAGATCCTTACAGAGACCTTGGATCAGACTCTCGGGCAGGGGCCAGACGTATTGTAGGGGGATGGGGAATGGGCGGCGGCAGGAACCTAGAGCCCCTTCATCATCGTAGTCAAAAAGTCAGGTGATAGCTTTGATAGCAGAGGTGGCCGACCTTAGGATTGGGCTCGCCTCGTATAGGAGCCAGATATCACAAATTGTACAAGACATCAGTCAGTCTGGCATTCGTCTCCCGGATCTTCATCCCCCGTCGACATCCGAGCCTTTCTAACCCGAGCATGCCCACAACTCTGCCCCTTCGACCTCTCAGTCTGTCCACAACCTCGAGACCTTCCAGTCACCTCCGAATGATGACCCCGTAGATTACCCGCATTATTTTCTTAGTTTATTACTCCCTTACTTTTTAAACATTTTTCTTGTACACACATTTATATTAATTTAAATAAATGATTTTTCTCTTCATTACATTTTTTAATTGCAATTTAATTTTATTACAAAAAAAAAAACAGAACAAAAAATTAAATTTTCAAAAAAAATATATTTTTATTTTTGCGCGACGAATACCTTCATCTCGCAAAACTCTAGTGACTAACAAGGTTTCGTAGCACAAGAATAAACTTCGTCACTCAAAGTTTAGACAAACGAATATTAGTCGTCCCACGTTTGTATCCTGGTATTTTGAGCAACAAACACATTCGTTCCTAAAAATTTTGTGCGATGAAGGCTAAACCATCGCGCCATGTTGTTGCAACCAATGATATTGTTCGTCGCACAAAGTCTTTCTTCACGATCTTTGCGTGACGGATTCTGCTCGATGAAGTTTCTGTCACGTAGAAGTTTGTGCGACGGAAATACACTTTGCGTGACCAACTTTGGTTAGTCGCACAAATAGTAAAACATAGTAGTGCCAACAACCTTGCATTTAAATAATGAAAAACCGAAAGAAATGAAAGAATTCTATAGTACCTTATTAAAAAAAATAAGGTATCGGTACCATTGAAGATACACTATAATGGTTCAAAATTACACTCCGAGGTTACATAATTATGATAATGTTCAAGTTAATGATAAAGAATGGCCTGATTATTACTATAACAAAGTTGATAGTTACATTGTGGATGTCCTATTACATTGTTAAGGTAGGTTTTTTTTTCAGTACAACATGATTAAACTAGAACCTAATGTTTATTATTACCAATGACATACTATTACTATAAAAAATTATGAACATACGCAACACCGTAATCGTGTTACAACATGATGTCAGTATACAAGATCTAAGATAAGGTTATATCTCGTTCAAATTTACACTCTAAGGTTACATAATTATCTTAATGTTATATTTATTTACATCAAATGACATTACTAAGGTTGCCTTTAACGGTGTGGATGTTGGGTTACACTGTAATTGTTCAAATTTACACTCCAAAATTAATTATTGTTAAAGTAATATGTTATAGTTGAACGTTACTACATTACAGTTTAACATTCAAGTTAGATGATACCGATTAAATTACCATATACAGAATCTTTATCCAATATATAACAATTCATGCATGCTATAAATCACAGTGGGGGTATTAAAGGTGATGGTGTGTCATTATTAATCAAAATCAGTAGCTTTATAAAAATTTAGAACCTGTTTGATGACCATTAGCCTGCTGTCCCTGCAAGATATGTGGGCATTAAAAAAATGCGAACCAACCATTTGAAGGCAGATAATCTTACATAGCTGCTTTGATCCTCAAAGTATACGTACGAGACAACTTTGTTTGAGAGGCCCCGATGACTAAAGGGAAAAGGGCAAAAAGGCAACAATCTTGACCCCATAATCACTTTTAAAAAGAAAGAAAAATGCCTTAAAAATAAATAAAACACGATGAAACAAAAATCTTCTTTTGGACTATACCTATAGCTTCTCTTTTCTCATGATCATTATGGATGACATATGCTTGCTTTAATTTTTACCATTTTCTGCTGCTAAAGGTTTCTTGCTTTAATGTTTTGAGCTAGATTCTCCAAGTTGTAGCAGGTATAGGATATCATTGTATGGGGAATATAGAGAAAAACTTCAAGGATAAGAAAGAGAGCATACTTCAACATAACACACAAATATTGGGGGAGAGAGAGAGAGGAGTTTAGAATTTCTTTTCTTTATGTTTGACGTTCATCAAAAAACATAGGCATGAGAAACTATCTGCGTTATATACTTCAGCATCTGAACATTATCCTTCGTACATGATCAAGGTTTCAAATTCGATTCTATCATTCCTCTATATGATTTGATAAGAAAAAGAAAAGATACTTGATTTGGTGATATAATGATCGAGGTCATCTTGCACAGATCCAAAGAACACAAGGAAGTAGCAAGAACTTATTTATTAGAAGGAAAACACACACAAACACCTTTAAAAGATTATTTCCCAGTTTCAAGGGGATCCGTACGTACAATATGTGGCAGCTAGCTATATCACTAGGAAATTTCGCACAAAAAAAAAGAAAAGAAAAAAGAAAAAGGAAGCTATATATTACTTAAGAGAATTATATACCATCTTCATCAAATTAAGAGTATAAAAATTAAATAAACATAAATTAATTTGTTCTATAATTTGTGTGTGTGTGTGTGTGTGTGTGTGTACACACCAACAAAAAAGCTTTGACCAAAAAAATTAACAAAAAAGTTAATTATTCATGTACGCATATATGATGATATCATCAGTATATATATATGTCTAGCTAGCGACAACTTCTTGTTCTACAGACTGCAGGTCCTTTTATGACTTTTATAACATTTTCAGCACCAGCCATACTTCTCAATTAAATATACTTCTCAATCTACTTCATATAATTCCTGCCTGTGTCAGTTTTCTGTTGGGGCATTATGCCTTATATGCAGCTTTGATTAGAACTGCAAACATTCACTCACTCAATCTGTAATATACGGTTAGGTATTTCACGTGTATGTTTTCTTGAATTTGATCACACCTAGGTTTATGTCCAAAGCACGTCTTTTTCCTTTTTTTTTGGTACACGTTTAAGCCTTAAGCAACCTCCATTCATAGATCTATACAAATCCTCTTTTTTACTTTAGGGTATGTAGGACACTTAGCGTCCACACACAAATCCAAAGGCGAAAGATCCTACACTCTATATGATTCCTATCCTCTCGTTACTCTTGTATGATAAGTCTTAACAGTAAAAGCAATAATAAGTCCGTAACAAAGATCAGCCTTTCATAAAAGGGTGCGGAGTTAAGATAATTTGAGTGCACTTACATGTTTTGGCTCCTTTTCATTCTTCAGTGGGTTGAACACCTTTCTCTCTTTTGCTTTTTGGCAAATGTCCTTTTATCTCCCTCTTTCCCATACCCTTTCCCTGATTTAACTTTGGGAAATCCAATCAAAACCGCACCTTTCGCTACATTAATAGGAAAGATGACTAAACAAGCTTCAATTATTATCTTTCTCAAAATTGTGTCTTGTGTGATATGTTCGGATTTTGGATCATGATTTATATCTTTAATTGGTGTATAGATTTATACTTTCTATCATGACATTTTGCTAATCATGTCTAAAGCCATATGGTTTTCTATTTAGGACTAGGTTTTATAGGCACCCTGTAAATTTTTTAATATTAAATAACTTATATATAACCTAATAAGAAAAGACTATTTAGCCTTTAAAAGTTTTCTAGGGTATAATATCGTTTTCTGAATACATCCTTCATTTCCAACATGAGATAATCTTACACTCCAAAAATTATTTTCTTGAAGCTCTCTCAAACCTATTTTCACTCTCCATTGTAGATAAAGTAAACAATAACCACAAAAGACACAAATAATCACACACGTCAATAAATAAATAAATAAATAACTTAGTTTTGACGAGTAGAATATGAAATCAACTTGTAGACATGCAAATTTTGGTGAAAATAAATGTTCACCTACGCATTAAATTTCGACAAGTGAGGGCTTACGTGGCATGTACCATGTGCCTCACAAATCGTACACATGGCATATGACTCATCAAAACCAGATGAGTCATCAAGAGGACACGTGTACACTTGGCGGAAATGCATTATTTGATTTTAATTTAAATTAAACAAATTAATTAATTTAAATTTAAATCAACTGAAAATGTCAAATTGGGAAAATTGATTTATTTGATTCTTATTTGATTAAATAAAATATTAATTGGTGGAGTGAAATTACAAATCACGAACAAAGACACAAATGAAGTCTTGGTTCTTTCGTAGGCAAAGCTTGGAGAATCTATAAATACAAGGCTCCAAGACAAAGACAAGGGCCAAAAAATCATTCTCATGCCCATACGCTAAAGCTTTGAAACTCCCAAATACCCAAACATTTAGAAGATTTAGAAAGTTCTTTGCATTCTTTACCACACTTGATAAGAACCACCAATCATCCCTATACGTGTCGGTTCCTCCATTGCCTAGAGCCAAAACCTCGCGGCATCTGTTCATCCAAGATCAAGTCATCACGACCCTTGGATAAAAAAATGCCCATACTTTACATCTTTGGTGATCGAATAAGAGGATTCAAGTTTTGTAAACATAGACTGTAACCCTAAACCTACAAATTCATTAATAGTAATATTTGTACACGTGTTCTTGTGTGATTTGTTATAGGAAATTTGTGTTTACACAACTGTTTGTAGTGATGCACATATTGTTGGTCTTATAATACGATCACGAGACAATATTCAGTATACGAGCAACCAAACAAAAGAAGATAATTCCGTAGATAAAATGGACACAATACGATTATACAAAAATTTAAACAAATTTAAAATTATTAAGACATTCATTTATAGTGAATAAAATGGACGCAATACGACTATGCAAAAATTTGGCTTAAATCTTATTTTTCTAGAGAGCGTTCAAAAAATGGTGCATTTTATTGCCTTATTTGGGCGGTCAGTTGGGTATTGAGAGTATTTCTACTATCCAAATTCTTGCTAGTGGTCAAAATCATTCTCTTCTAAATTTCAGTTATACTGATTGTCATATAGAACACACATGGGTTGTGGGGGAAACATTAATTAATGAGAGAAAGATTGAGGGAGGACAAAAATGGACTATGGCCTGCCCCTTAATTAACTTGCTAAGTTTTGCCTTTTAATTGACTGCTTGGCTTTAAGGAAAATGAACTGCAAACGAGAGCCATCAGAACCTTACATGTTAATCCTTAATGAACCAAGATTTAACCAATAAAAAGTTCCATTAATTCTATGTTTTCAATCTTTTGATTCTAGTTCCAACTTTCACACTACCATTTTCTCCTCATACCCTCGTCTCTTTTTCTAGCATTGAAAATTGAATAGATTTAAAAGAATAAAACAGATGAGTGGATAGCGAGCTTCTAGAGAATGTAGGACCCTTCGCCTTCAGATTTGAGAGTGGACGCTTTGCGTTCTACATTTCTTTTCAAGTGGTGAATTGTCCTGCTGGTGAGGGCATTCTTTTTCAACTCATTGTGTTCCAGGTTCCACACTTCTCCTCCCTTAATGTAAATTAAAATAGTAATATCACTTGTATTAAAGAAAAAATCATGTATTTTATTATAAAAAAATGGAGAAATTAGGTTCTCATCCTTCATTTTGCTACTCCATTGATTAAAATCCTATTCCTTTTCAATTTTTGATCAAGGTCCTTGGGTATTAATAACATCATTAATTATTTCAATAATAAAATATTTTTTTTTCTAAATATATTCATTTAATGTTAAAAATGTTACAATTAGTATATTTATATTTATGACTAAATTTTTTATCATATATTTTTAGTTTTAGTTTGTACCCATTTTTAATTTGCAACCCCTTTTTAATTTGTATTAATTTTCTTTTCAGTTTTTAATTTGTACCCATATATTAATTTCTTTTTGTGCCCATATTTTTTGAAGTTTTATTTGTATTTGTACCCATATATTTTTTTTAAATTTATTTGTACCCATTTTTTATTTTACCAAATGTACCCAGGCTAATTATATGTACCCATTCATGTAATTTTTTCAAATTTTTAATCTTAAAATGTACTCATTCTTAAATATACCAATTTGTTATATGTAAAATGTACCATTTTTTTCATATAAAATATATTCAATTTTTTTTTCTAATCCATTTTTAAACTTATATGGGTACATTCTTTTTTCTTTGATTTTAAAATGTATCCATGTCAAGTTTAATCGAAGAAATTTACTAATGTTATTAAGCCTAATATCTTCTTCTTTTTTTGTGATTTTGAAGAATGTACCCATGTTTTGATACAATAATTTTTTGGTTAATTTTGATGAATGTACCCATGTTTAGACACACACACACACACACACACAATAGTATATTTATATTTTAATATTTTTAATCCCACAAATTATGGTTTTTTATTTAAAATCTCATTTATATAAACAACTAAAATTTTTAATTTTTAATTTAAAAAATATAGTAACGTACATAGAAATAAATTATCACATTAATTTCAGGGACTTCGATCAAAAATTGAAAACCAAAAAGGTTTCAATCAAAGAATATTCATAACTAAAGACCACATCCAAAGTCTCTCTAAAAAAATAAACAAAAACAAAGGATGAGTAGAAAAGGGATGAGAAGTAGGAGTGTGAAAATTAATAGTCATATTATATATGAGATACGCAAAAAAGAAGTGGTACGTAGACTGAGATTCATTCACATATGAGAAAAAGTCTTGCATTAAGATTAACTAGCATTGCTGTACACACTATACGTATGGATAGTACAGATGCTGTTAGTAGTCATATTATATATGAGATACGCAAAAAAGAAGTGGTACGTAGACTGAGATTCATTCACATATGAGAAAAAGTCTTGCATTAAGATTAACTAGCATTGCTGCACACACTATACGTATGGATAGTACAGATGCTGGTGGTGGTGGAAGAAAGCTTTTAGAATGTGGTTTTTTTTTTTTTTTTTTTTTTTTTTTTTTTTTTTTAGTTTTAAGCAATTGATCTTTTTTCCCTATAAATAAAATAGAAATTAGTTTTGTTGTGGTTTAACATAAATGCCCATAATTTAGTAACTGCCAATGAAGGGTTAAAATGGTATTCATCAAGAATTTTCGGTTGGCACACGCGATGCGAGCGTAAAAAGTCTTTGTGGCCTCACTGTGGAAAGCCTTCTTGCCTATTTCTATTAAATCTACCGCCATACTCATACTTTTTAAGCTTGATGTGTGTGCCAATTTTTAATTTTTGTCACTCAATTCATTGGATTATGAGGTATCCATTTATTATTTAATTTATAAAATCCCTATTAAGCTAAAATAAAAAATAAAAAAAATTCACAGTACCACTACTCCACCCCCGTCACTTATGTCAAACGGTGCCCAGTGAAACCCATCTAAGCGGTGGCCTCATCCAATGCTCACCACACTCGCACGCCCCTCCACCACCTACCTAGTAGGGTTGGGTTCTAAAGACCGGACCGAACACTGAACCGAAATTGAAAAAACTGAAACCGAAAAAAAAACCCAACCGAATTGAAAAATTCGAACTAAACCGAAATCTTTTGGTTCGGTTTCAGTTTTGAGGGTTCAGAAACGGAACCAAACCGAATTATTATATATTTATTTTTTTTAGTTTTTGTATTTTATTTTTTAAGCCCAATTCCCACCCCAATTTATAAGCTCAATTATAAACCCTAGCACTGTCCTTTTTTTTTTTTTTGCTCAGAGAGCCGCATGCCTTCCCTTCTCCTCCTCTCCATCTTTTTTTTTTGTCCCTCTTTCTTCTTCTTTTCTTTCTCTCCAGACCTCAGCCGCATTATCTTCTCTCCCTGTTTGTTCATTTTTTTTTTCTTCCTCTTCTTTCTTTTTTTCCCTATACCCCACATCTTCTTTCTTCTCACCCCAATTTCGAATCTCACCCACCGACTCTATCCTCCCTGAAATTCCAGAGCTATATTTATACGCTTCCTACTTGATCTCTAGCAGATTAACTCCGTCTGTAGCTTCTGCCACCATAACCGAGTCCACCAAGCCCGCCATAGCCTATTCTTCCAAGCAGTGCCTCGCAAATTTATTCGAAGATTTATATGTGGAATTTGAATTTAGATTTCTCAAAATTTCATATGATTTTAGGTCTTCCTAATCAACAATAATGCATGCATGCTTAGATTTGTGGAAAATTAAATTTCTGGGACTTGTGTTTTGGTTGATTAGATAGAGATACACTTCTTTATGAAAGATTTTCGTGATATGAAAATTAGTATTCTAAAACTTAGATGAAATTCAGATTTTGGACTTTTTCGATGATTGAATTTGCAAATTCGTTTGCTTAATGATAGGGTCAGTTTATTGATTTTGTTCTGCAATCCATGTATCTGGAGACAAACTGATTTATTCTTCAACCTAAAAAAGTTGCAGAAGGAAAGATAAAAAATCGAACCGGAAAAAATTGAAACCAAAGTTGAACCGAACCAAAAAAATCGAAAGGAAACCAAACCGAAATCGAACCAAACAGTAATTTCGGTTTGGTTTTTCGGTTTCGGCCAAAAACCGAACCGAACGGAACCAAATCCACCGCTACTACTTAGCCCACCCTCTACGAAACCTAACCTCCACAATTCGATCCACCACCCCCTCCTTCGAACCACTCATGATCTTGTTCCCACATGCCCCATCCTATGAGACCCATCCCACCCAAACTCGACCCGGATCTGTGACGTCGACCGTGGAAGAAGAAAATAGAGAGATAGAATGAGAGGGAAGAGAGGAATGTGGCGAGAGATTGAATTTCCAAATAAGGCCTGTTATCATCACTTAGCTGTGAGGTTCATATAAAAAATAGCAAAATTTGTGTTCATGAAATTACAAAATTGCCTATTATTTTTATTTTTGTTCAGTTTTGATTAGAGGGTTATATTAGTAATTTCATACAGTTTTGGTTGACAACTAGAATTCTATTAACATAGTGTGTAGATAAATAGTATAGAGTTGTTGATATGCAATCACTGATTTCAGGATCTCATAAGGCTCCAGCAGTTTTGAGTCAAGATTAATGATAAATCATGATATCAATACCTCACCAACCGAATAATAATGCAGAACTCAACTAAAGTGCTTGTTGATATTCAATCATGCCATCAAGGAAAATAACAACTCCGCAAAAAATGAATGGGGAACTCTTAATACAATCAAGCCTATTCCTCAAGTGCACAGAAACTAAGCCCAATTTGCTGGAGATTAGGCCCATATTTTCTTTTGTGACTTTTCTCGTTGTGAAGCAGTGAGTCTTCACTATAAAATGGCATAAAATGAATTTATAGGTGGTTGAATGAAGTCAGTTGAACCTTCATTTACTTACAATGAATAAGAATTGAAATCATTTTGATTCTTGAGTTGAGTTTCTTGCATTTACTAAATTACAAGTAAGGGAATCAATTCATTCTTTTACTTTCACTTGCGTTTACTTACACGTAAGAAATCAGAAAATTATAAGTTTTCTCTTGAAATCCATAATCAATACCTAAAAATCAAGAATTAGACTGACTATGGGAGGACTAGTCTAAGTAGGAAATACTCATTATAAACGCGGAAACTTAGTTGGGAGAAACGTCAACTAAGACCATTCTACAAGATAGCAATGCAGTAAACATTGGCGATCTTTGAGATCGATTGGGAATTAGCTTTGAAGAAACCTTTTTAGTTGAGCTGTAGAATTATTTTGAGAGTTAAGTTGATTGAAGAATCACTCAAATTTATTTATTTATTTATTTTTATGTTGAAATTGAATTTGACGAAGTCATGAGATTGGAGGCTTTTGCTTCTAATTGTAGTGTTGGGGAAGCTTCCCCGATCTTATCACACAACAATAGTTGAGGGTATATCAATCATTTGGTTGTTACCAAGGTCCGAAATGCCGATATTATCGGCAATATTTCGCCGATAATATCGGTTTTTTGAGTTACCGATATTTTAATGGTTATCCAATGAGTTTTCGTCAAAATATCGCGAAATTTTGGATCTGTGCGAATCGGAGAAGAACGCCGGAGCTTCTACAGCTCCGGCCGACTGTAACAGAGCACCCTAGACTCCGATCTAGGTAAGAAAATGAAATAGAAGACGAGAGGAATGTTTTTATAACTTCCGTTTGCCGTGAAACGGTCGGAGGTGTTCGGAAAGTTCGTCTACACCCACGGCCTCGCCGGAGATGGGTGTGCCTATTCCCGAGCCGATTTCGTCCCAAAAACCTTGCAAAAACACGAGATAGAACTTAAATTTGACATCTAAGCTTCAATCTAGAACAGAAAGAGGTAAACCCGAAGCTTACCTAACCGGAGAAATTCAAGAAACTCGCCGGAGGGTTCCTGCGTTCGCCGAGTTGCAGAGACAAGAAGGAGAGGGAGAAAGACGAGGAAGGCCATGTGGGAGAAGGATCGAGAGACTAAGGTCTCTGTGCGTGTGTGTGGGAGAAGGGAGAAGAGAGATCGAGAGATCTGTGTGTGTGTGTGGGGGAGAATGGAGAAGGGAGAGAAGAGAGAAGGATCGAGAGAGAGAGACTGAGGTCCCTGTCTGCGTGTGTGATGTCTGTATGCATGTGTTGTGTGCGTGTGTGGTGGCGTGTCCGTGTGTGTATGGTTCCTGACAACTTTTACAATTACTTTTTGACAATTTCAGACCATGGACAAAAATAATGGTTGTTTCATTCAAAAGCATCTAAATAATTCAAAACCCAGACAACTTTTACAATTACAACTTGTACAATTTCAGACCATGGACAAAAATAATGGTGGTTTCATTCAAAACCGTGTGCCACTGTGATATTCTTTCACATTCTCAGAGGTGGAGTATCAGATCATCACACATTTTTTGACCCTTCGAAAATTAAAACTTCTATTACATCTTTTCGTTTCTTCTTCTTCCCTTACCCCTTTCAGAGCCATTCCAGATTCATTCCAGAGCTTCAACACAAAGGGTTCCATATTTAAGGTAAGTTTACAAACTTATATTTATATTATTGTAATTTATACAACAACAAAAAAATTTGTGTGGACTCGTATGTTAATTTTTTTAAGTAATTAATACTTGCATGTTAATTTTTTTAAGTAATTAAGTAATGTTAACAATTACATGTTAATTTTTTTAAGTAATTAAGTAATGTTGTATAATTATTCCCTAGGATCATTTTAATATGTTCAATGTTATTTATTATTTAATTAATATTAGGTTTTATTATCAAATTGGATTATTATTCATTAATATTAGGTTTTTTTTATTATCAAATTGGATTATTATTCATTAAATTGGATTATTATCAAATTGGATTATTCATTAAATTGGATTATTATTAAATTGGATTATTATCAAATTGGATTATTATTCATTACTATGTTTAATATTAGGATTATTTTTTTATCAAATTGGATTATTATTCATTAATACTAGGTTTTATTATTCCATATTATTTTTATAATTACTTAAATTTTTTACAATCATTTTCTTTACTTCGTATTTAATTCTTCTGTAGAATAACTTTATTATTTAGGTTCTCTTATATAACCGTCATCACTACTATATTTTTTGGCCAAAAAAAAATTGTCTAATTTTCATGAAAAATAAATATAGGTACGTTTAAGATGTCCAGTGGAGTTACTAAACGTGATTCAACTTGGGAACATGGAGACCCAATAGACGGAAACAAACATGGCACAATTTGCAAATATTGTGGTCGGGTAATGAAGAGTGGCGGAGTGACACAACTTAAATACCATCTTAGTGGATTAGATCCAGCAAAAAATGTCCAATGATGCGATAATGTCCCCCCCCCCAGAAATGAAGGCATTCATCACCACATTATTAAAAAATAAAAAACAGCAGAAGGAAAAGATAACACATGGAATGGAAAATATTCGAGCTAGTCTACGAGGAGAAGTCATTGGCCAAGCGGTTGACAGTGATGATGATGACGATGAGGACGAATGTGATGATAACATGGGACCTGAAGAACAACGCAGTTTGAAACAAGCATTACATGCCTCCAAACAGTCAGCATGGGAAAGAGAACACCTTCATAAAATTCCTAATATAGCACAAGGTTCTGGGACAAGTGGTGGTGCACAAATGAGAAGGGGAGCAAGTGTTAGAGAATCACAACCAACACCACCAATAGCCCCAAGTTTATAGAAGTCATCCAAAGCACGTCAAAAGAGTGTTTGAAGTTATTTCACTGGAGGTAATGTGAATGAGGGAATGGGGCGTCTAATTAGCAAGTTCTTTATCTATGAAAATGTCCCTGCTGAGAAGGCATCATCACAGCATTTCAAAAATATGGTATTGGGATGTCAACAGGCCGGTGTTGGAGTACAACCTCCCACTCCCTATGAGGTAAGAAACAAATATTTGGATATGGAGTATAAAGACATTGGCGAGTATGTTAACAAGTTGAGGTCAAAGTGGGAAACTAATGGTTGCACAATCATGTGTGACGGATGGATTGTCTATCATAAACTTCATGGTATACTCCAAGGGAAAGACAATTTTTTTGAAGTCTGTTGATGCTTCAGACAATATAAAGAACTACAGTATATTTACAAATGATTGAGGGATGTAATCATGGAGGTGGGAAAGCATAATGTTGTCCAAGTCGTGACCGACAACGGTTCTGCATTTGTCAAAGCTGGAAAAAAGTAAATGAAGCATCATAATGTGTTTTGGACATCATGTGCAGCACATTGTATTGATCTCATGTTTGAGGCAATGGGGAAGAGAGAGAATGTTGCTACTGTGGTAAAAAGAGCTAGAACGATCACAAATTATATTTACAATCACGGTTGGTTGTTGGCAAAGATGCGTGAATTTTGCAAAGGAGAAATTATTCGTCCAGCTACCACTCGATTCACCACCAACTATATTGCATTATTCACTAGTGACGATTGGGCCAACCACAATTTCAGCCGCTCAAATGCAGGTCGTATGGTGGAAAGTATAGTGCTTGATCATGCTTTTTGGACCCAATCAGAACATGTGTGCCAAGTGTTTGAACCTCTTTACAAAGTTTTACGGATCGTTGACACAAGTGTATCCTACTATGGGGGCAATATATGAGTTGATGTGTGTAGTGAAGGATGACTTGGAAAGAAAACATGGTGCAAGGTGGGTCATAAAGATAATTGATGACCGATGGTATAAAACATTATACCACGATTTGCATGCAGCAGGTATAAATTATGTCATAATTTGCAATTCATTTCTTTTGTTGCATAAGTATTATTTCTCTTATTAGAGTATGTGTTTCTTTGAACAACATATTATTTGAATCCTCGATACCAATACAGACCCGGTGTTGGAGATAATGGTACCCTTATACGTGCTATACATAATGTATACTCTAAATTAGACCCTGCATCACCAGCAGTTGGCCAATTTGGAAATGAGGTACACAATTACTTAAATTATAATAATTACTTTGTTGGATTAAACTAACACGATTTATTGAATTCAGCTAACATGGTTTAAAGATGCAAGAAGAACTTTTGGAGAACCAACATCAGTTGCTGCTCGAACAAAAATGTCTCCTATTGAGTGTAAACATATTTCACTATCAGTTTATAATAGAATTTGTTGGAGTTATTAGGCTTATCAACATTGTTTTTCATTGTAGCTGAATGGTGGATCATGTATGGGACTGATGCACCAACTGTGAGAAAGTTAGCAATCAAAGTATTATCACAAACAGCTTCCTCATCTGCTTGTGAAAGAAATTGGAGCACATTTGCACTCATACACACAAAGCAAAGAAATAGGTTGGCTCATAGTAAGTTGGAAAAATTAGTTTATTGCTACTACAACATGAAGCTTCAAATTCGAGATAAGGAAGCAGAAATAGATCATGTCGACCGTGGTGACCCACTAGATGTGTTTGATATTGTTGCTGAAGATGATGATACAGAGGGTAACCAACTTTATCAATGGATTAGACCTCTTCATTTAGATGATGATGAAGGCAACCCAGCTCCTAGAGTTGCTGAAGAAGCACGTAATGAAGGGATACATGTAGAAAGAGTATTAGAGGAGGAGGTGAGATCTAGCAGCGCTGACTCTTTGGAAGAACTTTTGCGCCCAAGACCAAGAAACACTGGAATTCCACCTTCTTCCAATCCTACACAACCACAAGATCATGCTGATACTAATGATAGCTCTACTACAAGATCAGGAGACTCACCTACCACCGGAGGTGGAGCTGGAGGTAGTGGTGAAGGATATAGTGGAGCTGGAGGTAGTGGTGGATATGGAAACTATGTTGGACAACCTCCCAGATTTATGAGCCCCTTCACTGGTGAGGCAAACTTCACGCATGCAACACAGGATGAGGACCATGGCAGTAGGCGGGCAGGACCAGGAATTTGTGCCATAGGGAAGGACTATACTCGTAGAGAAAAAGGCAAGGGGATTTTGTCAAGTCAAGAAGATGACTCGTTATCTATAACTTCGGACTCTGTTGGAGTGGGAAGTAGTAACTATGGTTATACTCATAACCAACCATTTTCCAACCCTTCATATCCCATTTATGTTGGGATGGAATCGAGCGACTCATGGAAAGAATCTGAGACTCAATCTTCAAATGATTTTGCTTATGGACAACGTCGACCAATCTCGGATCCATATGGGTGGCATGTTAACAATTACATGCAAACCTATTTTGGGAATTTATCATTTGATAACTACTTTTCACAATACACTTACTCTACACATAGAGATGATGAAGATAGTGAAAAATTTGAACCTCATAGGAACTCTATGTTGTACTAAGTCACTCATGTATCTTACCATGCAATGTATAAAGTGTAAAATATTGTACTAATTCATTATATATAAATGATTATGGTGTGTTTAAACTTCTTTCATTAATTACTACATATTTTCTACACTCACAATGTTTGCCAGCTCGCTATATAATCAACTTAAATCAGTTAAATCCATCATGCAATGCATTTCCTTCCAATTTTTTGTGATAAACTAATAGATAATTGACTAAATAAACATCTTGCAAAGTTTCAATAAAAATTTCCAAGTTTTTCTTACAATTTATGTGGTTTCTATTCAATTTTGATCGATATCGATAATATCCCGATATTTCCATCGATATTCCCGTATTTTTGGACTACCGATATTTCCGATATCATCGATATTTTATACCTTGGTTGTTACAATATTTGCAATTCGTGCTGTGATGTCACCCGTCTCTATATTCCTGCGTTCGTACGAGATCACATCGCATAAAAAGCTTGTCTATTGACGTATTCGTCGTGGCAATGGAAGAGCGAGATTCTCACTGCTTCTTGTGCCTTTGTGGATTAATCGGTCTGGTCATTGGGATTTGGTCATCGACTTTTCATCACAGGCCCAACTGACACGCCTTTGGTTTTAAATAAGAATTGCCGTGCCCTTTGGTAGGACTAATTTTTATTCAGGGAACTTTAACGAAAAGCTCCAGGTACTGTTCACTTTAACGAAAAACCACATTTTTACACTAAAAAGTCAATCCTGGTACTATTCACTTTACCCTTTATTTTGTCCTTATCATTAAAACTCAAAGTTTTCAAGCCATTTTCATTAGTTTTCCTTTTTATTTATGGTCCGAACATGGTCCTTTTGTATTATCTTATTAGTGTAGTTTCGTAATAATATAAAATAGGAAAATTTGGGTGTGACCCTTAAATAACCTACTCTACTTTCTTTTAACGATTTTTTGTTGATTCAACGATGAACCATACAACAACAACAAAAAAATAAAAAATAAAAAATACACAATAAATATCTTGGGAGCCAAATTGGATGAGAGATGATGGATTAGACGGGTCGAAGTACACATCAAGCCTTGTCATCGAAACTAGTTTTGTAGTTATACTCTCTTCCTACAAAGAGGTAGAAATAATCAAAACCCCTAACTCGCATAGCCTACTTCCTTCTTAGTCGAAGCAATTAGAAAGAACTGAACTCCCACTAGAACGCCTCCCCCGATCCCTTTAACCCCAACTAGGTGGAATTATTGATTACAATCTATATAATACATCAAGTAATATATTAGGTGGTTTTTCAAACCAAAATTGCTCGGCACCATGAAACAAACCAAATCTAGCCAACTGATGAGCACACTCATTCGCTTGACAGCTTACATAGGTAAAAGTTGAAAGATCTAATTCTTCCAACAAAACCACTGCATCTTAAATCACCATGCCAATCCCAGAAGTATCAGGAAATTTATTTTGCACTTTGTTTCACAATCTGAATCGACACCTTCAAAATGTACTCGCTAGTAGCCCAAAGAAATTGCTAGTCGAAATTCAATGAAAAGGAATGTACACGCTCGAAATTGTCAAATTTCTCTTTTTTTTGTTATGATTTTGTATAGAGTTGTCAAAATTTTCTCTTGTTCTCTCTGTTAATTTATCTTATTTCCAACACGACACCTTTAATGTTGTTTTATTTAATACAAGTAATACTAGAAAAGGAAAAAAGAATGCAGGACCTCGTGTGGTGGGAAATTGAGCTACAAACTTGTTGAGAATTCTATATGCTTTAGCTCACTATAAAAAATGTTATTCTTACCATGTTTTGTACCATAATTGTATACCATATTAGGTGACATTTGATGTGGACAACCACATCATTTAAATTAATTAGCATTTAATTTCAATTAAAAAATATTCAATAAATAAATAATTAATAAAAAGCTGGTTAATTAAATGATGATTGTAGTATAGAGCAGTCTCCTTCTTCCTTTCCCTTTCAATTCTGCTTCTTCCTTTCCATTTCTGTTTCACATTAGGTTTTTTTTATTGATTTCTGTTTATTTCCATGATTATGATGAAGCTTTATAGAATTCGCTCGTATACCACAATCACCATTGATTTCTACCTCCAAGCTCATGCCTCATAGCCCCAGTCCTCTTTCCTCTTCAAGTATTTCTGTCTCCAATCTTCACTGGTACTCCATGGCTTTTCATCTCGTGATTTTTTTCCTTTTTTTTTCAAAATTTTTTGTGTGGTTTAAAAGAAGGATTTCATATGATTATTTCATTAAATAATGCCTATTAGCTTTCATGAGAATTAGGAGTTAAAATCAAATGTCTATCGGATTAGGGTTCATACCCAATTAAGTTATTAACCCAAGAGAGAAACTTGAAGTCTGCAATTTCCCTTCTTTAAGTATTTTAATTAACAAGAAAATTTGAAATCGAAATTAAATGGCGTGGCTTGTCCAACTCATGTGCCACCTAAGATGGTAAAGAAATGGAGTAATGCTATTCTTACAACAATTTTATACCACATTTCTTTACCATCTTAGGTGGCACATGAGTTGGACAAGCCACGTCATTTATTTTCGATTTCAAATTTTCTTGTTAATTAAAACAGTTAAATAAGGAAAATTGCAGACTTCAAGTTTCTCTCTTGGGTTAATAACTTAATTGGGTATGAACCCTAATCCGATAAACATTTGATTTTAACTCCTAATCATATGAAATCCTTCTTTTAAACCACACAAAAAATTTTGAAAAGAAAAAAGGAAAAAAATCACAAGATGAAAAGCCATGGAGTACCAGTGAAGATTAGAGACGGAAATACTTGAAGGGGAAAGAGGATTGGGGCTACGAGGTATAAGCCTGGAGATAGAAATCAATGGTGATTATGGTATACGAGCGAATTCTATAAAGCTTGATCATAATCATGGAAATAAACAGAAATCAATAAAAAACTGACGTGAACAAGAAATGGAAAGGAAGAAGCAGAATTGAAAGGGAAAGGAAGAAGGAGACTGCTCTATACTACAATCATCATTTAATTAACCAGTTTTTTTTATTAATTATTGATTTATTGAATAGTTTTTAATTGAAATTAAATGCTAATTAATTTAAATGATGTGGTTGTCCACATCAAATGCCACCTAATGTGGTATACAATTATGGTACAAAAACATGATAGGAATAGCATTATTGAAAGAAATGTGGTATAAAATTGTGTTAAGAATAGCATTGCTCTTTAACAATTATTAAAAAACAAGTGAACAGTTTACATGAGTGCAACGTCGTGCAAATTATATGATTTTATGTACAAGTGTCTTTCTACATGTTTGTCATTGGTTCTTAAACGCTACATGCAATTCACCAAATTGTAAAGGCAAATGCTTTGAATGAAGGAAATAAATTTAGAATTTAGATAAAAGTCAAAATTTGTAAATTGACATGCATCAATTTTTTTTTGTTTAGACTCATGAATATAGAAATTTAGACTTTCTGTTTAAGAAAAAAAACTTTTTGGGACTCAATTTCCCAAGTTTAATTTTATGTAAATAGTTTTCAAAATTTCTATGAGTGAGAATTTAAAAACAAAAATATAAAAAAAAACTCAACCATGAGTGGTCACTATCATTACCACATACCCTTGCCACCGCCACCGCCACCGCCACCGCCACCGCCACCGCCACCGCCACCGCCGCCGCCGCTACCACCACCAACCACCACCGCCGCCTCCACCCACATTCATCATCGCCATCACAAATGCTGCCGCAACCACATAACAGCCACACACGTTGTCGGCGCCGCCGTTGCCGTCAACCCCACCCACAGTCATCACCTCTCGTCAACTATCATCACCGTCGTCGCCACCACGATTACTAGTACATTTCCTAACTATAATCTAATTTTATATATTAATGACTCTATACACACATTAATTTTATATTTAAATTCCATTGTTCATACATTCTGAAAAATAAAATATCTTCATTTTCCCCAATCAAACAGAGTGTAAAAGTCATTCTATAAATACAATGAGAATGGAAACATCCAAAGAGAAAATTCCAGGAACTCCGTTTTCACCAGAAAGAAAGGAAATAACTTGACGAAACTCCTTGTCCTCCTACCATTTACACGTGTAGCAAACCCTGCTGTATATATCTCAAGCCACACAAAATAAAGATTCATATGGACCCCATCAGAATCCCAACAAAATATAACGGTCAACAATATTCAGCCCTCTTCCTCTGTATATGTCCCTCAAAAAACAAAAACTAAAAAATAGAGAGAAAATGGAGCCTCTCTGCCGAAACTTGGATCTCAAACCAGCAACTTTCCCACCAATTTCACCAAGATTCCCAAAACCCATTTGGCTGTCACTGCGTTCTCATCAGTTTTCGTGCTCAGATCGCCAGGTGACCAAGAAATGGAGGGTGTCTGTTGGCAATGCAAACTCTGAAGCTAAGTTTTCCAGTCAAGAGTTGGTGAGGGCAATTGGAAAAGGGTTGCTCGCATTTGCCGCTGCCGCTGCTGCAAATTATGCTGTTGTTTGTTGCGATTATCCGGCAATGGCGGAGTCTCTGACGTTGGCTTTTCCGGTGTCACGCACTACTGAGGTGATTGATTTTGTTTCCATTTGATTCAGTGTTTGATGAGTTCTGTTATTTCTGACCACTCACCAGTACTAATCAACTTGTGAGTTTAATTATGTATGTATAGATAACCTAGATGATATGCATGTTTAACTAAAGACAAGAGTAAAAAAACCGAAAACCAAATTCATGAATAATTAAGTATGCAGATTAAGAAAAAAGGACAAGAAAAAAAGATGATTTCTTTATTCAATACCAATTAAACATATTTTTTTTCTAAGAATACAAGAATCTGACATCTGAGAATTGACATATTAAATTTCCATATGTACTGAATCACTCTTAATGGTACCGAGGCATTTTGTGATAAAAACCTCACACTTGCCAGGTAGTAAGATTCAAATTGGGGGACGATATCAGTGTGGTTAGTAGTGGGCTTCTAACCTGTGTTTCAAAAATCTTCACAAGGTTTTCATGCTAAATCAGATTATTGGTTTTTTACATTACTTAATGTTTATTTGATTGATAACCGGGTTTTCCTAATTTAGTTAGATTTCTTTCACTCATCAATTTGTTACTGTGTGTTTCTACTTTTTGCCACAGAACATAATACAGTTATTGCTCAGTTGGTTGTTCTTAAGTCATATTTTGACTGTACTTGGATCACAAATTTGATGCCAACGACAAAGTCGATAAAGTTTTTGTTTGTCAGGTGAATTCAGTACAAAGAACTCTTGTGGAGACTTGGGGTTTGATTAGGGAAACATTCGTAGACCCGACATTTAATCATCAAGGTATTGCTGTCTTTTATCCTGCTTTTATCTAACCGAGGATTAACGCACAATGCACACCAATGGTTGAACTTAAAGATTATTTATACTCCACTGATTCTAATGTTCAAGTTCTAATTTTTGAGTACTTCGGTTATTTTCAAGAAATGAAACTGCTATAGTATTTGGAACTTCAACTTGTTTTTTCCTCCCATTTTGGGGTTTTCTAGTGTTGAAGATGTGAATTCTTTTTCTGTAGACTGGGACCAAAAGTTTCAGCAAACGATGACAGAAATGTTTCCCCTTAAGTCTGCTGATGCAGCATATATGAAAATCAGTGGAATGCTATCTACTCTTGGCGATCCCTTTACTCGGATCATCAGTCCCAAGGTCTGCTTTTTTACGTGGATGCATTCCATCTCTCTGCTATTTCACTCTCACTTTGGTTAAGCTGGCAATTGCTATACAGAATTCTTTGAACAATTCAGTTTAATCGTGATATGATCACATATAGCTAATGTTTAACTGTATATGTCTAACTTGCATAAAAAATAGTTATAGCTATCAGCTAACTACGATTTTCACTCACAGGAATATCAAAGTTTTCGTATTGGAAGCAATGGAAATCTACAAGGAGTTGGCCTTTTCATAAATACTGAACCAAGAACAGGCCATTTGGTTAGTAAGAGGCCAAATTATGCTTTTCAATTCAAATTTTTTAGCAAGTAAACATATGGAAAACTGATACATGCAGTTCCTGGGATATATGGTTTAGTCAAGCGATTAAGACAGTTAACGAACCAATGATGTTTACGAGTTCACTCATAGTTCGACAAACTATACATTGTTCTAAAAAATTTGCAAAAACCTATTTCAAAATTTATCATGTATTTTTCGAAGCTTAGTAGTTGTTTATTATATAGTATTGACTTTACAATACCCTTATTAAGCTGTTCATCTGGTAGATGATTTTTATTGGAAATTGCAGGTTGTTTTGTCTTGTGTAGAGGGTAGCCCAGCTGCTCGGGCTGGTTTACATCAGGGAGATGAGTTGGTTGAAATTAATGGTACATCAAACTTCCAAACATTTGATATTTATTTTGTGACGCTGGAAATAAAAATATCGTATTTGGTAGTCTAATTGTACCATGCATTGCATACAATCTGCGGATTCAAATAATCAAAATATATTAAATTCTTTATGGAGCAAGCCTGCTCAAGTGAAATCACGTTCTTGATTTGTAAAACTGATATATGGAACTCGCCACTGAATTGTTCTGCTCCTTCAAATTTACCAAATTCTTCTTTGGACTATAAAATTAAAAATACTTAACTAGTTTTTCAATGCAGGATGTTCCTTAATCAAGAGAATGTATTCCAAAATTTCAACTTTGTACTGTTTTTCTGTTTATGTTTTAGCTCACATTTCATTATCTCAAATACGGTCCTTATGACTTCAGGAGAGAAGGTGGATGGTATTGACATTGAAGTAGCCATACAGAAACTTAGAGGTCGAGTTGGAACAACAGTTACAGTAAAAGTTCACAGAGTAATAATTAGCTCTCTTTGTTTTCAAGTTGCAGCAGAAATTAGTATTTGTGATGTATTGACTTATCCTGTAGAGTATGGCCAGCAATTGCAAATTGCTTTAGATAACTAATTTCACATTCTATTTCCCAGGGCAATGATTTCGGAAGAGATTCTAGTATAAAAGAGGTAATAGACCACCTATTGTATTGGGTTTCATTGTGTAATACATTTGGTTTCTTTGTGTCGGTGTCAAGCAAGCGCATGTACTTGATTAACAATGGTTTTTGGTAAACCAATCTGAAAAATGACCCATCTGATTGAAGGTGAAACTACCTCGTGAGTACATTAAGCTTTCCCCGATTTCAACTGCTACCATCCCACATAAAACCCCAGATGGACGTTTAACAAAAATGGGTTATGTGAAGTTGTTAGCCTTCTCTCAGGTAATTCTTACTTTCACTTTTCTGTTAGCAATGCAGAAAATAAAATCCACCTTTAAAGAAGTAAAATAATTGCTTCCGCGCATGGAATCATGGTCATATAATTGATTATCAATTGTTGCTTTTATCACATATTATATGTTTTTACAGCCTTTCATTCTATTTTGGCAGACTGCTGCAGCTGATATGGAAAATGCTATTATTGAAATGAAGAGTCAGGGTGTACACTCATACATACTGGATTTACGGAACAATCCGGTAACCTTTTCATCCTCATTTACCTAAAAAAAGCTTTCTACTAGCTCATTTTCCGAACCTTTTGGTGGTTACTCAGTGTGTTTCTCTTTTCCAACTCAATTCTTCAGGGGGGACTGGTAAAAGCTGGACTTGATGTTGCACAAATTTGGCTAGACGGGGATGAAACTCTAGTGAATACAATTGATCGGGAAGGCAATCTTTTACCCATCAACATGGTCAATGGGCATGCTATAACACATGATCCACTTGTTGTGCTTGTAAGTTTTGAACTTTATATGTAAATTTCATTCTAGTAGGAAGCCATATGAACACCTGTTGACATGTTCTTATGAGCTTTTCATCCGAATAGTATGCAGTTTCTAAAAATTAGCATGTTCATCTTTTTTTTTTTTTTTTTTTTTTTTTCATCAGAACTGTGCAGTCTGTGTAACATTATGCCAAAGCCTTTTGTTTTCTCAATTTTGCTAGATACTAAGTTTTTTGTTTACAATTGCAAATAATACGTTCTCTCTCATGAAAATTGATATATGCGCAAAATGTCAAAATTTGTCACACGAATAGTTGTTTCTTCTTTATCTTCATATTCACAATGGCTTCCGAATCTTCTACTATTCGAAACAGGTTAAAGAGGGCAGCGCGAGTGCAAGTGAGATTCTGGCTGGGGCACTACATGACAATCGCCGAGCCACTCTTGTGGGGCACAGAACCTTCGGAAAAGGAAAAATCCAGGTAGCCGGTTCTTCTAAAGCACGAAAAATTTAATGTAGCTAATTACATCAACAACTCAAGCTAAGGTGCACAATACAAATTTAGCTCCATTCCAAGTTACAAACTTCCTAGGTAGCTGAGCTACGATGCCTTTCTTCTCTGCAAGCACCATAGCTCTTGTTTTTTCATTCAGTGAACTAACAGTAATATGTTATCTCACCTACACTGACCACTGCTACACTTACTCTAAATTTATCATGGTAAAAAAACCTGTCATTGTTTTACTATTCTACATCTTGATCAAGTCTCAAATTAGTGGCTATGGTGTTGCTTGTTTCCCTAATGCTCCTTCCTACAGAGTGTCACAGAGCTACATGATGGATCAGCTTTATTTGTCACGGTGGCTAAATATTTATCGCCAGCGCTTCATGACATAGACCAGGTTGGCATTGCACCTGATGTTCAATGCACAACTGAAATGCTCAATTCTCCCAAGGAATCGACGTCGAAGGAGAAGAGCTCAGTCTCATCATCTCTAGAAGCAGATTCATGTGTCTTGGTAGCCGAACACGAATTGGACATTCAGGAATCCAAAGGCACTGCTTCTTGAAGACAGGATCATGCAGTAATTTAAATTTGTATAGCATAGGAATTGACGGTACAGATGTGAAAAAGAAAATGAAATAGAACAGGGTCTTCTTATACTTGCCTTTCCACATCGTGTGCAGGTAAGAAGTACAAGGTTAAATAGGTTACAGTGTACTGATCCAAAATTTCAGATGCGTAATTTGTGCGTAATTCCTTCTTTGTTTTATGTTTTTTAAGATACAATGATGTATTTATACTAAGGGGAAAGAATTTATGTTAAGCTACGTAATGAGCAGCTACAATGAATTGATATCAAACTCGCCATACATGAAAGTCAAATCTAAGACCTATTTAACTGTAAGAGCAAGTCCATCCTTGTGGATTGCTCGAGGGACAGGCACCAGGAAAGGGCCCGAAGCCCGGTGGACAACCCTCCAGCCTTGGAGAGCCCGAGTGAGGGTGGGAGCCCGAGCACAAGGGGGTTGGGGAATTGACAGGCCTGCAGCCCGAGGGCCAGGCATTTTTTTATTTTTTTTGTGTCAGCCCGAGGGCCTGTAGCCCCATTTCCATGTTTTTTATTTATTTTGTATTATTTAAACAAACAAAAAAAACTAATATTTTATTACCTATTGCCAGGGGGGAGGGCTCCAAGGGTGGAGATGTAAAAGGTAATTACTGTTCATTAATGGCAGTTACTATTTATTAAAGGCAGTTACTGTTCAATAGGGTGGATTCAATAGTGGATTGCCAGGGTGGAGTTGCTCTAAGAGGAATACCTATTGACAGTAATACTAGGTGGCTAGTGAAGGACTTATTTTTAGCTTTTTTAAGACATGTCAATTGTACTCTACACAAATTCTTGCCGTACTCCTAATTAACACTTCATTATGTATCACATTAATTCATGCGCTCTTCGTTTGTGTCCCATTTTACTCAGTCTGCCACTGAGTTGAGTAAAAAGTTAGTTTACTGAAGTGGCATGAGCTCTTTGATCATTTCAATAATGAATATGAATAGGTTAAAGATATTGAAATCAAGAAACTGAGCCATTTTGAGTTGTCAGGAATAAAATTTGTAGTAATTTAGGCGGGGGTTTTTGTTTTTTGATTGTCATGCCAGAGTGATTTTTGCGGTTTCAGATACCCTAAATGTGAAAACGAGTTGAAAATTCTAAAGGGACCATGCCTCATCAACGAAATTAATGTTTCTTTCAACTTAGTTGATGAAACGGAGTAAAAAAGGACACAAAAAAAAATTACAAGTGGTAAAGTGAGTGAGATATGGTTATGTCTTTGCAACAATTAACAAACATTTTAATTAAACATTAGGGTAAGAAGAAGCTCTCGGTTATGTTACGTAAATTAAGAGTTCTTGACATTCACTCTTCTAACTTTAGAGGAGTATTAGAAAGTGTATTCTCAGTTTGGAAGTTTTCATGTAATTGATTTGTAATTAATTTTGTTTGTGTTACTATTGTATTCCCAGATTGGAGGATTCTTTATTGTACAAGAAAAAACTCTTGTCTATATGGTTAACAAATCAATAAAATTAGGGGTGTGATATCCACACATCATTTTTTACTTTTCACACACCCTTCTAATTTTCGGCCATCGGATCAGATGAATTGAAGAAGATCAATGAACATAAATTAACAAAGAGTGTGTAAGAAGTAAAATGGGATGTGTGGATATCACACCCCTAAAATTATTGAGTTGTGCTAAATACAAATTTCTACAGTAGCTGGCCAAAAAGAAGAAAATGAGAGGTGTCAGTGTAGGTGTGAGGCGACGCTACTTTGACAGGTTGGAGTTGCGTTAGCCACTTTTACTCAAACATCAAGACTTTGTGGCTTGCTGGCTTCTTGTGATTTGTTCACACTAGTGGTTTGGATTGTTCATAGGTGGATTGGTTGCGAGGGATGGAGATTTTCTCCTGATTCTGTTTATGGGTTAGATACTATTTATGTTTAATTTTATATAAAAAAATTCAAATAATTTTTTACTGTACGATATACGAGAAATGGTTTAATGTAAAGATCTTTAGGATTCCTACAATTTGAATCCTGATGGAATCCAAATCCGTCGTCGAGGACCATACCAATTAGCAATTACCAAACCTCGTGTGGGAGGCCAATAATTCGGTTTGATTATTTGCCTTACATAATTGGCAGCGTCATCATGAGTTGGTTCTTTCGGATTTGGATCCTCTCCGAGGCAACTGGTCGGGATCCTCCTTATCAGTGTTTGTGGAAATCCAAATGCTACAATTATTATAACTTTTAGAGGGCCTTCTATTTGTAGCCGTTAGATAAAAATCCAACGGATCACGAACATTGGTCAAGGGGATCCCGACCAGTTGCCTCGGAGAGGATCCAAATCCGGTTCTTTCTTAAGTTAAGTTGGACATTGGGGAGCCACATATAATATCAATTTCGTTCTTTCTAATGGCATGTTCAAGATTTGAATAATGAATTATATATTCATCCAAATTAAAATTCGATTGGTTGGCCACATAATACTACGGTTTATCGGTATTTATCTTCACATGTAAATGAGAGGTTTTTAGGTTCGATTCTTGCAAAATACGAATTTGAACCACATTATTACTAGCTCATTATGAAACTTAATCCACTCCCCTCTTTTTAGTGTAGATAAATTCGATGAGTTGTGTGGATGCAAATTTCCGCCGTCTTCAGTCTTGACAAAAATGCACCTGCAAAACAATTAACACCTTTGATCAGAGACCTAAGCCTCACGCGCCCACGAGGTGGGGGGGGGGTTAGGTCAACGGATCTCTGATGCCTAAGTTAGTTTCTTTGAGAGAGTAAAGTGTTTTGAGGCTTTTTAGGGTTGTCCAAAGCTCTAAGAAATTGGTAGAATATGGAGTATTTATAGGGCTAGGGCCGGCCATTTAGGGTTTTAATGGAGAAAATATTCTCTAAATATTCCCAAGATATTTAATAGGAGATAATATCTTGTGATAATAGGGTAATAATCCTTAATTGGTTTAAATTAAGATTACTTACTTGATTAGAGTCAATCTTCAATTAGGAATGTATTAAAGATAGGATTTGGGTAATTAATCCTTATCTTTAATTCCTTGCCATGGGCAGGTGAGCTGCGCGTGGGAGAATCTGAGAAGCTTGCCCATTTATTAAGGGCAATCTTGTCCTTCTTGAATAAAAGTCCACGTGTTGCCACTAGAATTTTTGGGATTATTTTTAGCTCCACAAATGCCCCCACACCTACTGTGCTGCATCCATGGATAGGGCAGGTGTAGAAATCCCAAGCTGCTTGGGTTTGTAGAGTTGTTTCCCAATTTGAACTTGATCTTTTTCCTTGATTGGGAGATAGACTTCTTCTAGAAAAAGGAAAATAATTTCCCCCAATACCTATTTAATTTTGCCTTAAGCAGGGGATTAAATAAATTTGGAGAAAACTCATTATTCCAACAAGAAAGAGAAGTCGGAGGATATTTTTCTTCCCCCTCCCCTAGTGTTCTTCATTTCTTGCCCTTGCGAAGAGTCGTTTCTCGTTGTCCTTCTTCTTCTCTGTGCCGCGCCAAGGTAAGAAAATTTTGATTTTTTTCTTCTTGAATTTTTGGGAGCCTTGGGGCTTGAAAAATTGGTTCGATGGGTGTCCTGGTTGTTGGTGACACGCGACATGGATGCTGTGGGCTGCTGTGCACGAAAATGCAGCATAGTGATGCGGCATGAGATGAGTTGCCGCATGCTATGTGGTCGACGAGAGGGAGAGAGAGATCGACACGGGCTGAATCTCTCTGGCTGGAGCATTGGGCTCGGGCCTGCTGAAGGTTGGAGATGAGGAGAGGCCATCTCGGGCCGGTCCTCTTGCTGATGCATGCAGCTTAGGCAGTAAGGCCTGGGCTTGTTTTTTGGGGAGTTTAGCTGTTGGAGGAGGAGAAAGGAAAGGGGCACGGGCCTCCCTTCCTGCTGGGCTGCGTCCGCGTGGCTTCTTCTGGGCCACATATATATATATATATATGCACACATTTTTTTTTTTGCAAGCTGCTTTTTGAATATTTCCTTCGTCCCCCCCCCTTTTTTTGCAGAGACTTTGAGATGTCTTCCTCTGATCGCAAAAATGATGAATATCCTCCACCTTTGTACCGTCAAGGTGGTTCTTCTGGCAAGGTGGGTTACTTCAAGGCTGCGCATGTGAAGATCAATTCCAACGAGCTGTTTAGGGATTTTCTTGAGGCGTACAAGCATGTGATTCCGTCTGGGGTTCACGTCAAGCGGGTGAGAGATGATAGTGGCCATGAACCATGTGGAGAGAATGCCTCTGCTAGGAAAAGAGCCATCAAATTCCATTACTTTGTGTTGGGATTCATTTTTCCCATGCTGCGTCTTTTCCAGGAGGTGATATGCTCCATGAGATGCGCGCCTGCTCAGTGCTCTCTAAATGCAGTTCATACGATGGTGGGATTTTCGAACTTGAGCGGGTTCTTTGATCTTGGCTTGACCATAAATGAGTTCTGGTATTTCTTTGAGATCGGCCACAAAGAGAGTGTGAGGCAGCTAAGGTCTCACCATAAGCTGTTCGATGCTTCTAGCAAAGGTGATCATGACTGGGCGAGAGACACCTTGGAGGTGAGAGGAGAGTGAGAGTTTGACTCTTCTCCTGAGCTACGTGTCCCGACTACCTTTATTAGTGGTAAGTGAACTGCTTCATTCTTGTCCTGCTTGAATTTTTGTTGAGCTACTCCATGACTTCAATTTATTGATCATCTTTCTTACTTTGCATAGATTCAGAGTTTGGCTCAACTTCAAGAACTTTGGTAGATATGAAGAAAGTGCATGTAGCCTTGGGCATTCCTGCTGAGTACCTTAAGTGGCGCTAGCTGCTCAGCCCTCTTCGTCGGGAGAAAGGTGGTCTGCCTCCGAAGGAAAAGATAAAGCGGATAAAGGATGAGGAGTTGGCTCGCCCGATCTCTGCTGTAGAGCCTGCTGCCAACGAGGGTGGAAAGAAAAGATCTTCATCACCTGCTCATGAACCTTCAACCGAGAAGAAGCCAATGACTTATTTTGTTGCTCGTGGGAGCTCGTCTGCTGCCGAGAAGCTTGTCATTAATCTAACTTCTCCCAAGGTGGTGAGGAAGACCGTCGAGCCTGAGCCTATGAAACCTGCTACTCCAAAGACGACTACATCCATTTCTCAAAGACTTGCCCAGCGGAAGGGTTCGGTGGTGCCTCTGGTGTCTGGGTTTGTATCGGGAGCTAAGTCTGAATCGGTTTCTGAGAGGCTCGTCGCTATGAAGAGCGGAAAAGTGGATTCTGCTGCTAAAGTAGTGCCTGGGCCCACTCCTCCTTCTGTTGTGACTGACTCGTCTGATGAGAAGAGGAAATCTGCTCTCACGGGCAATTGTGAGAGATCCACCGAGTCTGAGGCTGGAGAATTTCCTGAGGTTTGTGCGCTGCTGAAGGCTGACCTGCTTGAGGACGTCGATGCATGCGCCAAGTTCGTTGACAGTGTTGGGAAAGTTGTCATTCGCTCAGACTCATTTACGAAGTGTCATGCCTACTCGAGCAGGTCCTCCCTAATTGCTACAATGCATAAGACTTTGACCTTGGCAGTTGAGTGTATGCGCGTTGATCAGGATGCTGTCAAGTGTGCTAAGGAGGTCGAAGTAACATTGGTGGCTTAGCTTCTCTCGGCTGCTGAAAAGATCGAGAAGCTCGAATATGAACTTGCCGTTTTGAAAGGGTCTGATGTATCTGCCTCCACTTCTTTGCAGTTGGAGATCGTTCGTGAAGAAGCCGCCATTTGAATGCTAGGCTTAATGCGACTCAGGCGATGTTGGAAGCTGCAGAGAAGGAAATCAGTCGTGTTTATTCTGTTGTCGATGACCTTGAGCGTGTCAATTTGGAGCTACAATCTGCTTGTTTTGCCAAGGACAAAGAGCTTATCTTCATGCATGCTGAAGTGTCTCGTCTTAAGGAAATTGCCAGTAAGCTTGAGTCCAAGGAAATGGATCTGCAAGGCGCGCTGTTTGCTAGCAAGAACCTGAAAAATGAATTGGATGAGCTGCATGGTGTTCACACTGGGCTTGTTGAGGAGAATACGCAGTTGAAGAATGAGAAAGCTGGTCACGAAATGACGCTTGCTTCTTGTCAGGCCGATTTCTATAAGCTTGGCTATGTAGACCATCTTCAGGGTAGGCTGTCGAATTATGAATTTTCCAAGAAAGACTTCGAGACTTTTTCCATTTCTCCAGTTGATCTGCTTGATTTCTCATTTGAGGCTGCCTTTGGTGGAGCAGCTGAAGGTCAGGCAGTTCAGGCAAGGGCAGCTGAGGGTGAGTTGATGGAAGTTTTAGCTGCTTGGAATGGCACGACTGCTGAAGGCACGACAGTCGATGAACCAGTGGTTGTGTAAGCTGTTAAGGAGTAGTCTTTTTGCTTGGACTTATGAGTTTTTCTTCTTTTTCTTTTTGTTCTGCTTTGTTTGAACTTTGTTGGCCTTCGAGCCGGTTTATCAATTTGCTAGAAATTTAATAAACAACTTTCCTTGTTTTTACTTCATGCTTCTATTTCGCCATGTCTTTTGCAAAACTTTATCGTAGGACGGACAGCTGGGTGAGCTGCTTCAACGAAGCAGTTGATCTTACGTCGTCACTTAGGTTTTAGTTTCGGCTTTAGGGCTTCATGAGCCTTGCCTTCTTGAGGCGTCTTGCAAAACTTTTCCATAGGACGGGCAGTTGAGTGGGCTACTCTGATGGAGCAGTTGACTCACGTGGTCACTTTAGGCTTTGGGTAGCTTCGTAAGCTTTACCTGCAAGAGGAAGAAACATGAGATTTTTAACTTATAGAATTGTTAACCGAGCTCATGCTTCTCGTAGGAAGCAGATGAAGTTCGCGCAGCTACTGTAGTCATGGCACTTGACTTTAATGGCTTCTTGAGCCTTGGCCCTCCTAGGGCATGTTGCGAGATTTTTGACTTATAGAGTCGTCGGCCGGACTCATGCTTCTCGTAGGAAGTAGAGGAGGTCCGCGTAGCTATTATAGTCGTGACACTCGACTTTAGTGGCTTCTTGAGCCTTGGCCATCCCGGGGCATGTTGCGAGATTTTTGACTTATAGAGCCGTTGGCCGGACTCGTGCTTCTCGTAGGAAGCAAAGGGGGTCTGCGCAGCTATTATAGTCGTGATACTCAACTTTAGTGGTTTCTTGAGCTTTGACCCTCCTGGGGCATGTTGCGAGATTTTTTACTTATAGAGCCGTCGACCGAACTCGTGCTTCTCGTAGGAAGCAGAGGTCCGATTTCTCGTAGGAAGCAGAGGAGGTCCACGCAGCTACTATAGTTGTGACACTCGACTTTAGTGGCTTCTTGAGCCTTGGCCCTCCTGGGGCATGTTGCGAGATTTTTGACTTATAGAGCCTTCGGCAGGACTCGTGCTTCTCGTAGGAAGCAGATGAGGTCCGCACAACTATTATAGTCGTGACACTCGACTTTGTCCTAGCAAAACTTAAACCATAGGCCGTCAGCCGGAAGTGCTGCTTATAAGTGAGCAGGCGAGTCCGCGTAGTCAAGGCAGACATAAGTTTCGGCTTATGGGCTGCCTTGGGCTTATAGCCATAGGGTCGTCGGGCGGGTGTCTTACTTACAGAAGCAGACAACCCGTGTGACCACTTCAGGCATCATCCTTGGCTCTCAGAGGCATTCTTTGGTGTGAGGTGCAGGCGAAATCGCAGAGGCTATATCCTTCCGAGTCGTAGCTTTGATCCCTCATGTTGTTTGACTAGTATTGCAACACTTTAAAATCAAGCCACTTCATGAAGATCTGCACGTCTAGGACGGATCATCTTGTTCACGCAAGATATTTCATGGGTAGTTGTCCTGCACTTAACTGTCTCTTCCGGTTAGAGACCCGGGTTCCACGGAATTGAATCCTTCAGTTGGCTAAGTCCATTCCCCTGGAAGGACTATTTTGGCCAATTCTGGAAGTCATCCGGTTCAGGTGGTCGCTGACATCAGGGGAAACGGAGCAGTCGTACTACCCATCCACGTCTGGATATTCCGGATACGCGATGTCTGAACGTGCAGAGGGCGCCTTCTGCTTATCACATGGGTGGTTATGCCATGTCTGCAGGGCAGAGGACATCTTACGCCATGTCTGCAGGGCAGATGACATCTTACGCCATGTCTGCAGAGCAGAGAGCGTTCTCACGCCATGTCTGCCTGGCAGAGGGCATTCTCACGCCATGTCTGCCGGGCAGAGGGCGTTTTTCACCATGTCTGCAAGGCAGTGGGTGTTTTGCACCATGTCTGCCAGGCAAAGGGTGTCTTTCACCATGTCTGCAGGGTAGCGGGTGTCTTGCACCATGTCTGCCGGGTAGAGGGTGTTTTTCACCGTGTCTGCAGGGCAGCGGATGTCTTACACCGTGTCTGTCGGGCAGCGGGTGTCTTGCACCATGTCTGCCGGGCAGATGGTGTCTTTCACCATGTCTGCCAGGCAGATGATGTCTTTCACCATGTCTGCAGGGCAGCGGGTGTCTTGCACCATGTCTGCCTGGCAGAGGGTGTTTTGCACCATGTCTGCTGGGCGGCAGGTGTCTTGCACCATGTACGTCCGACAGAGGGTGTTTTCTGCTTATCGCATGAGGTAATCAGTTTGTTTATGCATTTGGCCCAGGCTTGCGAATTATTCCTTCAATTTTCATTGAAAATAGAAGCTTTTATTAACTTTGCTCATAGACAATAATGTCATAACAATTGATCATCCTCGGCATGCGAGGTCTCAGTCATTCGAGCTGCTTGAGTCTTTGAACTTTTCGTCTTAAACATGGTCCAAGGGATGGTGGGAGGTCACACGTAGTACTTTCTCAGGTTGTAGGCATTCCACTGCTTGTCGATTTCTTTGTCGTTCATGGTGGTGATGGTGTAGCTTCCCTTTCCGTCTACTCGGCTGATTTTGTAAGGACCTTCCCAGATGGGTGCCATCTTTTTGGAGCCTTCCCGTCGGGCGGTGATGAAGGCTTTCCTGAGGACTTGGTCACCTGGCTGGAACTGCTGGATTTTTGTCTTTTTGTTGTTACTGGAGAGGAGATGTTGTTGATAGGCCGCGATGCAATACAGTGTTGATGCTTGGCACTACGACGTTGGGATGAATGATTGCCTCAGAACCATATGCCAAGGAGAATGGAGTTTCACCGGTTGCTTGCCTTTTGGTGGTGCAATATGCCCATAGAACACCGGGGAGTTCGTTTGGCCACTTGCCTTTCTTGGTGGTGCAATATAACAGGGTAATAATCCTTAATTGGTTTAAATTAGGATTACTTACTTGATTGGAGTCAATCTTCAATTAAGAATGTATTAAAGATAGGATTTGGGTAATTAATTCTTATCTTTAATTCCTTGCCATGGGCAGGTGAGCTGTGGGCAGTTGTGTTCAGCTGCTGAGTCCTCCAGGGATGTGAGCTGCGCATGGGAGAATCTGAGAAGCCTGCCCATTTATTAAGGGCAATCTTATCTTGCTTGAATAAAAATCCACGTGTCGCCACTAGAATTTTTAGGATTATTTTTGGCTACACAAGTTAAAACTTGAAATAAATAATTGGCTCCCTCAAAGAGCCTCCTCGATGCTCCGTCTAAGATATTTGATAAAATTATTTGATATTAGAGGGCGTCATATGACAGTCTAGAACACTAGGATATTTGATAAAATTATCGGCGCAATTGTCTTAAGTGTTTTTCAATTGGGAATGGGACCTCTTTTTATTTTGATATTTCAATACTAATTTTAATGGTTAATTGTGTTTTCCCCTCGTATACATAGAAGGTGTATGCAACTGCCCTTTCATGTCAATTGAAAGTTGTATGTTTCATCTCCAAGTTGATATATATATTTTTTTTGGATATCCAAGTTGATCTTTCAACATAGATCGATAAGTATTTCATTTTTTTTTTACCATAGTTAAACTAAAACATTGATAACTGTTGAAAATTAGAGTAGGCAAAATAGATAGAATGAATATATGTGATATATTGCCGAGATGTCTACAAATTAAAAGTACTACATCTTGACATAATTGTTCGTAATTGAATTACAATAAATCATTTTTATAGAGAACTAATCCTAATCTTAATAGTTAAGAAGTCTGAATCCTTTTCCTACCAGAAAACCCTAAGATATGAAATACCAAAATATACCTAAACCTACTAATAAACCAAATTACTAACTAATTAATTTTCCAACAATAACATGTATAATCTATACGAACGTTAATAAGAGATATAGGAGCAAAAATGTATGACATGTTTTTTTCCAGAATAAGTAATCGATCAGTAACATTTTTTGTTAATTACAATGTAATGAATCAAAGTTCCAACCTATAGAAATCATGAATTCTTATTCAAGGATTAAACTATGGAAATCCATTATTCCAAAAAAAAAAAAAAAAAAAACAAAACAAAACAACTAGAGAACATTATATAATGCTGCATTTGTTATTACACTCTTCAGGCGTCTCGTCTCACTTATTAGTCACAATGAAATTAATTCACGTAGTGCTTCAACAAGGCAAAGAATGAGACCATAAGTGACGCTCCAACAACGGCGCCATTTACTGGCAAAGAGTAAGCCGCTCCATCCATGGGCGCGGGCGCAGGCACGGTCTCCTGAGAGAAGACAGTGGCAGCCAAGACGGCCAACACCAGTATCTGCGCGAAGAAGAAGGCCCTGGCGATGCTAACTTGCGCCATTGGTGATACTTGGACTAGAACTGTGAGCAGCTGCTAAAGTGATAGATGCAGTAGAGAAGCTTTTTAGTGTTTGTGTTGTGAGTTGTGAGAACATGGAGAAGTAGATGTTCCCTTATATAGGAAGATCGGGCAAAGTGTGGACTCAGGTGTTCTGTAGTTATACCACCCACAACGACAGTTATGTCGATTGAAAAAAAAAGCCAAAAACACAAAGCTGCAAAACCCAGCTTTCAAAAACCAGCTTTTTTTTCTTGCCCACCTACTGCGCAAAACGATTTCGCAAGAGGCGTTGAGGCCTTTAATGAAAATTTCCAATACCCAAAATGGCCTGTAGCAATTAAATAAATTATACATTATACCCGTCGACTTCGTTGCCGACCCCGCCACGTCTCTCTTCTGTCCTCTCTGACTCTGAGCTTCTTCGGATTTCTGGGATAGGAGCCGCGGGAGGTTCGTCGGATTTTTGGGTTTTGTCGAAATTCGAGGCCTCTTCGTCGGATTTCTAGGCTTTGTCAAAATCTGGGTTGCACAAAGAATGCTAGATTTGCACCGTTCTACTTGACACCCAAAATCTCAACAGGAAAGCCTCGACGCCTTCATCGCTAACACCGATGGTAAGTCCTAAAATCGGAGTTCATCCATCTTCCATGAATCGGTTGATGCGACCCAGCCTTCCTTTCCCCACGACCTAGCCTTCCTTAGGATAAGGTAGAGAGAGACAGAGAAAGAAGGGGGAGAGAGGGAGTGAGCAGCGAAAGATAGAATATACAAAGGTTCTGCAAAAATAAAATAGGGACAAGGTAAAAAGAAACGACTCTTAGAGAGAAGAATAGAATTAAAAAAAAATTATAAATATCTTAATAAAAGAAAGGTAAAAGTACATTTTTCCAAACTCACAACTCGTCGCGTTCCTCTCTCTTGCTTCGTTCGCAAGACTCATTCTTCTTGTCGTCGTTCAGCCGCCGTCATTCTTCTTCTACTTTTCTCTGTTCTGCCCTAAATTATTGGGGAAGTTATAGTTCCCTTCAAATTAAGTTTTAGAACTCCATTATTTCTATAAAATTATGTGAAATTACTAAGGGTTGGACAACTTCTTGGCTAAATTCCTACAACTCTTGGCTCAAATTCTACGTTTGCGACGACCCACCACAATGGAAATCCAATTAATAGATTTGGTTAACAGGATCTGAAACCCGACGACCTACATCCGTCCTTTCGCCGGAATCTGGAGCAGATCTCATCGATTCCTGGAAAACTTCAAGAGCCAAAAGCTCTGTCAATCCTCGCCGATGGCGGGACCGTCGTCTCCGCTTGAAGCCGCACCTTCACAGTGCCTCAATTTGTCGTGAAACACACCCTTAACTGATCTGCGTTGTCTGCAGAAGCTCAACCAAAAAGGATTTTATGCAGAAGATGAACGAAAAATTAAAGGCAGTGCCCTTTGTGATTATTCTATCATTATTTTTCTTTTCTTTTTTTTTCATTTTATTAACAATTTTTCTCTTAAAACTAATATGGATATTTAGCAGTACTCCTTATACCGTGTGGTACCAAATGCAATATTAATAGTCAATTTTTAGTCCGATAATGCATCAAACGTCGGATTAATTTAGTCAATATTATCCGACGACTATTTATCCTATCCAACTGAAATAGTCAGTACAGTCCGAGCTGTCAAACGAGGTCTATAAGTTTTATTATGGGGCTCGTATTTACGGTAAAAAACTAATGCAAGCGCACGTTAGTGACTGGTCGTGCCATTTTTCTAGTTACGTAATCATGAATTTGCTTCTCTTTTAAAAAAATATCTTAAACGAGTAATGTTATTCATACCATGTTTTTAAACCACATTTCTATACCACCTTAGGTGACATCTGATATGAATTTGAAAAATTTGCAAAACCCAAGGAAATGAAGAGAAAGACTCCTCGTATACCACCATCATCATTTAATTAACTAGTTTTTCTTAATTATTAGTTTATTAAATAATGAACTAAATTTAAAAATCTGATTGATTCAAATGATGTGGCTGTCCACATCAAATGCCACTTAAGGTGACATGAAAATGTAGTACAAAAACATGGTATGAATAACATTACTCATCTTAAACACAAATCAAATAGAGAACAAATGGTTAATAAAAAAGTATCATATCAACAAAGTAGATATACACTTTTATGTAATCCATTTATATCTTATTACTTAATAAGACTCATGAATTCTTGTGTTCTTTTTCCTGTTCAATTTTCTTTTCTCTTTGAAGATAGTTAGTTTATAAGTTTATCAAATTTTGGTTTATTAATAGTTTCTGCTCAATGCTTTAGAAGTAGTATGGATGACCTAACTTTACAATTTTAGACCCATAAACATAGAAGGGGATGACAACATTTCCACGTCGTGCTTCTAAATGCGTCATCAAATCCTAACTCTCTCAAGTCAACTAGACTGCATTTACAAAGTCTTTTGGGATGAAAAACACCATATACATTTAGGGTGTGTTTGTTTGAGCTCGTTGGCTTGGGCTAGACTAAATGTCACTTTAATCACGTGTTTGTTGCACACACGGACTAACTTAAATCAACGATGGGATTGACTGAAGGCAAACCAAACCCAGAAAACATGAAACTCCATGTTTGAGCTCGTTGGCTTGGACTAGAGTAAATGTCACTGTAATCACTGTAAATCAACGATGGGATTGACTAAAAAAAAAAAATATATATCTGCAGTGGGCATAAGCTTAAATCAACGATGGGATTGACTGAAGGCAAACCGAACCCAGAAAACATGAAACTCCATGATTGCAGACATTCTCCATCTCCTACCTTCGAACCAATCACACATGCACCCCAACCCCAACTCCTAAATTTTCATTTTATTTCTTGCTCTGTGGTTTGATTTTGAAGATTTGCAGTAGATTATGAAGTTGTGAGAGGAAGTGAAGAGGGAGAGAGAGAGGGGGAGAGAGAGTTGGACAAGATAATGAAAAGGGGAGAGATAGGGGAGAAAAAGAAGGAAATAGTTTGACCAAAAAATAGGGAGATTCTAGAAAACAGAAAAAATAAAAAAATAAAAAGTGAATTAATTTTTATTATTTTTATTATCTTGTTTTTTAGTCCGACACTGCACTAAACACTTCACTAAGCAAGTCCAGCTTAGTTCCTGCAGCTAGTTCAATCTGGTGCAACAAACGCACCCTTATAGTTCTAATTCAAATTCACTCAAATAATAACATGTTTTTTTTTTTTTGTCAAACGATAGATTTTTTAGATTAAGTGTTAGATTAGGGAGCCAACGGAGTTCGAACCCACACCATGGTGCAAGGGCAACTCTCCTCTTCACTATTGTGGTAGAGGGCTACTTGCAACACGTATGCTATTATTAAGAGGAGAGTTTGTTAACCGTTTTCTCAATGTACCAAGCATATCCTCATTTGTACTTTTTTTATCCTTATTTATAGAAAACAACATTTAAATAAGAGTAAATTATATTTTGCCTCCTCACAATTTCGTACCAATTTCATTCCAAGTCAATCCGTTAAATTGATTGTTAAATGATGATGTGGCAAGAGTGGAGCCAAGATTTTGCGAACTTGGAGTCCAAGTGTGTGCCACTTGGTTAAAACAACATTGACAGAACAGTTATATGAAATCGTGACCCATTGTATGAAATTGAAAAATTTGAAATACGTTGTATGAATTTGAAATTTGCAGAAAATCTGAGGGGGCAAAATGTAATATACTTTTTAAATGATAAGGCTAAAATGTTCTGTCATTCCCATTTTCCCCTCAATCCAATAGAAAAGAAAAAGGAAACAATCTTCTCACACACAGTGTTATGTGCATTTGATAGTATCATTAATCAAAACACACTTCTAAATAGCATGTGGTGTTACAATAATCCTACATAATAAAATTTCAGCATTAGTTTTTTCGTTACAAAAATTTTCAGTGTTTATTAAGAGACGTCAATTGTAATGATACAACATAATATTTCAGTTTAATTTTTTTTTTTTGTGTGTGTGTGTGTGTGTGTGACTTTTGCATTTAACAAAAGCAATTTCAAGCTCTTATAACACTTAATTCCATGAAACTAAAATTAGGGAGAAGTTCTGGTTTCAGGAAAAATCAGTATCTTTATCATAAAATGTGATGAATCAAAGATCCAAAAAATTTAGTCCCTCAAAGGAAACCCACGTACGTACACATCGTTATCCGCCCAAACTAATAATCAAATAAAAAATTCTATGAAACAGAAAATTTCATTAAACCAATAAAACCCCAAGTTTGGTATCTCTCTAGCTTGGAACAAATAAATTTTAGTGCTTGAAAAATGAAAAAACGGAGATCAAAAGTGACGCTCCAATAACAACGCCATTTACTGGCGAAGAGTACGCCGCTCCAACGTCCATCGGTGCCGGAGCCGGAGCGCTCTCCTGAGCCGAGACCGCAGCCAAGAAGGCAAATAGCAGCATCTGCACGAAGATGAAGGCCCTGGAGAAGCTAACTTGCGCCATTGATGACTTTAACTCGGACTGGGAGCTTCTGCTAAACTAATTGCTGGGGTTTTGGAGAAGCTTTTGAGTCTTGGGTTGTGGCTCTTGTGAGAATGGAAGGACTGGATGTTTCTTTATATACAGGAAGATCGAGCGGCGTGTGGACCCCGCAATGAGAAGTGTGACAACGTTCATATGGTTGGCAACGTCTATAAACAGCTCAGGTGTTCTGTAGGTTGGCGTGTAAAGTTCGTCGGTGGTTGATACAACGCTGCACATGATATGATATAACAGGTGTTTTCTTTTTATTTTTTAAAGAATATTAACTAATTAACTTGAAATAAAAGATTATATTAAATGTTTTAATATGATTTTTTTTTTTTGTCAAATAATAAATTTTGTTAAATTAGGTGTTAGATTAGCTACCGACGGGGTTCGAACCCACACCGTCATGCAATGGTTCAACACCTTTTCATCACTGTGAGAGATATGAAGATCACTTCATGATACATTTATGGTTAGAAATCACCCTCGTGCCGTATTGTGATTGTGCGTTTACTCAACATTGTATAAAAAATGATGTAATCATAAATTCTTAGACTTATTTTTAGCTACGTCTTCTGGAATTTAATTTTGATCTCATTTTACTAGTTGTAACTTAAAAGTCACTACTTTAATTTTTCGAACTCAAAGTTCACTCCATTGTACCATGATTTTGTTTCTTCTATCAAATTCCCTCTATTTTGATCCCACTGTACCTTAGGGGGGCGTCTATTGCACCGGACTATCTCGGACTGGACTAGCTTCAGGGACTAAGCTGGACTGGTTTAGACTAGACTAAGCTGGACTAACTTAGTGAAGCGTTTGATGCAGTGCCGGATTAAGAAGTAGGATTCTAATATTATATTATTAAATCTATATATACAATATTTTATCACTAATTTAATCTAATCTACTAAATTTTTTTTTATTATTTTATCATTTGGCTAGAATCATCTTCTTCCCTGATTCATTTTTATCTCCGCCCATTGACTCCCTCCCCTCTCCCTTTTTTCTGCCTTTTCTCCCTCTTTTTCTCAGTACTACCGTTTTCCCCCAAAAAACCCCAACCCCTCCCTCTCAAGCTTTAATCGCCAATTTAATGGCAGCCATGTGAGCTTTCCTGTTCAACTTCCTCTCTCTCTTCCCTTTGTTTTTCCGTTCAAATCACTCTCTCTCTACCCTTTGCCTCTTTTCCCGTCCAACTTCACTTGTTCTTCCATGGGTGAGGATTGAAGTTGCAGACGGCACGGGTGGGTGGGGCTGGGTATGCCCATGAGCAGGGATTGGAGTTGCAGGCGGCAAGTGGTGCAATTTGGTCGGGTCGCTGAGAATATCACCGTAGTTCTCTTGGATTTGAAACGAGGGAATGGTCTTGGTGTGGTGCTGTGATCTCGTTGGAGAGAAGACGCAACGTAGACGAAGCAAGGTCTTCGCAGAGGGAGGACGCCAAGCGGCGCAAAGGAGACGAAGCAAGTCGTAGCAGTCCCGTGGTTTTCGGGGAGCTTCGCTAAGACGACCTAGCGAGGGAGATAGTCCACACGAGTCCGGGCTAGTCTCATTTAAGTTAGTCACCAAGCTTACCAAACATGGGACAATAATCCTAGCCCGTCCAGTCCCACTTAAGAAGGTGAAACAAACGCCCCCCTCAATTTTGACCTTACTTTGCCCCCTGAAACTCAAAAGTTGTCATCTTATTCCATGAACTTAAAATTCGCTACAAATTTCCTTAATTCTGTTAATTCCATTCAAAAGCCATCAAATATGAGAAGGAAGAATCAAATCAGCTGAGTATGCATACCCATGGTTGCTTTGAACTTCTTCCTCTCATTCTTTCTCTAAGAATGATTCGTTATCCCTGGAATTGGAGCAAATTCCATCATGTGGGTCAATTGGGATGTCCCAGATTAATCAATTTCCTTTTTATTGTTTTCCAGATCTCCGCAACTCAAACACCACAACTCAAAAAAAAAAAAATTATATATATATATATATATATCTCAATCGTTAATTTCTTCTTAAAATATGAATATTTGCTGGATGTTGAGTGTTAACGCATAGTGGAGATTTATAATTAAATTCATAGTGGAGATTTATAATTATATTCATCTCCACTATGCATTAACATTCAATCCATAGTGGAGAATTCTAAAATGATGACTTTTGAGTTTAAAGGGTAAAGTGAATTAAAATTGAGTTCTAGAGGACAAAGTGGGATTAAAATCGAGTTCTAGGGGGTGTAGCTAAAAATAAGCTTATGTTATTACATTTTACCCATCCACGTCAGCAACTTTAACAGCTATTTGACAAAAGAAACGAAAACATGGTAAAGTGAAACAAATTTAAATTTCAAGAAGTAAAGTGGTGATTTTGAGTTACAGAGAACTAACTGAGATCAAAATCGCGTTCCAAAGCGCATAAGTAAAAATAAGCCACATAAATATTATAAGTAAAAATAAGCCACAGAATTTCTTTACATGCTTAATTTATATCTTATATTTTATAAGTATCATGAATTTTTACCTTTTCATATTCAAATGGTTTTGGTCTTTGAAGAGTTAATTAATTTGTTAGATTTAGGTTTAATATGATAGCTAATGTGTACATATCACGTAGAAAAATGAGTTTATTTCAATGCTTTAAAATTAGTATGTGGATTACGATTTTAGACCATTCTAATTAATGGGACATAGTTGATACTTTTCGGATGATCTTTCGGAAGCCAGGTAATTCAGAATTTTGGGGTTTATTTGGTAACATTTGATGAAATTGGACGTTTCCTGTAGATTCAGAGTAGAACGTCTGAAATGAAAGGGTATAATATTGTATTAAGATTTATTTGGACTTTTGTTGAGTTTTTTAAAATGGTAGACTTTCAAGGATTTAGTAGACTTTTCTGGCTATTATAAACTCCATAAAGTTTTATACTTTTAACATATACTTTGTTGGAAAATAAAAGAGCTAAATTATAGATTGTTGTAGATTTTTAGAGAGTTAAATGCTAGAATTTTTTAGAGTTTTGTGGATTGTCATAAACATTTTAATGATCAATTTATCAATAAGCATTCCTATTTTTAAGTTCTTATTATTGAAATGGCGATCATAACTATGACAAAGTGGTCTTATGAGTTGGTGGTGGCATCGATGATGGTGGAAGTGTCTCATGGTGATTGTTGGCAAGACGGAGGTAGTAAAGTTGGTATCTTTGGTGGAGGTGATAATAATAGGGGTGGTGCTTGTGGTGGCTAGGTGGTGGAGGAGTATGGGTAGGGGGCTGTGGTGATGATGGTGTTATAGAGGGGGCAATTATGGTGATTGTGGTGTCAGTGGTGGTGGTGTCATGGTGGTGGAAGTGGTGATAATGATAGTCATTGTATTATGGTGGGTGGTGGAGTATATCATTAAAAATTTGAAAAAAAATGAAATACATCACAAACTTAATTAGAGTGAGAGGTAGGATTTATTATGACAAGAAATCTACTGTAAAAGCACTCAAAATCCATAAAAATCAATGACTTATAATTTATAACCTTTTTAACGACAAGATAATTGATAGTTCTGATAACATTTGGTAATGATTTGTGCCACAACAGTATAACAAAATTAGTGACAAGTATATTTTCGGAAGAAATAATAATCAGCATTTTTTTATTAGAATGTAGTCAATCAAAGATCCAACAAAAATAATCCCTCAAAAAACCCCACATACAAATCATTATCCACCTAAATCAAACAACAACTTTCCAGTTGCAATAAATTAATTCAAGTAGTGCTTGAACAAGGTGAAAACTGAGGCCATAAGTGATGCTCCTAAGACGGCACCATTTACAGGCGAAGAGTAGGCCGCTCCAGCATCCATAGGCGCCGGCGCCGGGGCGCTCTCCTGAGCCGAGATTGTTGTTGCAGCCAATGCTATCACGACGAAGAAGAAGGCCCTGGAGATGCTAACTTTCGCCATTGGTGACTGGAACTTGAGCTTTTGAGATGCTGCTAAATGGGACTGGTGGAAAGTTTTTTGAGTTTGGAACTTTGGAGGCTTTTAATTTGTGTTGTGAGAATTAGGGGAGTGAAAGTTTGTTTATATAATAATGCTATTCATACCATGTTTTTATACCACATTTCTATACCATCTTAGGTGGCATCTGATGTGGACAGCCACATCATTTCAAATGTATACCATAATCATCATTTAATTAACTAATTTTTCTTAATTATTAGTTTATTAAATAATGAACTAAATTTAAAATTTTGATTAATTCAAATGATGTGACTGTTTACATTAAATGCCACCTAAAATAGTATGAAAATATGGTACAAAAACATGAGATGAATAACATTACTCTTGTTTATATAGCCACGTATAAAGAGTAGTGAGCCGCGTGTTGGGGCCCGCAATGACAACGTTCAAATGCATGCATGGCAACGGCTAATCAACAGCGCAGGTCTTGCGACGACAGCTTGTATTATCTTGTTGGTAGTGAGCGGCGCCGTATGCGGTTTTCACACGTTTATTTTTTGTTTTGCCAATTTAAGGAAAACGTATACTGACTGTTTAATTTTGCCGATTCTTTCCTACAAAAGATTGGAGTTTACCATGCAAATGCAGATTTTTCTAGTGCAAGCCGGTTGTACCAAGATAAAGGTTCTCCGATGTTCAAATTAGTAAGTAATATGAGATTCAAGTAGTGGGTAAGAGAATAAAGCATCCAAGAATATAAGAAATCTGGTTGATTTCATACTAGATTAGGTTTCCGTATTCTTGCGGAATAAGAATAGTCTATCTCAGCGAAATCAACGGACTTTGCTCACTTATCCTGAACAAGATACTTGTGGCATTACTAATCCATTTGTACAGCTCCACGAAAGAGACTGTCGAGTCCATGACCAGGCTTCTGAAGTATTCGTCCTTCAATTTGTCTTACTCCGGTCCTGGAAAATCATGGTCCCACATCCAGACGTGGATGGATTAGAGATCATCATGAGATGGAAAAGTCTAGTAGTAGTTTGTGCAGTTGGTGTATCTGCTCCTTATCGAAAAGTCCACAACCGGGTTATGTAGTTGGAAATACCCGACTCTTCTAGGTCGATCTCGAAGTTGTCCTGAAATAGACAAAAAAAAAACAAGTGAGTTTAAAAAAATACACTAAGTTAAGTAATAAAAATATTAAATTTAAATATACACATACTGAGAACACTGCCATCATCATCTCCTTCACGTCAAGGTTGAGATTCATGATGGCTCATATCTCGCAACTCAACCGAATGTTTGTTAGACAATAGAATCCTAGTTGGAGTCTAGATATAATTGTAATCCTAATTGTAGTTGTATTCCTAACTTGTAGGGATAAACCTTGTTGTGCAAGGAATGTAATTGTATACATTCTTAATCACGTATCAATGAAATATGCTTTTCAGCCCATATATCTTTTTCTACATGGTATACAGAGTAGGTTTCAAAACCCTAGCTTTTCTTTAAATTTTTTTTTTTCGGCAACCTTCTTCTGCCGTTCCTGATTTTCCATCATGGGAGACTCTGATAACAGTACCCCATTTTTTCTGCATCATTCTAATCACTCTAACCTTGTTCTTGTCTCCAAAAAATTAAATAGAGATAATTATACCACTTGGGCGCTCGGCATGGAGATCTCTTTGAGCGCCAAAAACAAACTTGGCTTTATTAATGGCAATATTGATGAGCCATCCTCCTCCGAGGATCCTGACACGCACGCTGCTTGGCGCCGTTGCAACGATATGATTCTTTCTTGGCTTCTTCATTCTTTAGAACCTGACCTTACCGAGTCCGTCCTATTTTCCACCATTACCAGCCGTATGGCACGACCTTCGCGAACGTTTCTCCCAAAGCAACGCCCCCCCAAGCATCTTCTAACTCAACCGTGAACTCGCCACCATCTCCCAAGGCACATCATTTGTCTTTGCCTATTTCACTCACCTCAAAGGCCTATAGGACAAACTTGCCTCGTACAACGAACATTGCACTTGTTGTTATGGCACAAAGAATGATCGGCAGTAGCTTATGCAATTCCTTATGGGGCTTAATGAGTCATTATCCACCGTTCGGGATTAAATCCTTTTGATGAACCTTCTGCCCACTGTTCGCCAAACTTGTTCCTCGGTTTCTCAGGCAGAAGAGCAGCGCTCGTTAGGCTCTCTCCGTTCTACAAATCATCATGTAGCCATAGCGGTCTATGGATCTTCCCGTGCTTCCTCCGACCATCCTCCTTTCAATTACACCTATTGCAACTACGACTTCCACACCCGCGAAAATTGCCACAAACTTCACGGCTACCCTGTTGGTCATCCTCTCCATAGACAACCATGGAGGCCACCCCGTCGTTCCTCCACATCTACTGCATCTTCTGGTTCTTCATGCAGCAATGGCGCTGCTAATCCTGCATGCAGCACCACCAATGTTGGTCCTGGGCCTAACAACAACCCCTAGGCCCGCACTGCTACTGCACCTCCATCAACCTATCATGTACAAGGCCAACCTACTTTGCATGATGTGCAGGTTGCGATGCACCACCTCTCAGCCGACCAACAATCCTGTGTCCTTGCTACCCTCACCGACGTTGCAGCCTCTCCTTCGTCTCCTCAGGCCCATACCGTTTTTGGTGATGACTTTGCCAAAGGTTTGTTACCTATAGCTTCTCGTCATGGTCAATGGATCCTTGACATCGGAGCTATAAATCATATTACTTCTTTCGCTTTATGTTCAGTTAATACTTCTACTTCGCATTTGCCACCTGTTTCTTTGCCTAATGGTGTTACCGCTCCAATTACTTCAACTGGCATTTTTCGTTTAAATTCCTCGGTTACTTTGACAGATTTTTTATGTGTCCCTAATTTTAAAGTGGACCTTTTATCGATTGGTAAGCTTATAGATGGATTATCGTGTTTCGTAACATTTTTTCCTTCTTGGTGTGTTTTGCAGTTGGTTTTGAAGATTCGTGTGGGTAAGCGATGTGGCGACCTATATTACCTCATGGCCCTTTTCTCCTCTATCCTAACCCACCACCCTCTCTGCAACGTCATCAACATCCCGTCCTCCCTATGGCATAGGCGCCTTGGTCACCCCTCCTCTACTCGTTTGCAAGCTTTAGCTTCTAGTTTTCTTAATTGTTCTTTTGATTCTAGTCATGTTTGTGATGTTTGTCCTTTGGCGAAACAAACTTGTCAACCTTTTGCTTTAAGTTCAATTTCAACGACTTTTCCTTTTGCTTTAATTCATTGTGATATTTGGGGCTTGAATCACCAATCTTCCCTTTCTGGAGCTCATTATTTTTTAATCATTGTGGATGATTTTTCTCGCTTTACGTGGGCCTTTCTCATGAAACATAAATTAGATACTCAACAATTAATCAAGGATTTTTTTAGCTTATGTCAATACCCAATTCCATACTAAAATCCAATGCATTTGTACTAACATGGCGGCGAATTTTTTTCTCTTCGTAATTTTTTCTCAGAAAATGGGGTCCTCTTTCAAACTTCTTGTGTTTATACCCATCAACAAAAAGGCGTTGAACGAAAATATAGGCACCACCTAGAAACCGCTCACGCCCTTCGCTTCAAATCACATCTTCCTCTAAAATTTTGGGGAGAATGTGTTCTTACCGCTGCTTATCTAATAAATTGTCTCCCCACCCATCTTGTACATAATAAATCTCCCTTTGAGGTTCTCCATAACAAAACCCCAACCTATGATCACTTCTGCGTCTTTGGTTGTCTAGCCTATGCCACCTCCGTCATTCCCACCACTAAATTTTCCCCTCGAACCCATCGTTGCATCTTCCTTGGTTATCCTCATGGACAGAAAACATACAAACTATATGACCTAGAAACTCACTGCACTTTGACCAGTAGGGATGTAATCTTTCATAAAGATTCCTTCCCTTATGCCGTTAACCCTACCCTATCCCCTACGCCTGCACTGCCTATTCCTTTTCCTCTGGACCTTTCCAATCCACCACCCCTTGACACCACACCACCTTCACATAATGCCACCTCATCCACCTCCACTTCCACGACCCCTTCCCATGATGCCACCTCACCTACCTACCCTCACACCACTACACTTTCAGCCCCACATGCTCCCTCCACCGATATTCCCTCAGTTTCTACCTCATTACCCACGAACCCCCCATCTCCCAGCTCATACCTCATCTTGACATTCCCCACGTAAACTGTACTTCTTCCCGTACCCATAAACCCCCATCTTATTTAAAAGACTACGTTTGCTTGCAGGTGATTCTGCCACCACACCAATCCTCAACTTCGCAGCCCAATTTTGCAAAAGGTACGCGATATCCACTTTGTAGTTTTATTTCTTATCACCGTTACTCTCCCAAACATCTTTCCTATATCTACTCTTTCAGTCGGAATGTGGAGCCCTCATCCTTTGTTGAGGCTACTAGTGACCCTAATTGGCGTCGTGCTAAGAATGAGGAGCTTCAAGCATTACATGCCAATGGTACTTGGACCTTGACTACCTTGCCCCCTGGAAAAGTTCCCATTGATTGTAAGTGGGTGTACAAACTGAAGTATAATTATGATGGTTCCATTGAGCGTTATAAAGCTCGCTTGGTTGCTAAAGGTTACACACAGGCTGAAGGTATTGATTATCATGACACTTTTTCTTCTACTGCTAAGATGATTACGGTCCGTTGTCTTCTCGCTCTTACTGCCAGTCAGTCTTGGTCTCTCCATCAGCTCGATGTTAATAATGTTTTTTTGCATGGTGACTTACATGAGGAAATTTATGTCTCATCCTCCTGGTCTTCGGTGACAAGGGGAGAATCTTGTGTGTCACCTTCACAAATCTCTTTATGGTCTAAAGCAGGCTTCCTGCCAATGGTTTGCCAAATTCCCTACTGCCATTCTTTTCGCTGGTTTTCAACAATCCAAAGCTGACTATTCACTATTCACCAAAAAGTTCGATACTTCTTTCACAACCTTGCTAATTTATGTGGAAGATATTGTGATTACAGGCAACGATGTCAGTACCATTAATTATCTGAAGTCTTTCCTCCATGATCATTTTCGAATAAAAGACCTTGGTGATTTAAAATATTTTTTGGGTATTTTGGTTTCCGATCTCAACGTGGGATTTATATATATTTCACAGCGTAAGTATGCATTAGAGATTCTCAAGGATTACGGTTTTCTGGGAGCATGGCCCATTGCTTTCCCTATGGATGATACAAAATTATTTGATAAAGGAGAACTTCTCAAGGACCCTGAAAAGTATCGGCATTTAATAGGACGGTTAATCTACCTCACCATAAATCGGCCGGATATCACATCTTATGTGCATGTTTTGAGTTGATTTATGCAAGAGCCACGTGTACCTTATATGGATGATGCGCTTTGTGTTGTTCGTTATTTGAAGTCTACTCCAGGTCAAGGCTTATTTCGTTCTGACAACCAGACTAATTTACCTACATTTTGAGACTCTGATTGGGTAGGTTGTCCTATCACTCGCCGTTCGACTATTGGGTATTGTGTATTCTTGGGAAATTCTTTGATTTCGTGGCGGACAAAGCGACAAACAACTGTTTCACTTTCTTCAGCTGAGGCAGAATATAGGGCTATGGCAGGTGCTTGTTGTGAGTTAATTTGGCTTCGGTTTTTGTTGAAGGATTTGAACATCCCTTTAGATGGTCATTCTTCTTTATTTTGTGATAATCAAGCATCGTTTCATATAGCCGCTAATCCTGTTTTTTCATGAGCGAACTCGTCACATTGAGATGAATTGTCACCTTATAGGAGATAAGATTACATATGGCACTATAGCAACCAAGTATGTTGGTACGACACACCAGTTGGCGAATTTGTTCACCAAGCCTCTCGGGAAGGACAAGTTTTCGACTATGTTACGCAAGTTAGGAGTTCTTGACATCCACTCTCCAACTTGAGGGGGAGTGTTAGACAATAGAATCCTAGTTGGAGTCTAGATATGATTGTAATCCTAATTGTAGTTGTATTCCTAACTTGTAGGGATAATACCTTGCCGTGCAAGGAATTTAATTGTATATATTCTTATTCACGTATCAATGAAATATACTTTTCAGCCCATATATATGTTTCTACAATGTTGGCTTCGACGTCCACAAGCATAGGTTGTAAATGACTCTAACTTACCTTGCCTTATGCGGGCAGTGGACAATGTCATCTGTGGAAAAAAATTGCAAAAAAATTCTAATATTCCTAAAAAATAAATAATTGTTGTAGGCCTATTTGATTGAGCGATCTAGGGTTTATAGAGATAGAGGGGGGGGGCTGGCCACAATTAGAGAGAAGAGATATTGATTTAATTGTGAGGTGTGTTTGATTCATCCCATTGTGCCTTTATTTATAGTAGTAGGATAGGTAAAAACCTTTCCCTTTAGGATTACAACATTTAATAGGTAATCTAATCCTAATAGGAATATAAGATACTTTCTCATATCACTTAGGATTTACACAATCACATTCCTATTCTAAATATGACTACAACACTCCCCCTTGAGTGTGTAAATACTCAACAAACGATCGCATCAGATCTTCAACAGAGAAGGTAGAATAGTTGATGAAGTCATCGGCACAATAGGTGATCGCGAGTCTCAAATTTAAGTGAAGTATGCTTTTATAGTAAAACTCACAAAACCTCGCTATAGCAAAACCCAAGGCATAGGGAAAACCCATAGACTAAGGAGAAAAGTGAGAAGTATGCATAATGTCTGAAAATGAACATCAAACTGGACGAAGGTAGTGCAATCATCGGAGTATGATCATCCCAGGATGGGTGCCTTATTAAAACCTCGTTAGGTAGTAAAAACCCAGTGGAAAAAATGCTCCTAATCGTAGGAAAAAAAGTACATTAAGATCATGTGAGTATGCTTCTAGATACTCCCATTGAGTTAGACATAACTTCTAAATAAGAGAACTACAAGTGATTGAACTCAGATAATTTATGCATACTGATTCATTGGACGAGCTTTTGAAATGTAGACTTGGGCAACAACTTGGTGAAAAGATTGGCCAGGTTGTCCTGGAAACAGATTTGCTTGACTTCAATGTTCTGATGTTGCTGCTGCTGGTGTGAGTAAAAGAACTTCGGCACTATGTGCTTGGTGTTGTCTCACTTGATGTATCCCTTTTTTAACTGCTCCATACATGATGCATTGTCTTCAATGATCATCGTAGGAAGGTCAACAACTGATGTAAGACCACTAGTGCTTCGAATATGTTCCATAACTTCTCTCAGCCAAAAGTACTCACGCGATGCTTCATGGTTAGATGAAGTCGCAACTAGCGTTTGCTTGGTAGACCTCCAAGATATAAAGGTGTCTCCAACGGTAAATACGTAATCCGTCAGAGAACGTGCTCTACGTGGGTAAGACAGATATCCAGCATCTGCATAACCAACAAGGCGAGAATCAATCCGAGAGTTATAGGGGGCGACAACATTCGGAGATTCATGGGTATAGAACAAGCCCAAATCCGTAGTACCCTTGAGGTAGCGGAAAATGTCTTTAACACCATTCCAGTGCCTGCGTGTGAGCGTATTGCTGTATCTTGCCAAAAGATTCACAGCGAATGAGATGTCAGGTCTAGTGCACTGAGCCAAGTACAATAAAGCCCCAATTGCACTTAGGTAAGGAACCTCGGGTTCCAAAATCTCTTTCTCATCCTCCTTTGGACGAAATGGATCTCATTTATCATCTAGAGTCTGAACGACCATGGGTGTACTCAAAGGATTTACTTTATCCTCGTTAAAATGAAACAACACCTTTTGGGTGTAGTTTAATTGATGTACTAGGATTCCATCCGAACAATGCTCGATTTCCAGGCCGAGGCAATATCGAGTTTTACCAAGATATTTCATCTCAAATTTCGATTTCAAGTGTGCAGCAATTTCCTCAAGCTTTGCGGGAGTCCCAATGAGATTCATGTCATCAACATAAACTGCAACGATTGCAAATCCAGAATGTGACTTCTTTATGAACACGCATGGGCATAGTTTATTGTTCACATAACCCTGACTTGTCAAATATTCACTCAGACGGTTATACCACATCCGCCCGGATTGTTTCAATCTGTAAAATGACCTCCTTAACCTAATTGAGAGAGTGTTTCGTGGTCTAGAACTATTTGAGCCAGTCAATGGAAGTCCTTCTGTAACTTTCACGTATATTTCCGTATCTAGATCCCCATAGAGTTACGCGGTTACCACGTTCATAAGTTGCATATTTAGTTTTTAAAAAACTACCAAACTGATTAGGTAGCAGAACGTAACGTCCATTACGGGGGAATACGTCTCCTCATAATCAATCCCAGGGCACTGAGAGAAGCCTTGTGCTACAAGGCGTGCTTTATATCGCACTGTTTCATTCTTCTCATTACGCTTCCTGACGAAAACCCACTTGTAGCCAACGGGCTTGACACGTGGTGGTGTAGGAACGATAGGTCCAAATACCTTACGTTTCACGAGTGAATCGAATTCGACCCAGATTGCTTGTTTCCAGTTTGACCAATTAGTTATACGTCGGCATTCATCGACGGAACGTGGTTCAATGTCATTGCTAAGCATGATGTCAGTAGCTACTGAGTACGAGAATGCATCGTCGATGATCATCTCATTCCTATTCCAAACCTCATCCAATACTGTGTAGTGGACCGAAATCTCATGATTCTCGAGAGGCCGGCATGTTTCGTCTGAAGCATCATCGTAATCTAGAATAACCTCACGCATTGGAACGGATGAGTGAGCAATGGTCGGATTCAAACTAGGGTCACTAGTTGGTGCCATTTTCCTCTTCCGAGGTTGTGAATCCTTTGAACCCATGCTTTAAGATCGGAGCAGATGATTGGCTAGCCGCCAATGTACCTTGCCGTGTGGAGAGTGCGGCCTCCCCACCTTCGGGGACGGTCAGGCCTTCCCAAGCGGGTTGTTGACGTATGCGGGGTACATCTATCCTTGCAGGTGCGTTTGCAGCGGGTATATGTGATATTGTCACCTTTGTTAGATCATTAAAAGCATCCGGCATGCTTTGAAGATCTATAATTCGTCGCACTTCAATTTCAGACTGGGCAGTGCAGGGATCTAAATGAGACATAGTGGGAGCATACCACGATAATCCGCAGCGTTCTACGAGAACGTTAGCATGCTTATCTCCCCCTAACGACAGGAAGACTGTCTCATCAAAGTGACAATCCGCAAAGCATGCAGTAAAGAGATCTCCTGTCAAAGGTTCTAAGTATCTAACAATTGATGGTGAATCATAACTGACATAAATTCCCATTTTTCTCTTAGGACCCATTTTGGTACGTAGTGGCGGCCCTATGGGCACATAAATGGCGCACCCACACATCCGTAAATGTGAGACTTCATGCTCGTATCCAGTGACCAATTGTAACGGTGAATATGGTTGGGTAGCGGTGGGCCTCAAGCGGACCAACATAGCTGCGTGCAATATTGCATAGCCCTAGGCAGATACCGGCAGTTTGGTTCTCATAACCAAAGTCCGAGCTATCAATTGAATACGCTTTATGAAAGCTTTTTCCAGGCTGTTTTGGGTGTGAACATGGGGCACAGGATGTTCCACATCAATCCCTACTAACATGCAATAATCATCAAGGGTCTATGACGTAAACTCTCTAGCATTATCCAGTCGAATCAACTTAATCGAATAATCAGGATGGTAAGCCCTTAACTTAAAGATTTGAGCTAGGAGTTTAGCAAACGCGGTGTTGCTTGTGGATAACAAGAAAACATGTGACCATCGTGTCGATGCATCAACCAACAACATAAAGTATCTAAATGGTCCGCAGGTTGGTTGGATAGGTCCACAAATGTCCCCTTGAATCCTCTGAAGAAATTTAGGGGGGTCGTGAATAATCTTTGTATATGAGGGTTGAGTATTCAACTTCCCTAAAGAACACGCTTTGCATGGTGGAACTCCAACATAAGGATGTAACTTATGCCCCTGTGAAGATTTAAGGATACGGCGCATCATGTCACATCCAGGATGTCCCAAAAGGTCATGCCAAAGCAACAAAGTGTCCTGGAACTCAGGCATAGGGCCGGCCACACTTTGGGCTTCTATGCCGCGAATGGTTGTGATGTACAACCCATTCGGCAAGCGTTCCAACTTCTCGTGAATATGCTTCAGGCCATATTCATACGAAGTGATACAAAGAAATTCAGAACCATGATCTTCAGTGGTTTCAAGATGATATTGATTATCTTGAATATCTCTAAAACTCAGCAACGTTCTTCCGGAACGTGGAGAATAGAGTGCCTCCTTAATGAGCCTGGGAGAGTTGTCAAAAGAGCTTTCTTGGGTATGAAGTTAGTAAAATAGTGTCGTTCACGCAAGATAGTGTGCGTGGTTACACTATCTGCCAGACAACTAACTTCCCCACTAGACATATCTAGAAATAAATTGATTGAATTGGTCACATGCATAAATATAAGTCCATTCATTCAATTAAGAAATTCAAGAAAATAATATCCATTCAAATAACAATCCATAATTCAAAACAAACCAAAACCAAACAAATTCTTCCAAATACTTAGAAAAATTGTTCAAAATTAAACCATAAACCTAGCAAAATAGGGGGGTAGGGCCGGCCATTCCTAGTAGGTTCGACCACTAGGGGTAAACACCATAAAAACATGTTTAATTTATTCATCCATAGGTGCTGACGCCTCTTAGAAATCCGATATCTTCATTGATGTAGTTGCATCTTCCAAATGATCCACATGTGCAAAGTTAGACTCACGACGGGAATGATACTTGGCAATAGCCTCAAGGGAAACTCGGCATCCACATGACCAATGATCCTTTGATCCACAATGATAGCACATGTCCAGTTCAATAGAAGTGGGCTGAACGGGAGCTTTGCCCTTGTTCTTGAAGTTTGGGGCCTTAGGGGCGAGTGGTAGACGCTGTTGGTCACGGTTCTTCCCTTAGGTGAGACACTCTGTTGACCTTGGGCCCGTGGTTGGGCTTGCCGCCTATTTCCACGGTCATGACAATTCTTTGGTCGTTTATGGCTGCTAGAATAGGTCGCATGCGCTTCAGGCGTGGCGTTCGAGCCAGTAGGTCGAGCTTGATGATTCTTCATCAAAAGCTGATTCTGTTTTTCAGCGAGAAGTAAAACAGAGATCAAATCCGAAAACTTGGTGAATTTATGTGCCCTATATTTTTGCTATAGGACAATATTGGTGGCATGGAAGGTCGAATAGGTCTTATCCAGGAGATCTGATTCGGTTAGTTCCACTTTGCAGAATTTCAACAAAGAACAGATTCTACAAACTTCGGAGTCGTATTCATTCACGGACTTAAAGTCCTGGAAGCGAAGATGCTGTCAATCGTGTCTTACTTCAGGCAAGTATATGTCTTTTCGGTGATCAAAACGGTCGGCTAAAGCAAGCCAAATGGTGTGTGGGTCCTCCTCAGGGAGATACTCAGTCTGCAGTGCATCATGAATGTGTCTTCGAATGAAGATCATTGCAATAGCCTTTGAAGCTTCGTCAATAGGTTTGTCGGCGACAAGTGCCTCGATGGTGGCTCTAGTGCCCTTTGCAGTCAGATGGAGCTTCACGTCTTAAACCCATTTCAAATAGTTTCTTCCAGAGATTTCTAGAGTTGAGAAATCGAGCTTGTTCAAGTTCGACATGTCCCTAAAACAAAGGGAAAAACGTGAGTAGTCATATGGTAAGCCATAGAAATATATCGTAGAATATACAGGTTCTATAGACATGTATTAGTTTAATTTATGCATGAAAACTACAGGTTGCATTTGGTATGTTTTGAATGAAAACTTCGGGTTTCAAAGGCACTAAATTTGAATCTACATGTTCAATTTAGTTTTATGAACAATTAGTTCATAATGAGAGGTTCCTGCAAGAAACATAGAATGCAATATACTAATTTGAATATAGTGGATTTGAGGTTCTTCGAGAACTCAAGTGTGAGAGCTTCGTTGCTACGAAAGTATGTGACGGTTCAAAGTATAAAAATAAATTATTGAATCGTTAATGTCCAAAAGTGATACTCAGGTCAATAATTTTGAATTCATTATCAGATTAATGGACTGCAGGTCACTTTTAATTAATTCAATAAATTGGGCCATACGGGGTCGATTGTAGAAGCTAAATAATATTATTGGATCGAAAATATAGCCCCAAAAATAATTTGGGCTTGGTGCCGTGGGGAAGGGGGCACGGGTTGGGTGCCTTAAGTATAAGGCAAGGCCCAAAGGACCTCGAGTGATGGTTGCAGGCCACAGGGTGGAAAAAAAAAATCCCCCAGCTGCAGCTGGGTTTTAGATTGGGCCGAAGGAGGGTGCACAGGACAAGGCCCAGGGAGCTAGCCTTGTGGGTGTGGTTGCGGGGAGCCAGCCTTATGGGTTGGTGTGGAGAACAAAGGTCGTAACGCTGGCCAGGTTGCGGGTCTAGGCAACACAAAGCCCAGCAACCAATGAGGTTGCGGCGTGCAGGGGAAAAACCCAGCTAGTCTAGGCTAGTTGCGTGGCTACGGGCCACGATGCAAGGACAAAGGGCTGCAGGTCCAAATTGACTCACAAATTCCACATAACAATTTAATTGTGCAATGCATGAAACAAATATATATATTGACAAATATATAAATATATACAATATATATATATATATATATGGGATAGGATCAAGGGACAAATATTTTTACAAATACTTTTACACTCTTTTTAAGCCTTTTGATTGCATGACATCCAATGGTTCTTATTTATTCATTAAATGATATGGATACTTATGTGGATTTTAACTAATATTAAAGATAAAATAAAACTGAAAAAAAAACATAAAATCTGGAAAATTAAAAATATAATTAAAATGGGAAGAAACCCTAGATTGATACGAAAGCAACTTTTGCAAATAGAAATGAGGTATATGAATTAATTCCAATAGCAATCGATTAAGGACATTAATTTTGAGATATTCACTTCATTATCAGATACTCAGCATCCCTCAAATATATTGCATTGGAACAATGTTCTGGGACGACAAATATGGAGCCCAGGGATTATCTGCAGACGTGAGTGTAACTAATTCTCCATCATTGTGTGCTAAATTGAGTTGTCATGAGAGCGCATATATGCTAGAACTAAAATTAAAAAAAGGAAGAAACCCTAGTTGTAGCAGTCTTCCGTCTCCCCCTCTGAAGAAATCGCAACAACCCCGCTGTTCAACCTCCTACTAGCAGAGACCCAGTTCGGTTAGCAGAGACCCATGTGCTCCATAGTTATCAAATATGTAATGTTTAATGATTTGGTACAAATGAAGAACTCTATATGCATTCACCATGAAAGATTTTTTTTTTTCCTTTCGAAAATTTGAAGTTTAGTGTAGAGATTACACTCAGAATATTACTCTCAGAAAATTTGAAGTTTAGTAGAGATTACACTCCTTTTGAATTTTTTTTTTCCTTTAGCAGACACCCAAGAACCATTTTCTTGGTTGGGAGAAATTGCAACATATTACTCTCAGAATAGCCAAAGGAATTGAGTAAGTTCACCATGCATGTGACCAACGTATCCTTCATTTCGATATCAAACCTTCCAAGAAAACAAAACTGAATCCCCATCGTTCAACAACTGAAACACAATTCAAATTGAAATAACATGAACAAGAGTAATATATTCAACTTCATGTAATTGCCATACAAATTAAAAACTTGATTATTATCTCAATCGTGACAGAAAATTAGCATCATTCTTCACGGTTGTCGTTCTCCGAATCCTCTGATCAGCAACAATCTTCATCATGGTGTAAAGAAACTATAAGATATTGAAAAAAGATAATATGAGTTGGACTAAAACATGAAAAGTATTAAAAATGGTATATCCAATAAACTAAAACTAATTCAAAGTAATAAGTTCACTTGCCTTGGTTTAATTTGCTGAATCAATCTTTTTTTCTCTTTGGACAGTTTCTTGTATCATGTCCACTCCCAATCATCTTACATGTTTGACATTGCCTGCCCTTTTTCTCCTGGGATAATTCAAGATTGCTTTTTATTCTTTTGGAACTACTGGATTTTCCTCGACTATTATCCTCTTTTTTTTCTACCCTTGGTCTTTGAGATATTTGGATCCAAAAGCAATGTTTGAGAAGCATTGTCAATAGACTGATCATGCAAATCACCAGAATTTTGTAAATCATTGGTTTGAAACTTAGAAGGTTCTTCATTCGACGCAATATTGACTTCAACTTGAGATAGTTTTTTTGACAATTCATCTAAAACTTCCATGTAAATTGTATATGCCTCATTTGAAGATGCTGCACAACAAGCTAATTTAGTAGCTCTACGACACATATGGCTAAGTTTCAATGCCTCTGCTTGTTCTTGACTATCATTTCTTACCAGTTCTTCTGAATCCATAACCCTAAACTTATTTGCTCCTTGCTTCCATCTTTCCATAATGAAGTGGGATGGTATGACATCAATGTCTAGACGAACAAGAACTTTAATAATATGTCGACAAAGAATTCCAACGAACTCAAAATTTGGCATTCGCAAGTTCCCTCGTAGGTTTGTAGATTGAACTTAACTAAAAATTCTTCAGCTTCACCAATTTTTTTCTTGACCACATACATATGAAACTGATTGACACTTCCCATATCTTCAACTTTGAGTCGATTGACATTTATCCATTCGTCCTTGAACTTTTCAAACATTTTTCGAGTATAAACTTTAGCCGCATGCTTCAAAAGGAAGTCATCATCATCCACAATACGGTACTTGTGCTCCGAAACAAAATCTTCAGCACTTTCATTTGTCACAATCTTATTAATAGCTTGCTCATACTTGACAACAAATTCTTTAAGATTTGTCGTTGATGTAACAAAATCATCGAAAAATGCATTGATACCCTCACTACGTCCAATTGTATTCATCCCGGCAAAAAATGTGCCACGATTAAAAACTGGCACCCACGACTCACGTATTTCTTAGAGTTGGGCAAGCCATTCATTTTCTTCCAATTCATACTCCTTAATCAAGTTTTCCCATTGTTGTTCAAATTCCTCTATTTTGTATGTCAACCTAATACACTTTTTCATTGCAATCTTAAAACTTGATTTTTTATAATATATATGCGACAAATTTTCAGCAAATTTTTTCTTAATATGCCAAAGGCAAAGGCTATGGCTAGTAGTAGGAAATACCTGTGAAATTGCTGCTCCCATTGCCAAATCTTGATCTGTGAGTATAGATACAGGATGACGACCTCCCATAGCTTCCAACCATGTCTCAAATAACCATAAAAATGTTTTCTCTGTCTCATCTTGTAAAAGGGCACATCCAAATTGTATTGACTGAAAGTGATGATTTACTCCGGTAAATGGTGCAAACGGCATTTCATATTTGTTTGTTTTATATGTTGTATCAAAACTGACTACATCTCCAAAATAATGATATGCCATTCGTGACCTAGAATCCACCCAAAAAAAATTGGTGGCCCTTCCATTTTCATCACATTGGATTGCATAAAAGAATTGTGGGTTTTCTGCTTGCTTTTTTCTGAAGTAATTGAGAACTAATTGTGCATCTCCTCTTGCGCATCATGTTAGTTAAAAATAAAATACCAACCATTATGTCTTACTCTGAACTAGTTTCACTCACATTGTGAAGTGTAAAGCTTGATGCTCCTATTTCCACAGTAAGCTCGCTAGAAAGATTAAAGATTGGCCTGAGGTCCGTCTTGTAGTCCTGCACGAGTTCATGAACAAGGCGTTGAAACGGCAGCCAATGGATCAAAAGTTCAGTGCTCTTCTGGTACTTTCGAATCTCACTATAAATTATCATAAAATTGAATTAGGGAACAATTCAAATAACACAGTTGACTGGTGTAGTCAAAGATGACAACTAATAAAAGAGAATGATACAACAAATATTTTAGAATGCAGGAAAGTATAGAATTTTGGGCAATGAGTAAATCACAGCGGAATTGCAGATTTGGCTGCATGATTTGTGTCCGTGTTATTCTCTTTAATAACGAGATTACATAGTTCAGATAACAAAATTCAAAGAACATAAGTTATATTACGTTCAATTAAGAACCTCTACACTAAACTTCAAATTTTCAAAAGGAAAAAGTAAAAAAATAAAAAAATCTTTCATGGTGAATGCATATAGAACGAACCTGGAACAACTAGTTTTTCGTGGTACCTGTAGAAAATTTTCAATCCCATTAGTTCTTCATTTGTACCAAATCATTAAACATTGCATATTTGATAACTATGGAGCACGGGTGTCTCTGCTAACCGAACTGGGTCTCTGCTAGCAGGAGGTTGAGCAGAGGGGTTGTTGCGATTTCTGCAGAGGGGGAGACGGAAGACTGCTACAACTAGGGTTTCTTCCTTTTTAAATTTTAGTTCTAGCATATATGCGCTCTCATGACAACTCAATTTAGCAAACAATGATGGAGAATTAGTTACACTCACATCTGCAGACAATCCTTATTTCTATTTGCAAAAGTTGCTTTCGTATCAATCTAGGGTTTCTTCCCCTTTTAATTATATTTTTAATTTTCCAGATTTTATGTTTTTTTTTTTTCAGTTTTATTTTATCTTTAATATTAGTTAAAATCCACATAAGTATCAATGTCATTTAATGAAGTGTAAAAGTATTTGTAAAAATATTTGTCTCTTGATCATATCCCTATATATATATATATTTGTCCCTTGATCATATCCCTATATATATATCGAAAGGAAAATATAAACATAGAGGGGTTCATGCATCATGGGAAATGTTTTCATGCTTCGTGGACATTTCAAATATCTTCTTTTATTTTAAGTGTACCTGATTAGCAGAAAACAAATAAGCCTTTGAATTTTGGTGGATGATAGCCTCATCCTATGATGCGTCAATTCCTCAGCTTCTGATAAGAGTGTGCTGATAACGTGTTGTAGGCCTATTTGATTGAGCGATCTATGATTTATAGAGAGAGGGGGCCGGCCACAATTAGAGAGAAGAGTGATTGATTTAATTGTGAGGTGTGTTTGATTCACCTCATTGTGCCTTTATTTATAGTGGTAGGATAGGTAAAAACTTTTCCCTTTAGGATTACAACATTTAATAGTTAATCTAATCCTAATAGGAATATAAGATATTTTCTCATATCACTTAGGATTTCCACAATCACATTCATATTCTAAATATGACTGCAACAATAATTCCTACAAATTTCTAATATTTTTAAAAACTTTCTAATATTTCCTAGAAATTTATAATATTTCTAAAATTTCCTAAAAAGTTCAAATCTTCTAAGGTTGAAGGATTTCGTCTCGTTACCTAATCCTAAAACTTGCATTTGGGTATTATTGGCGTATGTCATCTCGAAGTATATACCAACACATTAACGGTTGGATTGTTGAAATTAAGCAAACTGTGAAAATCACGGTGGTGGTGGCTGAGAATTGTGCATGCGATGGCGCCGGAAACTCAATGCGCTGGACAACTCGATCCTGTGCGATTTTCCACTCGGCGTACCGCTTCTTGAAGATGTCATCAATGTAGGCGATCGTATCGGGATCAAACTCTTCAACATCATAGTTCCGCTGCAAGTGTCCAAATGATTAAAATAATAATACTTATTATTATAAAATTATTTTTTAATTGACACTCTAATACGTATAATCCAGGTTGGAGAGAGCCCCAACAACCCCAACAACAAGGAGGCTTTAGGCAGCAACCCGCGGGCTTCTATACCGAGGGTCCTCCACCGCCGCAGCAACCCCGCCCAGCCGCTCACCGGTCTGCATAGAAACCTTCAACTCTCCCACCCTGAAATTATCCATAACTACCAAAAACACCCACCTCTCAGAATCTAAATTTTTTTTTTTTTTTTTTTTTTTTTGTTGGAGTTCCGAAAATTTGATAACACATTCCACATCACTTTTTTTTTATCCTCCGACACATTTTTCCAGGACAATCATTGCATAAGGCAATGAGTTCGCACTATCCACCCTATGTGGTGCTGGCTGCGCACCTTTGTTGTAAAAGTTGTGCAGTCCAGAGGATCGTACTGATGTGTATCCGATCATTCAATACACATGTGACCCTAGCAGACTTGATCTGTTTGAAAGACCTGCGAAAAAAAACCAAAACAGAGATGGTAAAAAACCAACATAAAATTCAACCAAAAATTCGGCATAACCTCTCTTAAAAATATAATATTTCCCATAACTTGCAAACTGTTATATTCCTATATTGTCCACATCCAACCAACATTTGCAACAACCAACCCATTATAATCATCAACATTTATTTAAGGGTAAATTACACAGTAGCCTCTCAGGTATTGAGGTTATTACAACCTCATACAACAACTGTAAAACATTTCACTTTCATACCTCATGTACTATTTTATTTCAAAACAACACCTCCGTTAGATTTTCCATCCAATGGACTGTTAAATGCTGACGTGGCTGCCACATTTGTGCTGATGTGGCTGCCACATGGCAAAAAAAATAATTTTTTATACATTAACAATATTATAATATTAACCCTAAAAAAAATTTAAAAAAAAAAAAAAAAAAACCAGAAAACCCGAACCCAGATCCCCTTCCCCACAACCCCACATCTCACCCCCACCCCCTTACCCATCTCTTCCTTCCCGTCCGTCTGTCCCCACCCCCTTACCCATCTCTCCCACTCTTCTTCTTCCTCCACACCAACCCCAACACACTCCCTGACACCCTTTTTTCAATTCCTTCATTCCATCTCCTTCTCTAGGGTTTGAACTTCGAATTCCACCCATCTCCCCACCTCTTCCCCCGCCACCCTCTGCCTCCATGCGTCTCCTTCCCCCAAAACCCATATCCCCCTCCACCTCTCCCACCTCAAAGCCCCCACCTTTAATCACTTATCTGCTTTTTTTTCACTAGTTTTCTTAGAAACCCCTGCAACCCAAATACTTGCAACCCACTACCTGCAAAACCACAACCCACAACCCACAACCCACTACCTGCAAAACCACAACCCACAACCCACAACCCAAATACCTGCAACCGTCCCCCGGGGGGGTTGCGAGCTTATCATCGACGGGAAGGGCAGAGGTGCCTAGATGGGTCGTCGCCGGGGGGGGGGGGGTTGTTCACAGCAGGTGGGTCATCGTGGGGGGGGGGTCACGGCAGGTGGGTCGTTGCGCCGGGGGGGTGGGTCACGGCAGATGGGTCGTCGTGCGGGGGGTTTCACAGCAAGTGGGTCGTCGCGAGGGGGGGAAAGGCAAGTGGGTCTTCGGCGGGAGGGGGAGGGGTTTGGTTTCTTCTTCTTCTGGGGGAGTTACAGATAGGTGGAGGAAATGAAGGGGATTGGGTTCGGGTTTTTCTTGTTTTTTTTTTTTTTTTTTTTTTAAAATAGGGTTAATATTATAACATTATTAATGTATAAAAAATTATTATTTTTGCCATGTGGCAGCCACGTCAGCATTTAACAGACCATTGGATGGAAAATCTAACGGAGGTGTTGTTTTGAAATAAAATAGTACATGAGGTATGAAAGTGAAATGTTTTAAAGTTGTTGTATGAGGTTGTAATAACCTCAATACTTGAGGGGCTACTGTGTAATTTACCCTTTTAACTATGTAATTATACTTTGAAACAAAAAATATGTAAAATTCATAAAATTTTCTTACCAGCTATTAGCGATCCATCTCCTTCATTGTCGATATGGCTGGTAAGCCGGAGAAAGCATTGTAGATATAAAACGCGACATCTACAAAATAATAATTTCCAACTATAAGTCTCTACTTCATTGCATAATATATATATATATATCTCTCATTCTCTTCAAATTCAATCATAAGCCTACAACAAACAAAATTGGTTAATTACACAATTAAACAAAAAATATTTAGCAAATAAAAAAAACCCTTAAATTAATTGGGAAAGGGAGAGACTGAGAGATGGGTGATGAAGTGGGTGTATGAGTGTGAAAGAGAGAGAGAGAGAGAGAGAGAGCAGAAATATAGAGTAGAGAAGAGAGTTGTGAAAGAAAGAAAAAAGAAGAAGGAGAAGAAAAAGGAGAATGGAACACGGTCTGTTTTAATGAATAATTGGAGTTTACGCAACAAATCGCACAACCTACTTTGATGATTGGGGTTTCCCCACGAAATGGGCAAAGTTACTAAAGTCGTCTAACAAACAGGTGTCTATAGGGTTTAGAACAGGTTGTGGTGGGTCTTTGCCCGAGGACGCATAAGATAAAACTAAACTATGAGATTTAGGGATTAATCATTCATATTATTCTTCTCCCTTAAGGAGGCAATATATAAAAAATGTATTTTGAGACAAGGAACATTGAAGGAATCCTAACTAAATTTGGCAATATTCCATTGGCCAAGGTAATTTTGCCCAACGAAATTTGGTTCTTTGGGCAAATGATTCGTGTCATAAGATGTACCATCGAACCCAAGACCTTTCAATTACAAGTCGTCGGACAAATGATGCTAGTGTCATAACATGTACCTTTGAATCAAAGACCTTTCACTTACAATTAATAAAGAATATCAAACCACAATAGGGCTAGTGTCATAACATGTATATTGAATGATGAGATACCAAGTGGTAAATATCGAGGTCTAAAAAATGGACATGTGTTAGCGCGGTATTGGTTCATGTCAAAGGGGTGAACATGAGAGTTGATGTAGAACATATGTTCGACAAGCGTAAAGTTAGAAGTAAGGTCTAAACATTTCAGATTTTGGCTCTAGTGCCTAAGTATAGAATGTCATATAACTTGAAATTCTGTAGTACTTAAGTGAGTTTTAGGAAAGAACTAGTGGCTTTCCACTAATTAACGCCATCATGTATCCTGTTAGCATGCACAACCTTTCAACCCAAAAGATGATATGAAAATGGTCTATCAGAAATGATGCTAACTGCTCGTTATGTCAATCTACAACAAAATCGTTGACTCTGAGCAATTGCATCCTGCTTGCATTCAAATCCATGCAACCAATATTTTTCATTCACATATTAAAATAAATATATAATATACAATTTTCAACAAGCATGTGACCTGTCGTTGCATCACAAGTCAAATTCACTACTTTGTTGTGATATACGAGAATTCTTAAACGAATTTATTTCTTTCTTTCCCATCCCAAAACATCATTCAAAGATTTGAGGATATTTTAGTATTTTGCTTCTTATTAGATTTCCTAGCAAATTAATAGGGTTGTGATGCCTTATGAAAGCATCCTTTTGTGGTGCTACAGTTGTTATTTTAATTATTATTTGTTCATCCAATAAATTTTTATGTTTTCTCACATTTCAATGGATATCAGATTGTTAGTGGATTATGGCATAGGTTTTTTTTTTCAATTTCTTTTAGTCTACGACTCTACATCCATGGCGCACGGTCTCTATACTATATTACCTTGTTCGATTTTTCCATTTAATTACTCGAAGAGTAGTTGCAAGTACTGTCTTTGGTAAAAATGGTAATGTTAGGGAAACTAAATTTTTAAACCAAATTCTGTAACCAAGTGATGTGGTTGTTGATAATTGAATTGTTAAGTGTTGATTAACATGCTTATTTTTTATTGACACGTCATTTGATTTGCAAAATTGATTTAATAATCTGATCTCCCTAGTGACCACCTATAAAATATTAGAGGATTGCAATCTACATTCTCTTATATATAAAGCCGGAATCGCACAATTAGTGATCACCTATATAAAGAACATTATCCAACAAATAATGAATGATTGTAGTCATATTGCAGGATCAAAAGAAAGAAGAGAGAAGAGATAGCAATGAGATTGTACCAGAACATAGAACTTAAAATTGGAAATGAAAGAACCATTGGGAAAAAAAGATCGTGCAGTGTTGCTTATGTTATTGAAGTGGCAAGGGTGATTATTGGTGTGCTAGACCACCATGTTCTTTCCAAGCACATATTCACTCTCATAATTATCTCATTCCCTTCCATATTTAGCTAACCAAATCTCCTAATCTCTAATCTTAGTACTGTAAATAGTAGCCAAAGAATGATGAAAGGAAGACACCAGCCAAAGAGCCAACAACGGATAAGGTAATGGAATCGGTACTTGACGGTGTAGGAGCTGGAGCTGAGTCCTTCCCTTTGCTAGGGGCAGGAGCAGGAGCTGATGAGCCCTTTGGAGAATGAGCGCCATGCTTGTCCTTTTTAGCTTCCAAAACGACACTCATCAAGGCAGCAACGACAATGATGGCAATGGTGATCTTCTTCATGTCCATGATGACGTTGATGATTGGTGATTGTGAACTTTGAAGTGATAGTAATTAAGTTGGGTGCGTTAGAGAGAGACGAATAACGAGAAAACTTGATACTTCTGCTCTGTTGGTTAAGGATTCAAACGAGATGAATACTGAGCAATTAATGAACAAATTTATAGGGAACATGTTGGTTATTATTAGAAATAACACTTGGAATACCAGTTGGTGTTAGTTACGAATAGGTAGCTAGCTAGGTTTATACGTGCTTGGTTTTGCATGGTAATAGGAATTGAAAGGTCTTTTTTGGACATCAGCCTAACCCTTTTAAATTTTCAAACTCCTGTAAAATGTCACTAACCAAGTATTTTCAAGGAAAACAAAGAAAGAAACAAAACCAGCATAGGAAGAGAGAATAACAAGTCTATTCAATGTCTTGCTGACCTAGTGACCTCCGATCGGGAGACCGCCGGATGTGCCGGTCAATTTTTTAGTTTTTTTTTTCTTTACTACCAAAAAAAAAAAAAAAAAAAAAAAAAAACACTTTCTAGATGAAAGGACTTTGTTGAGCCAAATAAGGTTTTTTCGGCAATTTCAGTTAGGCAAAGGTCATCACTCAAATGTTTGCCAGATGAATATTAAAACTCAGTCTGCAAATATAATTTGTCCGAAGACAATTTAGTCGAACCAAGAGCATTGACCAACTTAGCCCAATGAATCAAACTTGCCCAATGAATCCGGATCGGACTGCCTACATATCCATAAAAGGAATCAAATTGTGTGTAGTTCGGATGGTGATTGTTCTTATTTAAGCCACTTGGAGAGACTTGTGAGGGGTTTTCCTTTTGTTTACAGGGGCTCTTCTTCTCGCCATCGGTTCTTCAGTTTCTTTGGTATTTGACCTTTCACTGCTTGTCGTTATAGTTAGGTAGCGGGCAAGGGTTTGTCGGCAGCTGGAGTTTTGCACATGTTGTGTAGTCATTCTCGACCGAGGATAACGTTGTAAGAAGACGGATTGTCCATCACATGGAAGGTCACCAGATGTTCAAACGGTTTTACATGTACCTTGAGCTGCATTGTTTCCATAGAGTAGAGTGATATGGTGGAGAGGAATAAGAGTTCACTCTTAATGGAAGCACCAAAGGTTGGAACTAGGGGTGGGCAAACGGGCTTTGGACCCGCGAGTCGGGGTACGTCCATGTAGTTCGGGGCGGGTCCAAATATTGTAAACTCAGATTGAGGCGGGGCAGGGCTCTGTAATAAGCGGGGCGGGGCGGGGCGGATCCCAATATATGAGAAAATGGGCCCCCGGCCTGGACCGATTCAATTGTCCATTATATGAGATTAAATCTCCACCATGTATTTCTTAAACATTAGATCACTCTCTCCACTGTTTTCATTCTTTTTTAGTCTCTCCACCTCTCTCGATTCCTCGAAGACTCAAATTGAAGTATCGAACTCGTCTCTCAACTCGAATTCGCAACGGTAACGGTTGCACAATACTTCATTCGTCCACCCCTCGTCTCTTGGTCTCTCCTCTGTCAACTCTGTCTTCCAACTTACCCATCTCGATACACGACCTCGAGGTCTTTCTCTCTCCCTACTCAGACCACCACCATCATATCTTCTCAACTCCGACCACCATTATGCTATTATGTTCGAAGTCTTCATTTTTAAGGTATTGATTTTTAGATATTTAGGATTTAAGGTTTTCTAGATATAGGAATTTTGGGGGAGTGGACCTAATAATTTCTAGTTGTCTTTTGATGGAATCTACTAATTACTTTTCTAATTTTGAAGCTTTGCGTTTTGTTTTTTTCTTAAACGAGATTGGAATTATGAGAATTTTTAGATTTGGGACGTTGGGGATCGGTGGGCAAATATTGGGGTGGCTCAATACTAACATGTTTATCAGTATGTGTGTTCTCTTTTGGGGTGTTGAGGAAGAACACTTTTTGTGATTGAAAAATTTGGAAATTTTATTTGTTTTTAACTGATTGATGAAATTGTGTGTCCGCAATATTGCGTTTTTGCGATTTTGATAATTGGTGTTAATTGTTGAATCCGACTATTTGACGAAGCTATTGATTGAATCTGACTGTTTTAGAAAGAAAAAAAAAGGATTTGACCCATGGACCCGTCTCGAATCGGCCTGTTTTAAAAAGGTTGAGTTAGGACTAGTTCCAAAACTCAAACTTCCTATAACCAGCCCAACCTGCCTTTTTGCATTTTAAAACGGGTCCAGTCTAGTTCCTTCAAATTTGGACTCGGCCCAACCCGTGCCCAACCCTAGTTGGAACTAAATTCACGCACTGCTGTGAGTGGTGGTTATGCACAAGCTCAAGCAATTTGTAAAACAGTAAACAACAGTGAGCAAGCCTGAGACCACTAGGGATGTGATGGCCAAAGGTTCTCCGATGGTCAAGTTAGCGAATAGTTTTGGACTCAAGCAGTGAACAAGAGAACTTAAGTGTTTAGATTGCGTTATCCAAGATGAACCCTAGATAGTTGTATTTATACTGTGAGAGATAGACCTTTTTAGGATAGAATCATTGTTCTAACCCGAAAAAATCCTAGAGGATATCTAGAAGTAGATATTGCACCCTCTTAGGAGTTATGGCTACTTACGGTGCATGTCAATCCCTAGATTGTAGGAACTCCAAGACTTATAAAATCTAATTGAGTCCATATAAGGATCAAATCATGTCTTGCAGAATAAGCATGGTTAACCAGCGGAATCGCTTGGACTTCGCCTCTTACCCAGGAATAGGATGATGGTGGCACAACTACTCCGTCTAATCCAACTCCACCCGGTGTTAATGAGTCCATGATTGAACTTTTGAGGTAATCGTATTCGGATCAGTCTTACTCCAGCCATAAAAAACTATGGTCCCACACCATCCGTGTTTATTAAGAAGTTACATTCCAGATTTGCGATTATTGCAGTTTATGTTGACGATATGAATCTCATTGGTATTCCCAAAGAGCTTGAGAAAATTGTTGCTCACTTAAAGTCAAAATTTGAGATGAAAGATCTTAGGAAAACTCTATATTGTCTCAGCCTGAAGATCGAGCATTGTTCGGATGGAATCCTATAAAGCTAAGCCTTCCAGTACTTCTATAGTCGTTCAAACGCTAGATGCTAAACGAGATTGTTTCAGTTCTAAGGAAGACATGGAAGAAATTTTGGAGCTTGAAGTTCCAACCTTAGTGCAATTAGTGCTTTATTATACTTAGCTCAGTATATTAGACCACATCTCATTTGCTGTGAATATTTTGGCAAGATACAGCAATGTGCCTACACGTAGACACTGAAATGGTGTTAAAGACTTTTTGCGCTACATAATGGTACGACAGATAAGGGATTGTTCTACCCCTACAAATCCTTGAGAGAATTTGCCGCCCTCCCCCTCAACACTACTACGATGTTAGCTTTAGGTGGCGGATGATGGTGGCAGATATTAGAAAAATCTTGTCGGATAAATTATATCCGACACATCATGTAATTAGTGGCGGATATTAGAAAAATCTTGTCGGTTATATCCGACATAAAGTCCTGGCGAATATTTAGTGGCGGATATAAGAAAATACTGTCGGTTATAACCGATAGTATTTTTGAATCTTTTTTTTTAATATCTTTGATAGATTCTGGCGGTTTTTAAGTTAATGGTGGCGATTATAACCGATAGAAATTAACTATTTTATTATTTTACTTTCTGGTGGTTATTATTTTAGTATTCTGGCGGTTATAACCGACAGAAATGAAAATTTTATTATTTTAAAATGTTATATTGATTAAAAATAAATAAATAAACCCATATTTAAAATAAAAAAATTTCACTCATGACCCTAAAGTCTAACGAACCCAATTCTCACGAACCATAAATTTTCTGAGAGAATAATAACAACAGACTACAATCTGAAGCTCTATCATTTTTGTAATAAGGATTATGCTCCCTCACCGGCAAGCAACAAGATACAAAGAAATTCAAACAAATTTTTTCAATACGTCACAAAGCACATTGTCTGGCACATAAACACAAATGAACATCTGGTGTACTATCATGTCTGATTTTATTATTTTAAAATGTTATATTGATTAAAAATAAATAAATAAACACATGTTTTAAATATTTTTTTTTCACTCATGGCCCGGTCGGATATAACCGACATGAACAAAACAAAATTTTGGACGGCCGCCAAAATAATCTCTGAATGTTTTTTTTTTTTTTTTTTTTTTGCGATTTTTTACACATGCTATCTCGGAGTTTATACAAACATATTTGACAGTTGGATTGTTGAAACTAGTTTCGTAGAATGCCTATCCTATCAAATTGATAGATTTAACAAACACTTAAGAGTTATTGTTATACTTCCATTAAGTATAAAATAAGATTTATCCACTAGTGTAAATATTTTAAATTGAAGATCGAATTCATTCATTGCATTCTTATAGGATCGAGGAGTGTAGTTGCAAAAAATCATCAAAATCGGAGCTAAAATAACCGTTAAATTGTGATTTTTCGTTTATAACCATAAAAAAATTTTGTCCCGTTACCTAATCTCTGAATGTTTGTTTTTTGCGATTTTTTACGCATGCGATCTCGAAGTGTGTACAAACAAGTTTGATGGTTGGATCGTTGAAAAACGTTTCGTAGAATGCGTATCGCATCAAAATGGTAGATACCAACACTTAGAGTTAATGTTATACTTCCCCATCAAGTATAAAATAAGATTTTGTGGTATCCATTAGTGTAAATATTTTAAATTGAAGATCGAATTCATTCAATGCATTCTTATAGGATCGAGGAGTGTAGCTGTAAAAAATCATCAAAATCGGAGCTAAAATAACCGTTAAATTGTGAAATGTTATTTATAACCGTCGAAAACTTTTGTTTTGTTACCTAATTTCTGAATGTTTGTTTTTTGTGATTTTTTACGTATATGATCTCAGAGTGTGTACAAACAAGTTTGACGGTTAGATCATTGATAAAAGTTTTGTAGAATGTGTATCGCGTCAAAACGGTATATTAAATAAACACTTAATAGTTAACGTTATACTTCCATTAAGTATAAAATAGTGTAAATATTTTAAATTGAAGATCAAATTTATTCATTACATTCTTATAGGGTCAAGGAGTGTAGCTGTAAAAAATCATTAAAATTGGAGCTAAAATAACCGTTAAATTGTGATTTTTCTTTTATAACCATAGAAAACTTTTGTTCCGTTACGTAATCTCTGAATATTTGTTTTTTACGATTTTTTACATATGCAATCTCGGAGTGTGTACAAATAAGTTTGACGGTTGGATCGTTGAAAAAAGTTTCGTAGAATGCATATCGCGTCAAAACGGTAGATTAAACAAACACTTAGAGTTAATATTATACTTCCATCAAGTATAAAATAAGATTTTGTGGTATCTACTAGTGTAAATATTTTAAATTGAAGATTGAATTCGTTCAATGCATTCTTATAGGGTCGAGGAGTGTAGCTGTGAAAAATCATCAAAATCAGAGCTAAAATAACCGTTAAATTGTGATTTTTCGTTTATAACCGTCGAAAACTTTTTTTTCGTTACCTAATCTCTAAATTATTTTTTTTGCGATTTTTTACGTATGCGATCTTGTAGTATCTACAAACAAGTTTGACGGTTAGATCATTTAAACTAGTTTCGTAGAATGCATATTTCCGTTAAATTTGCCTAAATTTTTAAGTGGGAAAAGTAATTTGTGCTAAATTTTTATTTATGTTTTTAAAGTATTGATTAGACAATATTTAGTTTGTGTGATGACATTTTCATTGTACAATTATCTTTTTGTTTCTTTATTGCATATTTTACATGGATTATTATCTATTAATCAAACAATTATTTATTTAATTTTTAAAAATGTAGTCTATTTAAATACATATTATTTATTTATTTATTAAACTAAACAATTATTATTTTATTATTTAAAATCGTAACAAAATTTAGGGGGGAATTAAAATTTCGGGAGGGAATTTAAAATTTTGGGAGGGAATTTTGGGGGGATTTATGGAGCCATTTTTTTCCTGTCGGTTATAACCGACAGTAATGAAAGCTTTATGTCGGTTTTAACCGACATCAATGAAAATTTTCAGAATAAAACCCATAAATCTCTTCCTTGCGTCGGTGCCTTCTCCATTCCCCATTTTCTCCTCTCCTCATTTCCTTCTCCTTCTCTTCTCCCCTTCTCCTTCTCGCTTCAAACCCCTTCTCCTACTTCCAACACCTCACCACGCCACGGGCGCCGCTGCCACGACCACCCCCTCTCCGACCAATGGGCTCTTTCCCAACACACACTCCACTGATGGGTCCCACACGGTGTACTCTCACTCGGTTCCCTTATCGGCGGTGATCTCGCCACTTGAGCCCCCCCAAAAGGAAGCGAGGGCGGCCCAGAAAGTAAGGCACGCCGGAGCAGGCTCTTGAGGCCAAGAAGGCAGCGACGACGTCGTCTCATTCCTCGACCTCCAAGGAGAATAAGGACCAACACAGTGTCGTCTAGCCTTCGTATTCTGGGTCGACCAAGAAATCCCAGAAGTTTTCTTTTGGTGGGTTGCAAATAAATACCCTTTTAGATTTTTTCTGCAGTTACTGAAATTCTTCGTTTTTTGCTACTAATTTCTTCAATTTCGATATGGGTTTTGAATTTTTGGTTGCACTGCTGCGGAAAGATTGAAACTTATTGGTTCTGGGCGCGTGTTCTGAAAATGCCCAACTTGTGTTTGGTTGTGAAATTTCGGATTCTTGGCGGCTTATGTTGCCAATTGCTTCGATTTTATGTGGGTTTTTTTATTTGCATTGTGTCTAAGTGCTTTGCCCTATTTTCTGATTTTTAATTATTTTCTTAATCTACCATTTTCACTATGCATTTGTTGATTCTTGTCAGGAAAAGATACGTGTCAAACTTCTGATTCCTTTTTAAGTCATGTATAATTTTTTGTACAATTCAGCTGGCAATCGTGGGGGATATAATCTTTCCAAAGAAGTAAAAGATGCTGGTTTTGGCATTGATCCTGAAGAAATTGCATCCTTTGCTCGATCTCATGATACGAAGGGTTTGGAAGGACACGGAGGAGTATCAGGATTAGCAGGAGAGGTTTCTGTATCGTTGAAAGATGGTGTTGTTTCAAGCAAGATACCTATTAGGCAGAATAGAATTGGCTTAAACTGATATGCAGAGAAACCTTCCAAGTGGTTTACATATTTTTTTTATTATTAATATATTTTCTGTCGGTTTTATACGACATAGAATGTTCTTATTTATTCATTATTAATAAATTTTATGTCGGTTATATCAGACACAAGTTCTGTCGGTTTTAGAGTATTTTCTGTCGGTTTTATCCGACAGAGAATGCTTTTATTTATTCATTATTAATATATTCTCTATCGGTTATATCCGACACAATTTCTGTCGATTTTAGAGAATTTTCTGTTGGAAAATTCATTTCCTGATGCTAGCAATTATGTCGCTTATTATATTCGTCACTGCATCCATTTTCTGTCGGATTTTAAGCAAAATCCCACAGTAATATAAGTTTCTTGTCGGTTTTTGGACCGACAGTTATAGGTATTTTTGTAGTAGTGCAACCCCCCTATGCTCACGCGATCCTCGAGTTGATTCTCGCCTAATTGCTTACGCTGATGTAGACCCGTACAAGACACGTTCTCAAACAAGTTGTGTCTTTACCAATGGAGACACCAAATATCTTGGGGTCTACCAAGCAAACATTAGTTGTGACTTCTTCGAACCATGTTGAGACTCTCACCCTGCATGAAGCTACTCGTGAATGCTTTTGTCTAAGAGCAGTTATTGAACATTTCGAAGTACCAGCAGTCTTTTCTACGTCCTTGACGTCCCTACAATGATTTATGAGACAACGCTGCATGTATCGACCAGATTAAGAAGGGATACATCAAGGGAGACAACACTAAGCACATTACGCCAAAATTCTTCTTTTTATATCAATAATAAAAATATCAGAACATTGAAGTCAAGCAAATCCGTTCCCAAGATAACCTAGCCGATCTCTTCACAAAGTCATTTCCAAAGTCCACTTTTAAGAAGCTCGTCCAAGGAATCGGTATGCATAATTTTTTTTTTTTATTTGAATCGCTTGTAGTTCTCATTTTTGGAAGTTTTGTCAAACTTAGGTAGAGTATCTACAAGGATACTTACTTGATCTTAATATACTCTTTTCCCTACGATTATGAGCATTTTCCTCATTGGGTTTTTGCTACTTATCGAGGTTTTACCGAGGCACCCATCCTGGGCTAGTCCTACCCTTGTGAGGATTCCTACTTTCATCTCATATGTTTAGTTTTGATATTATGCGTACTTCTCACATTTCTCCTTAGTCTATGGGTTTTTCTCCCATATGGGTTTTACCATAGCGAGGTTTTGTAAGTTTTACTACCAATGCATACTTCGTTAATTTGAAACTCGCATTCACCCGTTGTGTCGACGACTTCATCAACTCGTCTTACTTCACTGCTGAAGACCTAATCTGATGTGTTGTTTTCAGTATTTACAAACTCAAGGGAAAGTGTTGTAGTCCTGATTTAATTATGAATGTGATTGTGAGATAATAGAAAATCCTTATGGGATTCTACTATATCTTATCTTTAGATAGTATCATGTTTAAGTTGTAATCCTCATTGGGTAAGGAATTTACTTCGTGTTCTACTATAAATACAGGCACAATGGGGTGAGATCAAACACACCTCATAATTACATCAAACGCTCATAAATTTTGGGTAGATATCCGTACATAACCTTAAAATAAGATAGTCTATTGTCTTGCTATACATGTTATGCATATATATTCAAATGTTCACTGGACATAAATATATAACCAATTATTCAAATTGACATCAAACAGCTTAGGCTATAAAGTCGTAATTATAATCAATTCATCCAAAGATATATAGAATTGTACAGTACCATTCAAATTAGCAGAGATGTCATGTGGTACATTACTACATTACCGATTAACAATAAAATACTCAAAGTAGGAATATAAGAATGCTGAAGACATAATAAGGCAAATGTCAATACCAACAATGTCCATACATAACCAACAGCTCCACTACATTTCCCAAACTCAAATCTCCAAATTCATCCATTCATTCTAACAAAAAACAAACGCAGTGAGAGAGACCAACACAGACGAAAATATAGAAGCCATGCAAACCGGCAAAGCAAACGCCGCTCCGGTCTCCAACAATGGTGAAGGCGTAATAGCTGAATCGTCTGCCGTAATTTTGGTAGCATAAAGCAATGCAGCAACCATAATAACAAGAACTTTTGCTGGAATTGTTCCGAAACATGCCATTTTCTCTGTAAATAAAATTGGCCGAAAAACTGAAACAATTGGACAAAGATAGAGAAACAAAAAAGTAACCAATTATTGTGATTGTGTGTTTATTTTGTAGAAGAGCAATGTGGTAGATGAATTTATAGCAGTCAGTTTAGTATGTGACACGTTCTTCAGTTTAACCAGGTCCATCGAATGTGAAACTTTAGTTTTTGCCTTCCTTTTCTGTCATGGCTAGTGGCGACCAATAAAAGCAATTAGCAGATAGACATGGGAACTACAGAACTTTTGGATGAATGATAAGAAATTTGGTGTGCGATCACCTTTCATACACTCAACCCTTTGTAATTTGTGATGTGCTTTTTTTGGTACAGAATAATTGTGGGTTCGCACTAGTTAATTTATCCGTCTATTATCAAATAAAATCCTCATCACCAAATATCATAGACCAAATGTGAGGTATGCAAGTTGGCTAAGACAGTGTGCTCACCCATTTGCACTCCAAGTTCGAATTTTTCTTTTTACAGTTTAGAATATTGTTTTGTAAAATAAAAATATCAAAAACAAGGGCACCATATATTGATATAAGTTTGGTGTGTAATTGTCAGCCTTAAAAGGCGCAAGATTAATACTAGAACCTATGGTTCAACAAATGAATTGATACTTTTCAAGCAAACATTTTTGGCTTCCCAATTTGGTGGTGCTCTTCCTTTTCCTTCCTTTTGTTATGATGAAGGTTGTTGCAGAAAATGTGATATGCCAGTACTTTAATAGGTGGGTTAATAATTAGGGAATAAGGTAAGCTGTGATTTGTAGTTTCTGGTGTACAACCAAAATGTTAATATATCACTGTTAAATAGCAAACTTATACTAGGAGAAGAAGCTAATTAATGTGTCTTATAGTTTTCTTTCTCTCTTTTCCTCACAAGTTCACAATTGGACTTCAACCACAAGAGATTGGGAAAATAGGGAATCTGAAATTAACTAAACCTTGAATTTTGAAAGGAAATTGGTTTTGTTTTGCAATGTTATTGTTAAACATAAATGAAAAGATATGCTTTCTAGTTTCGAGTGATTTTTTGTAGAGACGATCTTTGAGGGAAAACTTAAAAGATGAACGGTTGGATTGTTGAAACAATGTGGGGTGGGTTGTATAAAGGACCTCAAATAAGCTTATTTAAGAGATCCCTCAACAGAAGAGGACTGTATATATAGATGGGTCCGCTGACGATACTATTTTCAAATCCCATTTAATTTGAACATTAAAATGTAATGCAATGACGTCCAACTATAATATACTACCTTAACAATGTAATCTAACGTCCACATCGTAACGGGCAATCATGGTATTGTAATAGCAAGGTCATTTGCTATAATAAATATAACGTTAAGATAATTATGTAACCTTAGAATGTAAATTTGAATAATTATGGTGTATGACGTCCATACCGTAAAGGACAATATTGGCATAGTAATACGAACGTCATTTGGTAATTAAATATAATGTTAAAATTATCCTTGAAGTGTAAATTTGAACAATTACAGTGTAACCTTACCTTCATGTTGTAACACGATAACGATGTTGTGTAAAGTTTATATTTTTCCCCAGTAATAACATATGTCTTGTTGGAGTAGTTATGTTTTTATTTAAATATTCATATATATATATATATATATATTTATGTTTTGTTTTATTAGAAATAGTAAGTATATAATTGTTAATTGCTATTAACCTTATCAGTTAATAAGGAGTAATTGGCACCACATAAATATGTTTTGAGATTCCTTCTCTGTATAGAGAAGAAGAACAAGTCTTTATCCATTATCCTCCCATATGAAGGAAAAATTTTGTCCTAGCTAAGAACAAGTAAGAACATTTGAATACATATGCAAACTATTAACACATTAAAGTAGGCATGCATTCAAAAACAATTCATAAAACCCATGACTTTCAAAGCCTAGTATATGGTGAACCAAAAGACTCTTTAACAACATTAAAGAGAATGAAGAATTTAGAGATTCTTTACCCTTGAAGCTCATCCTTGTTTACACAAGGGATTCACCCAAGTGGAGGGCCTTCAAGTCACCTCCAAGCTCCTTGGATCTTGCTTGTGATTTCCTTCTCCTTTTGTGCTCCTTTGGTCCTTGAGGATGTAAGGAAAGGATCTCCAAAAACACCAAAGGTTTGGTGTCTCTAAGTCTCCACACCAAGGGTGAGGTGTGAAGATGAAATGGATGACTTAGAGAAGAAAAGATTGCTAGATGAATCTCCTCTAAGTGGCCGGCCTCCTTGTTAAAAAGAGAGAATAGGTTTCACCTCTTTTCTTACAAGAAAAACCCTAATGAGAAAAATAGCTATAAAGTTGTTTTTATAACTCTTTTCTTAGGTGAGTGGCAAACTTGCAATTAAGCAATCCTTCACCCTCTCCTCACCATGGCCGGCCTCTTTGTTGTGATTGGGCTTATTGCCCATTTTGTTTTAGTTGTCATACAACTTAAACATAATGGGCCTTGTGGACCAAAACACTTTTGGGCCCCGAAACCCAAAACCAACTTAAAAGCCCAATACGAACCTTTCGTAAAATTAATTAACTAATTAATTAATCTTGACCATTTTTCAATTAAACCATTTAATTGCATATCCATTTCATTTGTATTTCTTCACTTTCATCCTTACTCGGTGTACGATCCATTAGGTTCCAATTAGCGAGGCAGTGGGCGATCGTTACTCTTAACGATCGATTGTGAATTAAAACTACATTTCAATTCTCCCTTTGATTAGTGTTTGCTAATCTTCAAGGCTTCCACAAACCATGAGTGACACCTAGCAGCATATCATGGTTACCCAAGCTAAGTAGAAGTGATTGGAGAACCTATCCAATTACAACTACAACGCAATACGGTCCTTCTCTAATACCATACTCTTAATCACATTGTTTGAGTGGTAGTTTGTTTCATGTCTACTATCCAATGTGATACTTTTCTATATGATTCAACTGAATATGATTTGGAACAAACTTCCTAAGTCATATTCATATGCTTTGGCCAAAGACTCTCGAATCATATCTTAGAGTATTCTCCTTCCACCATGGAAGGTTAGAGATCCCTTGTTGTGCATTCATATGCCTACATGACTAGATAGCTTGATCCCAACAATGTCGTGGACACTCCAATGGAATGCCATTTAACATGATCAAAGATCAATGACCTAACCATTAGACATCTATGATGCCTCAGGTCAAATGACTACTTTGCATATTGTGACTATCGAGTTCTTACGTGACATGTATGTTTGAACTCTCTTTTGATCGTTGTTCAGTGTACTCGATTACTCTTTCGAGCACCTATGTGTTTGTCTTAGTGTCCAACACTAAATGACTTGAGACTTGTCATACTCGCGCTTGAGTCGACATAACACATACTAACCTTAGCGGATTGTCAATGCCCAATTGGCAATCCTATGGCTAAGAACGTTTTAGGAATGAACATAAGAGAAAGGTCTCGTTAATCTAACTTACTTAAATCACTTATCTCTTACATCAAATACATTCATTGGATTCCCTTATTGCTTAAACACAAGATACAACAAATAGTGATTAACAATAAGCTTTGCCCTTTATTAAACATATAAAAGTTTAATACAATAAGTATTCCAAAAGCTATTACATCAAATGAGTGGCTTTGTGGGCATACTTCCAACAATTTCCCACTTGCACTCAAAGCCATCCTCCCATGTATCTAATACCCATCTTTTCCATATGGCGGTCAAGTTGGATTTGAGACATTGGCTTCGTTAGTGGATCTGCTACGTTATCGGCTGAGGCAACTTTGAGGATGTTGACTTTCCCCTCGGCAGCATATCTTCTAATGATATTAAAGCGCCTGTCAAAATGCTTGTTTTTTTTATGTGCCCTGGGTTCCTTGGTTTGAGCTATCGCCCCACTATTATCACAGTACAAAGTTACTGGTGATGTAATGGTTGGAACCACTCCAAGTTCAGTAATGAACTTCTTCATCCAGAACGCTTCTTTGCCGGCTTCAGCTGCAGCGACATATTCAGCCTCTGTCGTGGAATCAGCAATTACACTTTGTTTCTTGCTTTTCCAGCTGACAGCCCCACCATTCAGAGTGAATACATATCCGGAGTTGGAACTTCTATCATCGACGTCAGATTGGAAATCTGCGTCTGTATAGGCTTCCACTCGCAACTCTGTCGCTCCTCCATAAACGAGGAACATGTCCTTAATTCTTCTTAAGTACTTGAGGACTGTCTGGACAGCTGCCCAGTGTTCTGATCCTGGGTTAGATTGATATCGACTAGTAATGCTCACAGCATATGCGATATCAGGCCTTGTGCATATCATGGCATACATGAGATTTCCTATGGCGGAAGCATAAGGAATAGTATTCATTTGCCGTATCTCTTCAGGAGTCTTAGGTCCCATGGACTTAGAAAGGTGAATTTCATGTCTAACAGGAAGAAAACCTTTCTTAGATTGTTCCATCTGGAACCTACTTAGCACCTTATCAATGTACATAGATTGGGATAATCCAATTAGTCTTCTGGATCTATCACGATAGAGTTTTATCCCAAGTACATAAGATGCATCTCCCAAATCTTTCATGTGGAAGGTTTTGGACAACCACACTTTTACAGAAGAAAGTACTGCAGTGTCATTCCCGAATAGTAATATGGCATCTACATATAACACTAGGAATACTACTGCTTCCCCAACGACCTTTTGATAAACACAATTGTCGTCTTCGTTTTGAGTAAAACCAAACGTTTTGATTTCAGTGTCGAAACGAATGTTCCAGCTCCTGGAGGCTTGCTTAAGTCCATAAATGGACCTTTGAAGCTTGCATACCTTAGTCTTTTCAGACTTAGATACGAAACCTTCGGGTTGAGTCATATAGAGCTCTTCCTCTAGGTAGCCGTTCAGAAAGGCCGTCTTCACGTCCATTTGCCATATCTCATAATCATGGTACGCAGCTATAGCAAGCAAAATCCGAATGGACTTAATCATGGCTACAGGAGAGAAGGTTTCTTCATAGTCTCTTTGCCTGTAACCCTTGGCTACGAGTCTAGCCTTATAAGTCTCCACGTTCCCATCAACGTCTATCTTTCTCTTGAAGACCCATTTGTTTCCAACAGGTAATATACCTTCTGGAGGGTCTACAAGAGTCCAGACCTGATTTTGATACATGGAATCCATCTCGGATTTCATGGCCTCTTGCCATCTCTTTGAATCAATGTCGGACATTGCTTCAATGTAGTCCCTAGGGTCCTCCTTTGTGTCATTGCCACCTAGAAGGTGCAATTCCGCAAATTCATTATTTAAGCCATACCTCTTAGGTGGCTTACTACCCGTTCAGAGCTATGTGGAGCTAGGGGTTCAGGAACAGGGTTGTCAACTTGTCGAGTGCTTGTTTGTGGTTCATCATTAATCTCATTAATTTCCATCTCTTTGCTTATAGTTCCTTTGAGAACAAATTCGTCCTCTAGAAACTTAGCAGTTCTGGCGACAAAGACTTTCTGGTCATCAGGATGGTAGAACTCATATCCCATAGTTTCTCTAGGATATCCCACAAAATAGCATCTTACTGATCTCGCTTCAAGCTTAGTAGCCTCAAGCTTCTTGACATATGCTTCACAACCCCAAATCTTAATATGATTAAGACTTGGCTTTCTTCCATGCCATATCTCATAGGGCGTTTGTGAAACTGACTTGGAAGGTACTCTATTAAGCAAGTAAGCTGCTGTATATAGAACGTATCCCCAGAATGTTAATGGTAGATCAGCGGAACTCAGTGGCACGCTATCCTTTTCCAGTAAATGGAGATTTGGTCATCTTCCCTTTCAAGCAACATTCACAAGTACCCATCTGGTCATTACCTAATGGGTGGATATATCCGTCTTTCAATATCTTGTGAATCTTATCAAGGTTCACATGTCCAAGTTTAAGATGCCACATTAGGGGTGGGCACGGTTTGGTTCGGTGCGGTTTTGAGTGAAACCAAAACCGAAACCAAATTTTTTTGCGGTTTGGTTCGGTACGGTTTTGAAGCCAAAACCGAAATGAAACCAAACCATTTGGTTCGGTTCGGTGCGGTTTCAAACGGTTTCGGTTTGGTTTTTAAGAAAATATTTACAATTTGCAATTTAACATATTAATAAGCATTTCCTATTAGCAATAGGAAAAAGACATTTGTTATATAAACAATTAGCATGTTCCATGCAGTTGTGATGTTAAAATATGTTTGTGCAACAAAATGGTGTCCCGTACAAAGTATAACATAAAACAAGTTGAATACCTTTGAATTCTTTAAACATGAGCGAAACTTTCTAGAATATGTGATATCATGCTTCAAATGAGTGGACTTCATTATATCATTGTTCGACTCTTGATAACAAGATTAGTCCACCCTTGTACATGTGTGTGTGTGTGTGTGTGTGTGTGTGTGTGTGTGTGTTTGTGTGTGTGATGGTATAAAGTAACAAAGGTCCTTCAAGTTAATGAACGAAAGAAAAGTGATGAATGATGATATTCTAGTGTGGTTGTGTCCATACTAAGTGCATGGGTTCTAATAAACAACCAATTAAAACATGAAATTTAATATGGACATTTAATTAAATGTTTATTAATATTTGCGGTGCGGTTCGGTTTCGGTGCGGTTTTCAAAAGCCAAAACCGAAACCAAATCGTTTTCTATGTTGCGGTTCGGTTTCAAAACCGAAACCGTTCCAAAACCACAAAACCAAACCGTTCGGTGCGGTTCGATTTGGTTCGTGTTTCGGTTTTGGTTTTCAGTTCTAAGTGCCCACCCCTATGCCACATCTTTTCTTGGTTAACTTCTTCTCTAGCCCTTTTGGGTTTTGAGGTATTCCCGCCTGCAATACAGTGCATCCCACTATTCGTCTCTAGGTGAAAAAGTCCCTCTATCATATTACCATGAGAGATAATACGACCGTTCAAGTATAAAGTGCAACTCATTTTGTCAAACAATACTGAGTGCCCATCTCGTAAAAGCTTATAGATGGAAATCAAATTCTTTATACATGAAGGAAAATATAAACAATTTTTAAGTTCCAGGACTTCCCCAGAGGGTAGGTTAAGCATGTAGGTGCCTATTGCTTTTGCAGAGATTTTAGTGTCGTTCCCAACTAGCACAACCATCTCTCCATTGCGCAGTGACTTGCTCCCCGCTAGTCCCTGCATCGTATTACAGATATGTTGACTAGCGCCTGAATCAAATATCCAGGAACTGGAGCTCACTGTAAAAGAACTCTCTATGACAGAAATAGTCTCTTCAAAAGTTCGTGTCATAAGGCTCGCAATGCGCACCATGTATTTCTTCTTCCAACGTTCATCATTTCCACAATGAAAGCATGTTCCTTTGGATTTCTTTGCCTTCTTCTTATGCAACCTTTTCCTTGTGTTTGCATTCTCACTCCTACTGTCCATTTGAAACCTTTTTCAAATTTACAGCACATGTTAATCATCTCGTTTGAAGAATGATCGAATTTATTCACTTTATAGTTTACAATAAACTTAGTGAAATCATCCGAGAGAGATGCAAGGAAAAAGTCTTGGGCCATTTTCCCATCGATGGAAGTTCCTAAACTTTGAAGATCTTGAAAGATCCTTTCCATCCTTTGTCCATGTTTATAGACCGATGCCCCCTTTGCCATTTTGGCATTCATTAGACTACAAACATTTGAGAATCGTACATTACTAGTCTCATTGTCATGCATCTTATGCAAACTTTCAACCATGGCACAAGAAGTGTCCATGTGCTTATGTAGCTTCATAAGTTCCTCACTAAGTGAAGTGAGGATTAAGAATTTGGCTTGTAAATCATCCTCATAGTGTCTAACATATTTTTGACACTCCTCCTTTGAAGCTAGTTTCGTAGGAGGTACATGAGGAGGGGATTGCTTAAGCACATACAATATGTCTTTCACCTTTGAGACATTCTCAATGTGGCGATACCAAGCAAGGAAACGTTGGCCCCTAAGGGCCCTTTTGTCAAGTATAATGGTGGGTATAATTTTAGGCACATCGTTAACTACATAACATACAGAAATCGTATTAGATTGTTTGTTTTAAAACTACTTGATTGGGTCTTAAATCAAATAGCACCACCCACTATTTTTGGCAAATTCCACATCCCTCAATGGAATTCGAGAGTTATTTTGAACTCTAAGCGGGGTATGGAAGACTCACCATTACCAAGCCCACCTCACGATAATACGATGTTGGTTAGCAAAAATAATGATGAGAGAATAACGCTTTATTCATTTACAACTTTTGTAATTACCCATCTGTTTGGCCTCTAGAGAATGTTGCCTCACGATGATACGATGTCGGCTCCATTGCACTTAGTTAAGTTATTCCCACCATGCTTAGTTTGTGAAGGGGTTCAAGAATAGCCTCACGATGATACGATGTCGGCCATCCTCGTTGCCTACACTCACCTCATCATATGTTTATGGACTCCTCCTGGATGTAAGCACATACTTTGAACTTCCCCATGATAGGGTGAAGCCGGTGCATGAGTCACAAACGATTGGAGCCCACAACGGTGGAAGGCCTACGAAGAGATGTTCAAAACATCTCTCGCTTATCAACTTAATATTCGTTTGTTGAGGGAGTAGTTTTGGGCTACATCAAAATCATTTTAATCTTATTAAAAGAACTTGGGCCTATCACAACCATTGGTCCAAGTTAATATGAATTAGTAGTTTATAATACTCCCACTATTTCGATGAAACAAGCGAGACTATATGGAACTACTAACGAATGCATTGCATCCTCATATGGACTATATAGTCATATTAGGTTTTAGGATGATTATGAACCGTTTGATTTGATCCAACACGAGCCTTGTGTTGGACCTTGGGTTTAAGGTAGATAGTTGTTGATTTTAGTTACGCAAATAATCCAATTAAACCGTTATTTCCTATTGGGCGTTGGACCCAACTATTCCAATTTGCATACATATAAACAAAAAGGAATACATGAAATAATATTAAGGGCTTATGCCCTTTTACAACACAAATGATGGACTTATGTTCATTTACAACAAATTGAATTAATCAAATTACATTCAATTCTACACTATTAAACCCAAACATTCATAACGTAAAGCGGCCAATCACATAGCTCAATTATCGAGGCATTTGGTTCATAATCAATCATATTAACTAAGAAAGCAACTTAAACAATTGGTTTTCGGATTCATAGAATTGATTTAAATGGAACTAAATGAAATGAAAATCCAATTCTCATTAAAGAGACAAAACCATTTTGTTCTCATTTTATTTGGGCCAAAAGGAAACTATGACCACAACAATTGGGCCACAAAGCAAAAACAAAAACTTTTGGGTCACTTTGAAAAACACAAAAGTCCACAACTTCATGTAATTTCAACTAGAACCCAAAATTTTAATAATGTAAAAACATCATTAAATGAGCAAAACTCCTTTAGAGTTTTTGGGCCTAAACGTAAAAACGTAAACTTTTGGGTCAAAATACAAAAACACAAAAGTATCAAAACTTTATGTAATTGCATAAAAGGCCCAAAAACACCCCCACTAGGGGTTGGCCGGTTTTTGAGTGTGAAAGAGTGTGAAAGGGTTTTGGTGAAACAATCAAAGGTTTAATAAAGTTTTATGCAAGTAGAACATGCAAGTGGATTAGTTAGGTGAAGATAAGGTGATGGGTTTATGTGTAAGAAAATGTTTTGTAAAACTTTAATGGCATTTATCAACCCTCACCAATAATCTATCACCCATCCAAATAAACCAAAACTTGATGTAAAACAACAAACACTTTGAATCAAATCTTCAAACCTTTTTGTTCTTGGTAAGAAACTCAAGAACATTGAAGAACACACATGAAAACTCATAAGAGCTCCATGAATGTTTTCACACATTAAAACTCGAATTTTTACAACTCAAAAGAGGGCTAACATCCTAGGGTACTTAGGGGTTCCAAAAGTCACCTTAAAACCATTTTAACAAGACAAACATGAACCCAAAAAATCACCCTTTGGATTTGGCCGAATTTCCCAACATACATGGCACCAAATTTTAGTTCCAATATTCATGCCTAAATGAAATACATCTACAACATTTGAGATGCTAAATTTTCTAGCAAAATTTATATTCAAAAGCAAGAACAAAGCTTGTAACATTTACAACATTTAAATCACAAATCATGAAAATCATAAAACCCAAAAGGATTCACCATAAACTAGGCCTAGGCTCTGATACCACTTGAAGGAAAAATTTTGTCCTAGCTAAGAACAAATAAGAACATTTGAATACATATGCAAACTATTAACACATTAAAGTAGGCATGCATTCAAAAACAATTCATAAAACCCATGACTTTCAAAGCCTAGTATATGGTGAACCAAAAGACTCTTTAACAACATTAAAGAGAATGAAGAATTTAGAGATTCTTTACCCTTGAAGCTCATCCTTGTTTACACAAGGGATTCACCCAAGTGGAGGGTCTTCAAGTCACCTCCAAGCTCCTTGGATCTTGCTTGTGATTTCCTTCTCCTTTTGTGCTCCTTTAGTCCTTGAGGATGTAAGGAAAGGATCTCCAAAAACACCAAAGGTTTGATGTCTCTAAGTCTCCACACCAAGGGTGAGGTGTGAAGATGAAATGGATGACTTAGAGAAGAAAAGATTGCTAGATGAATCTCCTCTAAGTGGCCGGCCTCCTTGTTAAAAAGAGAGAATAGGTTTCACCTCTTTTCTTACAAGAAAAACCCTAATGAGAAAAATAGCTATAAAGTTGTTTTTATAACTCTTTTCTTAGGTGAGTGGCAAACTTGCAATTAAGCAATCCTTCACCCTCTCCTCACCATGGCCGGCCTCTTTGTTGTGATTGGGCTTATTGCCCATTTTGTTTTAGTTGTCATACAACTTAAACATAATGGGCCTTGTGGACCAAAACACTTTTGGGCCCCGAAACCCAAAACCAACTTAAAAGCCCAATACGAACCTTTCGTAAAATTAATTAACTAATTAATTAATCTTGACCATTTTTCAATTAAACCATTTAATTGCATATCCATTTCATTTGTATTTCTTCACTTTCATCATTACTCGGTGTACGATCCATTAGGTTCCAATTAGCGAGGCAGTGGGCGATCGTTACTCTTAACGATCGATTGTGAATTAAAACTACATTTCAATTCTCCCTTTGATTAGTGTTTGCTAATCTTCAAGGCTTCCACAAACCATGAGTGACACCTAGCAGCATATCATGGTTACCCAAGCTAAGTAGAAGTGATTGGAGAACCTATCCAGTTACAACTACAACGCAATACGGTCCTTCTCTAATACCATACTCTTAATCACATTGTTTGAGTGATAGTTTGTTTCATGTCTACTATCCAATGTGATACTTTTCTATATGATTCAACTGAATATGATTTGGAACAAACTTCCTAAGTCATATTCATATGCTTTGGCCAAAGACTCTCGAATCATATCTTAGAGTATTCTCCTTCCACCATGGAAGGTTAGAGATCCCTTGTTGTGCATTCATATGCCTACATGACTAGATAGCTTGATCCCAACAATATCGTGGACACTCCAATGGAATGCCATTTAACATGATCAAAGATCAATGACCTAACCATTAGACATCTATGATGCCTCAGGTCAAAGGACTACTTTGCATATTGTGACTATCGAGTTCTTACATGACATGTATGTTTGAACTCTCTTTTGATCGTTGTTCAGTGTACTCGATTACTCTTTCGAGCACCTATGTGTTTGTCTTAGTGTCCAACACTAAATGACTTGAGACTTGTCATACTCGCGCGTGAGTCGACATAACACATACTAACCTTAGCGGATTGTCAATGCCCAATTGGCAATCCTATGGCTATGAACGTTTTAGGAATGAACATAAGAGAAAGGTCTCGTTAATCTAACTTACTTAAATCACTTATCTCTTACATCAAATACATTCCTTGGATTCCCTTATTGCTTAAACACAAGATACAACAAATAGTGATTAACAATAAGCTTTGCCCTTTATTAAACATATAAAAGTTTAATACAATAAGTATTCCAAAAGCTATTACATCAAATGAGTGGCTTGTTGCCTAATATTTTATGTTGGGACCACCTAATCTTTTATGTTGGGACCACCTAATCTTAAAATCATGCATCTGTCATTGAGTGCAATGGAAAGGCTTGTTGCCTCCATGGATGTGCAGGCAGCAGTGCTTATAATGAAGAAGAAGAGGTTTTTAATTTTTATTTTAAAAAGACGTAACCAAACTGACAATGTTTTTAAGTCAGGTCATTATAAAAAAATTAAAAACTAAAATATCTCTGTTTTCTCAATAGAGCCCGAGAACCCCGGTCTTTTCTAGTAGTCCCAAATCATATTTAAAAACTCACAACCCCAATCATCACAACCTTCCAACTTTAAACCCAAGTTACCCTATCCCCCACCACCATTTGCCGTTCTACCGCCTTCAACTTCCTAATTTTATTTCTTCCAAATTCATATAAGTTTTTTAATCCCAGACTCTAGTCCCAACTCCTAATTGATAATATATATGTGGATGCAAATTTCCGTCTTCTTCTTCTTGGATAAAAATGCACTTGCAAAACAATTAACACCTTAGGTCAAAGCCAATTGTCTCACGCGCCCACGATGAATTTGGGGGGGGGGGGAGGGGGCCGAATAACCTCCGATGCCAAAGTTAGAATTTGAGAGAGAAAATGTTTAGAGAAATTTGGAGAATTTTAGAAGAGAATTGGACTTAGGTTTTGGAGAAAATGAGTGGCTATATATAGGGGTGTGGCCTGCCCTGTTAGGAGAATTGGGACCAGCCACATTTGGTTGATTTGTGGGATTGATTGCAAGATATTATGGAAATAATATCTTGCAATTACTTTAGGCAATTAATCAATCAATTAGATAATTGTAATTAATTTAGGTAATTAATCCCAATTTGAAAAAAAAAAAATTGGGAGTTACCTTATGGGTGAAGATATGATGAGGAGTGATGAGAGGGTTTAAAATAATACCATTTTGATCACCCTTGACCTCGATTGAGCCATTATTGTCTGTTGCATGCGCGTGGAAATCCCGGTGTGCCTTGAGGATAATTTTGTCTTCTTTACCCAAAAGTCCACGTGTCGCCTCCATGATTTTCTTGATTATTTTTGGATCCACAATATATGTTACATTAACAAATTTTATCTTCGTAGAGTCACTAATTGCTTTATGTTGCTAAGGAGAATTTGTTGGTTTTATTACCTTTGAGATTAATTTGATTTATTCAATGAACTAAATTCAATAGAAAATAGTGATATGGAACTAAATTAGTCTAATATTTTCTTTAACTTTTATCTTGGACCCCCCCAATCTTGAAATCTTGGATCCGCCACTGATTGGCACTTCTCGCCATGTTTGCTACGATCCTTCTCTTTTCAAGACCTATTATGTGGCTGAGGGAAGAAAGGTGTTGTTGGGTGATTCGCACTCAACTGATCTTGCTAGTACTAGAGAGGTAGAGTTGAAGTTCACCTCTGGAAAAACCATGATACTGAAAGATGTGATGCACGCTCTTGCTATAAGGAAGAATCTGGTCTCGGGCTTTCTTCTCAACAAGGCTGGATTCACTCAAACCATTGGAGCAGATACGTATACTCTTACTAAAATTGGGGTTTTTGTGGGAAAGGGATATGCTACTGATTGAATGTTTAAATTGAATGTTGATGCTAATAAAATGTCTACTTCTACTTACATGTTTTCTTTCTTGGCATGCTAGAACATGAGTAACTTAGGCTTTTTACCCAACTTATCATTGAATGATTTTCAAAAATAGTCAAGCTAAAATCAGTAGAACTTCGCATAAATCTGTCAATAGAAAATATGAACCACTTGACTTAATTCATTCCGATATATGCGAATTTGATAGAGTGTTAACTAGAAATGGAAAACGTTATTTTATTACCTTTATTGATGATTGTTCAAATTACTGTTTTGTCTATTTTCTGAAAAGTAAAAGTGAAGATATTGACATGTTCAAAACTTTCTTGACTGAAGTTGTAAATCAATTTAATTGTAAGATTAAAAGATTTCGTAGTGATAGAGGTCAAGAATATGAATCCACTGAATTTTTTAATTTGTTTAAGTCTCATGGAATTATTCATGAAACTACTGCTCCTTATTCTTTTGAACTCTTTGTGAATTGATTGTTGCTACTTTACTTAGTTCTGGAGATGCTTCTTATTGATGGGGTGAAATTATGTTGACTGTATGTTATGTGTTAAATAGAATTCCTAACTCAAAAACGAATATTTCTCCTTATGAAATTTGGAAAAATAAGAAACCAAATGTGTTGTATTTCAGAACTTGGGGTTGTTTAGCTTATGTTCGTATACCTGATCCAAAAAGATCGAAATTGGCATATGAATGTGTTTTTATTGGTTATGCATGTAATAGCAGAGCATATAGATTTTATGATTTGAAAAACCATGTCATAATTGAGTCACTTGATGCTGATTTTATGAGAATAAATTTCTTTTTAATCTTCGAAATAGTAGGGGTTCTAATTCTTCTAAAATTTATGAACCTACTGTTGTAGAACATAGTGAATCTGCATTAGAACCTAGGAAAAGTAAAAGATCTTGAATAGCTAAAGATTTTGGGCCTGATTTTCATGTATATAACTTACAAGAAGATCCTAATACAATTCAAGAAGCTTTAACCTCTTTAGATGCAGATTTGTGGCAAGAAGCTATAAATGATGAAATGGACTCCTTGGAGTCAAATCAAACTTGGCACTTGGTGGATCTTCCACCTGGTTGTAAAACAATAGGTTGCAAATGGATTCTTAAAAGAAAAGACAAACCTAACAGTTCAGTTGAAAATTTTAAAGCCCGACTAGTTGCCAAAGGCTATAGACAAAGAAAAAATGTTGATTTCTTTGATACTTATTCACCTGTGACTAGAATAACATCTATTCGTGTATTGTTTGCTTTAGCTTCTATTCATGAGCATGTTGTGAGCCAAATGGATGTTAAAACAGCTTTCTTAAATGGTGAATTAGAGGAAGAAATATATATGGATCAACTAGAGGGTTTTATTATTCCAGGACAAGAAAATAACGTTTGCAAGTTAGATAAGTCACTTTATGGATTGAAACAAGCTCCTAAACAATGGCATGCAAAATTTGATAGTTTGGTTAGTTCGAATGGTTTTAAAATAAATGAAAGTGATAAATGCATCTACAATAAGTCTAAAAATAATATATGCACTATAATATGTCTATATGTGGATGATTTGCTCATTTTTGGTTCGAATATTCATGTTGTGAATGATGTCAAATCTTTGTTATGTGCTAATTTTGATATGAAAGACTTGGGTGAAGCTAGTGTAATACTTGGTTTGAAAATAACTAGGTCCGAACATGGGTTTTCTATAGATCAATCTCACTACATAGAAAAAATTTAAGAAAGTATAATTATTTCGATTGTAAACCAACATGTACACCTTATGGTCCTAGTGTAAAGTTGTTCAAGAACACTGGTGCCACTGTTAAACAATCTGAGTATGCGAGTATTAATGGTAGCCTTCGTTATGCTACTGATTCCACTAGGCCTAATATATCTTATGTCGTAGGAGTTTTATGCAGGCTTACTAGCAAACCTAGTTTGGAGAATTGGCATGCTATAGAGAGGCTTATGAGATACCTTAAAAGGACGATGAATTTCATATTACACTATGAGAAGTTTCCCGTTGTACTAGAAGGTTATAGCGACGCTGATTGGAATACCCTTTCAGATGACTCTAAAGCCACTAGTGGATATATTTTTAGTATTAGTGGTGGGGTTGTGTCATGGAAGTCTAAGAAACAGACTATATTAGCTTAGTCCACTATGGAGTCATAATTAATAGCGCTAGCTACAGCAAGCGAAGAAGCATAATGGTTGAGAAACCTATTGTCAGATACCCCTTTATGGTAGAAACCGATTCCAATAGTTTTGATCCATTGTGAAAGAACAGTAGCAATAGCTAAAGTGTAAAACTGTTATTATAACGGGAAAAGGCGACAAATATGTCATAAGCACAACACTGTAAGAGATTATCTCTCTAATGGAGCTGTAAGAGTGGATCATATATGGTCTGAAGAAAACTTGGATGATCCTTTGACGAAAGGACTAGCACGAGAAAAGGTTTGGAAAACCTCGAAAGGGATGGGACTAAAGCCCTTAGAAAATTGAGTCATTTGTGATAGCAACCCAACCTATAGACTGGAGATCCCAAGAAATAGGTTCAAAGGGTAATAACAAGTCGCAAGTGATATGAGTGAAGTCTTGCTAATTTTAATTTGGAATATTATTTCATGTCCATCCCTAAGAAGCATGACATCTAAGCATTTTTAGGTTGAGATTTTTTTTTCTCTTAGTAAGGTCTATACTCTATGTTGAGTGGGATATCTAGCTGCAAGGATATCCTTGATAGTCTTACCTATGTGAATGTGGAAGTGAGGCCGCTTCCTATGAAATCTTGGGCAAGTTTCTAGAGCGTTCGCTATACTGGGATACAAGCACATGGCCGTAATGTGCTGGCTTTTTGAACTTCACCTTAATAAAATTATGTGTGTGGTGTTGTCAGAGATAGAGTTCAAAACTATAAGTTACTCTAGTATAATCTAGATCACTAACACTATGTACTGGTTCAAGTTGAGAAACACCTTTACTTATGTATAGCTTTATGATATGTTGCTAGATATATAATTTTTAAACAAAAACAAGTGGGGGATTGTTGGAGCAGTTATGTTTTTATTTAAATATTCATATATATATATATATATATATATATGTTTTGTTTTATTAAAAATATTAAGTATATAATTGTTAATTGCTATTAACCTTGTCAGTTAATAAGGAGTAATTGGCACCACATAAATATGTTTTGAGATTCCTTCTCTGTATAGAGAAAAGGAACAAGTCTATATCCATAATCCTCCCATAATCATTCCGTGTTGATTTTTTTTTTCCATTTTGATCTATACCGTTTTGTTTTTTCCTTTTGATTTCTTACGGTTTTTCACCCCCAATAACTCTCTTGATTTCTTACGGTTTTGCAACCCCAAATAACTCCCTTAACGTCCCCTAGAATCATAGTGAGGTTAAGAAGAAAAAATAAAAGTTTTACATATGTTGAATTAATAGCAACATATCGAAAGGGTGTGAGTTTGAAGGTTTTTCCATTGTACAAGGAATAACCTTATCAGAAGAAGAAGGTTCTGAGCTGTTTTATCCTGGGGATGACGTGGTATTTGTGAACTGCTTGCACACTTTGGGCAGAGCCACGAAACGTCTTAACGAGAGCGACTTAGTCCGCGACTCATCCCAATAATCATTCATCACTCAAGGCTTCTACATTTTTTGGGTAACTTCGCTCCTTTGAATTTCAGTTACAACATGTCTATACTATGACAGTATGCCAATGGTGTAATAATAAACGTTTATTTTGTAATTCAATCATGTTGAAGTACAAAAACTTACCTTGACAATATAATAGAATGTTCGCAATGTAACTACCAATTTTGTTATAGCAATAATCACTTCATTTTTGTTGTTAACTTGAATCTTATCATAATAATGTAACATTGTAGTGTAATTTTAGAGTGCGCTCCTACAATAAAGTGTGAAGATGCTCATTTGGAGCTTATATTGCTCAATGCTCCTAGCTTAGTCAAATTAAATTCAGCCACTTACAACTGCATACATACATGTAATAAACTTGTTCCAAAAAGATTTAGCTTGAACTGCTAGGCCAAAGATTTGTTTGTGTGTACTTTTTTTTGTTTTTTAATTGGGCTTCCCCCTTGTCTAGTTTTGAAACTTCAATGCAAAATATTAGTTGAATATACTTCAGAAGAATTCTATTTGCACCCAAAATCAGTCTCCAGCCACCCAACTTCTTGAGTACTCATTTTCAAATGTTACACTTTTAAATCCACTCAAGATTTACAATTTCACGAAACTACATCTGAAGATCATGTTTTATTAATTTAAGCAATAAAAAAAACTGAGAAATTGACCGGCATATCCAGCGGTCTCCCATCGAAGGTCACTAGGTCAGCAAGACATTGAACAGACTTGTTATCCTCTCTTCCTATGCTGGTTTTGTTTCTTTCTTTGTTGTCCCTGAAAATACTTGGCTATTAACATTTGACAGGAGTTTGAAACTTTAAAAGGGTTAGGCTCATGATGTCCCAAAAAAGACCTTTCAATTCCTATTACCATGCAAAACCAAGCACGTATAAACCTAGCTAGCTACCTATTCGTAACTAACACCAACTGGTATTCCAAGTGTTCTTTCTAATAATAACCAACATGTTCCCTATAAATTTGTTCATTACTTGCTCAGTATTCATCAACCTCGCTTGAATCCTTGAACCAACAGAGCAGAAGTATCAAGTTTTCTCGTTATTCATCTCTCTAACGCACCCAACTTAATTACTATCACTTCAAAAGTTCACAATCATCAATCATCAACATCATCATGGACATGAAGAAGATCACCCTTGCCATCATTGTCGTTGCTGTCTTGACGAGTGTTGTTTTGGCCGCTAAGGACTCCCCGAAGGCTTCAGCTGCTCCTGCCCCTAGCAAGCAGAAGGACTCAGCTTCAGCCCCTAAGCCATCAAGTGCCGATTCCATTACCTTGTCCGTTGTTGGCTCTTTGGCTGGTGTCTTCCTTTCATCGTTCGTTGGCTATTATTTGCAGTACTAAGATCAGAGATTAGGAGATTTGGTTAGCTAAGTGTGGAAGGAGAATGAGATAATTATGAGAGTGAAGCATGCGCTTGGAAAGATCATGGTGGTCTAGCTATATCTATTTTGGATATTCAAGCACACCAATAATCACCTTGTCATTTCAATAACATAAGCAATACTGCACGTTCTTTTTTTCCCAATGGTTCTTTCTTTTCCAATTTTACTTTTTATGTTTTCCTATAGTCTCTTTGTTATCTCTTCTCTCTTCTTTCTTATGATCCTGCAATGTGACTACGATCATTATTATTTGTAGGGATAATGGTCTTTCTAAAGGTGATGATCACTAATCAAAATTAAGAGAATGTAGATTGCAATCCTCTAGTAATATTTTATTAGGATTTTTATTAAGGACAATATATACTTGCATCTGCTCTTCGAGTAAATAGGAAAATTGAAAAACGTGATATATATAGTATTGAGAGCGTGAGCCATGGATCTAGAGTAAAGGAAACTGAACAAAACCCCAAAGCCATAATCCACTAATACTATGATATACATTGAGAATTGAGAAAACCTCAATTTATTGAATGAACGAAAAATAAGATAACAACCCTAGCTCCACGAAAGGATGCTTTCATAAGGCATCACATCCCTAGACTTGCTAGGACATCTAATAAGCAGCTAAATAATAAAATATCTTCAAATCTTAGAATGTTGTTTTGAGATAGTAAACAAAGAAATTCGGTTAAGAATTCCCGTATATCCAGAGGCGGATGTACATTGGGACTACGATGGTCCAGGACCATCCTGAGCCCGTAAAATATAATGAAGGTCTTCCAAATATTTGATACGGGTCCCTTTTGTGGCAACTAGGTGTAATACTTGCTAAGCATATCTCAACAAGTTGCATCGCAGCACACGAGAAATCTCTCAATATCATTCATCAGATTGCTTTGGTAAATATCGATATCTGCTCACATGTGAGTAACATAGTTTGGCTGACGACAACAAGTTCACCAAGTGTTTGACAAAATGCCTCAATGAATAAATTGATTTTTTTTTTTTGCGCACTTCGTGCTATGTTTCTATCTAAAAAACTTATACTTTAACACTGGGACCTCTTTTGTTAAAAAAAAAAAAAAAAAAGGGACCTCTAAAATTCAAATCCTGAATCTGCCATTGCATATAGCACAACAAAGTAATAAATTTGACTCGTGATGAAACGATAGGTCACATGCCTGTTGGAAATTATATATGTATTGTTAAAGTTTATATCTGAAAGGTTGCATGGTTTCGAATGCAAGCATGATGCAGTTGCTCAGAATCAACGGTTTTGTTGGAGATTAACATGCCTAGCAGTTAGCATCATTTCTGATAGACCATTCGTATCATCTTTTCGGTTAAATGCTTGTGCATGCTAATAGGATACATGATAGATTTAATTAGTTGAAAGCCACTTGTTCATTCCTAAATGTCACTTGAGTACTATAGAAACTCAAGTTAAATGACATTCTATAATTAGGCACTATAGCCAAAATCTGCAATGTTTGGCCTTACTTCTAATTTTACGCACATCACTCTCATGTCCACCCCTTTGGCATGAACCAATACCACGCTAACACAGGTCCATTTTTTCAGGCCTCGATATTTACCACTTGATATCTCTTCATTCAATATAAATGTTATGACACTAGCACTATACAATAGTGATTCTTCTTGAATTGTAGGTAAAAAGTTTTAGGTATGATAATCATAAATAACGAGTTGAATGTATGGTTGACACATTTTGTCGCTTACCTCCAATGTTTAAAAAGTAACTATATATACTTCTTAATAATAGAATATTCTTTGTCAACAAAAAAAATAGTAAAAATACCATTCTAACTCTATCAACAAAACTAAAGAAAAATAAGAAAAATAAAAGTTATGTTCAATATAGTAAATTACAAACAAAATAATTTTACTGCTTTACTTTTTTCCTATCTCTTACAGCTAGGTAACCTTATCGGTTATCCCATTTTCCTCCCACCTCCTCTCTACCACATTTTTCTTCAAAATAAAATAAACTTTTAATGACGAAATAGAATTCAGAAACAGTTGCTAAAGATATGAACAATCTCTCCAACGACAAAAATCCGTTTGAAGATAGAAAGTTATAAGTAAAAGCATTATTGCAATGTTTTTTCTTTTTAACAAATGTTAGTGTTGCGCCATGAGTCTTAGCTGAAATAGTATTGTGACAAGATGGAAAGTTATAAACCCTAGATTCAAACCCTACATACAATCTGTACCAAAAATTATTAGAATGTTATAAACTTCTTATTTAAGTGTGATTGTGTAAATCCTAGATTAGATTTGATTCTAGCTATTCTTCCCTATTAGGACTTGTATTCCTTGGAAGAGAAGAATTTCTTCTCTATCTTATTACTATAAATAAAGGCATTGCGTAGGGGGAATAACGCATCATCTACACAACCCTACAAACACATCTCTCTCTATATCTTCCATGTGCCGATGGCCCCTTCTCCCTGTTAGTTAAATATAGGCCACAACATTTTATCAACACGCTCCTACCACTGCGCTTAGGAATCTGACGTGGAAGTTTTTTGCATCAAACCAATTTATCAATATCATCACACAATCAGGTTATTTCAAAAAAAAAAGGTTTTTATCTCGATATTTTTGCAACCCTGATAGCATGAACATTCACCATAATGCATGACCCAACTTTATGTTGTTCGAATTTTAGATTCTACATAAATTGTGTATGTATTATATCCATAATTGTTGAATTATGTTAATTTGATATTGTCATGAATTGCATCAAATATATGCTCACACATTAAATTATTTATATGAATATGCATTGAATTAATTCATAACCTGGAATTAAGATAAAAAAAATAGGGTTTCTCAAAACCCATCCCGTCACCACCGCGAGCTGCTAGATTCCCCAGCCGCACCACGCCAAGCCGCGAGACCACTGGAGCCATGGGTTCCAGGTTCAAACCCAGAAACCTCAACGCCTTCCACGGCGTCCCCAATAGTTGCAAGTTGGCCTGTAGCCAATCCTCGCCCACGGGTCAACGTTTTGATGAACTGCAGCTCATCCCCGACAACGCTTAACCGAGATTTTATTGAATCTCGTTGAATTTTTCAATTTTCCAATTCGAATTTCTAAGGTTTTGATTGAAACATTGAGATTTCTCCATCTCCGTTCATATTCGTGATCCTCATTGAGTCACAAACTCGCCCCAAGAATTTTTGTCCCGAAACACGGCCGCCTGAAACGGCAGCGCCAATCTTCTTCCCAGCGAGTGCACCCAGCTATGGCTGGGGTGTTTTTTGTCCCAACTTGAGCACAATTGGGCCTTGGTTTTCTCAACCTAAAAATACTTTTTCATTTTGGGCTCGCCTACAGTGGCCCAAACCATCAGCTAGGCCCAAATTCGACACCAGCCAATAACGCTATAGTGTCCCCAGGCATAGTAACCACACCAGATTCCAGGCTGTAGCTAGTGAGTCGTTGCATGCACCTGCACTATGACACACATGATCACAACTCTGCATAACTGTGGTGCTCCCATGTACCACGACACACATGATTGCGTCATCCCTGGGTATATGTGTCCACAATGCACCAGATCAAAACATTTTTTTAGGTTTCTGTTTTTGGGCCTGATCAGCCCGTGCCTAACCCAGCCCAATTTCTTTGGGCCTGGAGCTCACGGTTTCATTTTTCCTAGCCCACCTGTGGGCTTTGGTCCATGTTTTTGGACCCCGAGGTTTAATTGCCTGTTTTTTAGGCACTTTTGGGTTTTATAATTTTTTCACCCACACTTTAAATTTGGCTTGAAGCCCAAATAATTAACTCAATTATAATTATAGACCTGAAGTTCTATTTGCATATTTTCTTGTTGCATATTTCTATATATATATTTGCATTTATCTGCAGGAACCTGTGAACCTGAAGTTCATAATTATTTTGAAACCTGAAGTTTCTAGAAACATGCCTTATTTGAAAACCTAAAGTTTTCCTTAAAAACATCACCCATGAAAACCCGAAGTTTTTTCATGCAAATTTAAACCAAAACATGTCTATTAGAACCTGAATGTTCTACTCCTATATGAATGGATTGATTTTTTTTCTCCATTACACTAACCACATCTTGTCCATTTATTTTGTGATAGGAACATGTCGAATTTGAACAAACTCAACTTCACCGCTTTAGAAGTCTCTGGAAGAAACTACCTCAAGTAGGTCCAAGATGTGAAGCTCTACCTCACTACAAAGAATTTACGTCCTGCCATTGAATATGAGACAGACAACCAGGTTGGCGAAGCTGAGAAAGCCACTGCCATGATCTTCATCCGAAGACATATTCATGATGCACTGAAAATCGAGTACCTTGCTGAGGAGGATCCACAAGCACTATGGGTCACTTTTGCTGATCGCTTTGATCACCAAAACGACATCTTCTTACCTGAAGCAAGACATGACTGGCAACATTTGCGCTTCCAAGACTTTAAGTCTTTGAATGAATATAATTTTGGAGTTTGTCGAATCCGATCACTTCTCAAGTTCTGTAACGAGACTTTGATCGAAGATGATCTCTTAGAGAATACCTATTCAACCTTCTCTGCTACTAATATTGTCCTGCAACAACAATATAAGGCTCATAAGTTCACTAAGTTTTTAGATTTGATCTCTGTTTTACTTCTCGCTGAAAGCAGAATCAGCTGTTGATGAAAAATCATCAAGCTCGACCTACTAGGGCGACTGCTGTGCTTGAAGCACATTATAGCATAAACCAACGCTCAAAACGCCAACATAGGCATGGTAGGGGTGGCTAGAAGTCACCCCGTCAAGGTCAACATAGCCAAGGCCCATCTAATGGAGGAAACCAAGCCCAGAAGTGCCTTAACCTCGCTCTCAAGGCCCCATACTTCAAGAATAAGGGTAAAGCACATAAAACCATGGATGCGTACATGTGCTATCGTTGTGGTTCAAAGGACCATTGGTTCCGTGTTTGCCAAGCTCCTCAAAAGGTTGTAGCTAAATATCATTCTCGTCGTAAAAATTTTGAATCAAACTTTGTGCAAGTAAATGAACCAGAGAGTACCAAGATAGAGGTTTCTGACTTTCAAGAGGCTATTACCCTTATGGAAGACTTAGACATAAACTATTTTTCTAGTTGAAATTTAGACAATGGGGCCGAATTCCACCTAGTGGCCGAACCCCCCTTGTTTTTTGGTTTAATTTTTGAACAATTTCCTTTATGTTTGGATTATTTGTTGGTGATTTGTTTTTGGATATTAAGTTTTTAATTAATTACCACCCTTGAATACTTAAATTATTTTGAATGGATATTTGTTTTTAGAACTTTTATGCATGTGACCGATTCAAATTAATTTTTATTTCTAGGTATGACTAGTTGGAAAGTTAGTTGTCTGGCAAATAGTGCAACCATGCACACCATTTTGCGTGAACGCATTTATTTCACTAACTTCATACCTAAGAATGCACCCCTAACAACCCTCTTAGACCTATCGAACCTTATCGAATGATACGGTAAGGCACGTATAATGTTGTCCAATGGTACAATTTTGACCATGGATGAGGCACTTTATTCTCCACATTCCGAAAGAACGTTGTTGAGTTTCAAGAACATTAGAGATAATAATTACCACGCTGAAACCTATGTAGAAAACGAAGTTGAATTTATGTGCATAACTTCCTACGAATATGGCCAGAAGTGTATTCTAGATAAGATAGAGCGTATCCCGAGTGGTCTGTATACTATGACCATACGTCTTATAGAAAGCCACTATGTGGCCGGCCCTACCTCTGGGACCACGCATGAAATTACACTTAGGCATTATCGTTTGGGACACCTTGGATGAATAGCGATGCACCGTATCCTCAAATCATCACACAGGCATCCACTAACCCAAAGTTTAGGTTTGATTCAAGGAATCGCATGTCAAACTTGCTCCATGGGAAAGCTTATTATTAAGCCCTCTTATGACAAGATTCGTTCGAATCCTCTTATTTTTCTACAAATGATTCAGGGGGACATTGGCGGACCGATGGTTTTGGTTGATGCTTCCACACATTGGTCACACGTGTGCTTGTTGTCCACAAGGAACGATGCATTCTCCAAACTGTTGGCTCTGGTTATCAAGCTCAGAGGTCACCACCCTGATTATCCAATCAAATTTATTCGATTGGATAATGCTGAAGAATTCACATCTAAAACTTTTGATGACTATTGCATGTCGGTTGAGGTTGAAGTTGAACATCCAATACCCCATGTTCACACCCATAATAGCCTAGCAGAGGCATTCATTAAGCGCTTACAAATGATTGCTCGATCGTTGGTCATAGGTACCAAGTTCCCGATCGCTGCTTGGGGCCATGCAATATTGCACACAGCCATGTTGGTCCACCTGAGGCCTGTTGCGACCTAACCATATAGCACTCTTCAGTTGGTTACCAGATACGAACCCAATATATCGCATCTGCGGTTTTTTGTTGTGCGGTCTATGTGCCGATTTTGCCGCTCTTACATACAAAAACGGGACCTCAGCGAAGGATGAGAATCTATGTTGAATATGATTCTCCTTCGATTATTCGTTACTTAGAACCTTTGACAGACGATATGTTTACTGCTCGTTTCGCGGATTATCACTTATATGAGACATTCTTCTCGTCGTTAGAAAGAGATAAGAACGTCAACGTTCCTAAAGAACGACACGAATTATAGTGGACGAATCCCAATTTGTCTCATTTAGATCCCCGCCCCGCTCAATCTGAAACTAAAGTGCAGCACATATTAGATCTTCAGAGCATGCCAGATGCTTTCACCGATCTAGCGCAAGTGACAATATCACATATTCCAGCTACGAATGTGCCTGCAAAGATGGGTGTACAAAATGTATGACAAATTTCCCTCCTGGAGGTCTGGGACGCCACTTTGGCCGATCCACATACATTAACGGCTAGCCAATCATCTGCCCCCACACAGAAGTGTGGCAAACCACTTAGGTCAAATGATTCAGACCCCTAGAAGAGGAAACCCACGGCACAGGCCCATGAAGAGCCTACCGTTAATCTGACTGTCACCTACTCATTTTATCTAACTCATGAGGAAATTCTAGATTACGGAAGCACCTTTGAAGATACAAATCCACCTCCTGAGAATCGTGAGATTTTGGTCCATTATGCTAGCTTGGATGATGTTTGGTGTAGAAATGAGATGATTGTCGACAATGCATTAGCATATGCAGTAGCTACTGAGATCATGTTGATCAATGACATTGAACCTCATTCCGTTGATGAATGTCGACGTAGAACCGATTGGTTAAATTGGAAATAAGCAATCCAAGTCAAACTCTATTCGCTTGAGAAGCGTAAGGTGTTTGGGCCTGTAGCTCCTACTCCTTCACATGTGAAGTCCATTGGCTACAATGGGTTTTCGTTCAGAAGCATAATGAGAAGAAGGAAATTGTGCGTTACAAAGTTCGTCTTGTTGCACAAGGCTTCTCACAACACCACGGGATTGACTATGATGAAACTTATTCACCTGTTATGGATGTGATTACTTTTCATTACCTTATTAGTTTGGTAGTTTCCGAAAAACTGAGTATGCAGTTGATGGACGTAGTAACTGCATATCTCTATGGGGATCTTGATACGGAAATTTATATGAAGGTTCCCGAAGGACTTCAAATATTTCCAAACCCCGAAACACGCTCGCAATTTGGCTGAGGTGTTCACTATACGGTTTGAGTAATTCAGAAGAATATGATATAACCGCCTGAGTGACTATTTAACTAGTTAGGGATATGTGAACAACGAAGTATGTCATTGTGTGTTCATTAAGAAGTAACATTATGGTTTTGCGATAGTTGCAGTATATGTCGATGACATGAATCTTATCGGAACTCCCAAAGAGCTCATGAGAACTGCTGCACACCTGAAGTCAGAATTTGAGATGAAAGATCTAGGAAAGACTCGATATTGTCTCGGTCTCGAGATAGAGCAACGTTCGGATGGAATCTTAGTACATCAATTGAACTACACCCAGAAGGTGTTGCGCCGCTTTAATGAGGATAAAGCGAAGCCTTCGAGTACTCTTATGGTTGTTCAATCGCTAGATGCAAAATGAGATCCCTTCCGTCTGAATGAGGATGATAAAGAGATTTTGGAGCCTGAAGTTCCTTATCTAAATGCAATAGGCACTTTATTGTATTTACCCAACATCTCTTTCGATGTTAAAGACACTGGACTGGTGTTAAAGATATTTTTCGTTACCTTAAGGGTATTTGGGCTTGTTCTATCCTTACTGATCATCGAGTGATGTCGCACCCCCTTATCTCTAGTCGATTCTCGCCTTGTTACCGATGCGTGATACTTATTTGATCCGCACAAGGCACACTCTCAAATAGGTTATATCTTTACCGTTGGTGGCACCGCAATCTCTTGGAGGTCAACTAAGCAAACCTTAGTTGCCACTTCGTCCAACCATGCTGAAATTCTTGCCTTACACGAAGCAACTCGGGAATGCTTTTGGTTAAGAGCAGTTGTGGGCCATATTTGAAGTTCATGCGATCTTTACCTCATCATTGATGTCCTGACGACGATCTATGAAGACAACGCAGCATGCATCAAACAACTAGAGAAGGGTTACATCAAAGAAGACAACACCAAGCACATTGCGCCGAAGTTCTTCTTATCACATCAACAACAATAGCATCAGAAGATTGAAGTTACACAAATTCGTTCACAATACAATATGGCCGACCTCTTCACCAAATCACTACTGAATGCGACGTTTCAGAAGCTTGTTCAAGGAATTGGTATGCGTAAACTTTCGGAGTTGTAACCTTGCTAGTTCTCTTTGGAATTGTGTCAAATTTAGGGGGAGTATCCTAAAGTATACTTGATTTATCTTAATGTACTCTTTTTCCCTACGATTAAGAGCATTTTTTCCACTGGGTTTTTGCTACCTAACGAGGTTTTGACGAGGCACCCACCTTGGGTTGATCATATAGCTGATGACATCTTGTAGACGTTTCATTTGACTTTACATTTCTCACACATTTTTTCTTAGACTATGGATTTTGTCCCTACTCTGGTTTTTACTATAGCCATAGGGTTTTTTGTGAGACTCAGTTCCTTATGCAAGTTCCTACCTTATTTGAGAATAGTGTGTTCCTAGAATCAATGTCGACGAGTCGACTTCCTCAACCTCTACATGATGCTTAATCTACTTGAGTATTTACACACTCAAGGGGGAGTGTTGTAAACTTCTTATCTAAGAGTGATTGTGTAAATCCTAGATTAGATTTGATTCTAGTTATTCTTCCCTATTAGGACTTGTATTCCTTGGAAGAGAATGATTTCCGCTCTCTTTTATTACTATAAATAAAGGCACTGCGTAGGGGGAATAACACATCCTCTACACAACCCTACAAACACATATCTCTCTCTATATTTTCTCTGTGCCACTGGCCCCTCTCCTTGTTAGTTAAGGCCATCTCCAATCGAAGGCTGGCCAGATGGCTCATTTTAGCCCTCTGACCCTCCAAGAAATTAATATTTTAATGAGCAGTGCAGGGCCATATTTGTTACCATCTCCAACCGAGGGCCAAAGGGCCATAGGGCCATAGGGGCAAACATAATTTATTATTTAAAAACTACAACTTAAATTCAAATCCAACGGCTAAGTGACATCAGCTAGCCGTTGCTTAAGTTTTATGTTGTTAAATGTTTTTTAAAATGTTGTTTAAGTTTCATGTTGTTAAATGTTTTATTTTTATGTTGTTTAATGTTATTTAATGTGTTGTTTAATATTGTTTAATGTTGTTTCATATTACTTAATGTTATGTAATGTTTAATGGTTTAGGAAGTTATAGGGAAAAAAAGAATTTTTACAATTTTTAAAACAAATTTTGAAAATAAAAAATAAAAAATAAAAACTGTAAAAAAAATTAAAAAAAATAACGGCTAGCTGACGTCAGCAACTAGCCGTTGCAAATTTGAATTTCAACCCGGCCCAGGGCCAGCTGGCTTGCTGGTTTGGGCTGGCCGGTTGGCCCTTTTTTGTCCAGTGGGGGCCATGAGCCCTTTGGCCTGGCCCTCGGTTGGAGACGGTTTTAGGGCTATTTTCGGTCCTCTGACCCTCTAGACCCTTCGGTTGGAGATGACCTAAATATAGGCCACAATATAGAAGTTGTTATTGGCATTTAAAAAGTACTCTTGCATTTATAAATTATTTTTTCACGTTTAGTCACGGTGCAAAATAATTTTTTTTAAATTTAAATAATATTTCACATGATGACAATATGATAAACGTTGTAACTTATTACCCGTATTTGACATAGGCGAGCAGGGATTTGAAAGTAAATTTCGGAGGTTGATAATGTACCCTATATAAAAGTGGATCATATTAATCGTGTCTGCTCATATTAGATTACTCGAGATAATAACATCACGTGACATGGTGATGGTATTCTTAAGACACAAACTTCTCGAATATGTCCATGAAAAAAGACCGTTCAATTCCTAAAACCATGCAAAAACAAACAGGTAAGGAGTCTAAGGACCTGTGTTAACTAACAGCAATTGTCAGAATAACTGCTTCATTCTAATAATAACCCGAAAGGCTCCTTATAAATCTAATTGTGCATGCATTCCACAGCCTTGCAAGAAACCACATCAGAAATAGCAAGTATTTTTTGTTCCCATAGATCATCTGAACGGAACTCGACGTATTATCATTTTCAAAGTTGAAATTCATCATCATGGACATGAAGAAGATCTCCCTTACCCTCATTGTCATCGCTGCCTTGATGAGTGTGGTCTTGGCTGCAGCTAAGGAGGCCCCCAAGACAGCAGCAGCAGCTACCCCCAAGGCTAATGCTCCGACCGCCAAGGACACAGCAGCGCATGCCCCTGCCCCAAGCTCCGCCTTTACTCCCTTCCCCAATGTTGGATCTTTGGCTGCTGCCTCCCTTTTGTCTTTCTTTGCCTATTACATGCAATACTAAGCTCAAAGTTTTGGAGATTCCCAGCTAGGAAATGGGATTATGAGTCATGGTTTATTTCTGTATTGTGTACTCAACCACACCAATCTTGTATTGTAGCTACATTATATCCATTATTTATCGGTAATGTGAGGTCCAGCATCAAGGCATTGTTCTCAATATAACAATATCATGATAGTCTATATCATCTGTCACATAATCCATGTAATTTAACTTAAACATCATTTACGCTATCTTTTTATAATTTAAAACATTTCACTCTCATGGTTTGACACCCTTCCAACTCCATCAAATCACACCCACCTCATTAGCAGGGCCGGCCTGACCTAGGCCAACTAGGACGACCACTTGAGCACCCAAAAACTCGGGGCACAAAAAATATTAACTTGATTTACGCATATGAGGTTATACATCTATACTCGTATAAAAATTTGGAACTGTTATTAGCCCTCCAAAAATTTTCATTTTACACTTCTCATAAGTGTATTTTTCTTTTTAATTATAGAAATTTTAGAGTGCAAAATGAGATTTTTAAAGTGTCAATAGCAATTCCCTAAATATAAAAAGATAACTTAATATTTAAGGAAAACTAATGAAAAATACTTGAAAACTTTGAGTTTTAACGATAAGGACAAAATAAAGGGTAAATTGAATAGTAGCAGGTTTGACTTTTTAGTGTAAAAATGTGATTTTTCGTTAAAGTGAACAGTATCGTGGATTTTTCGTTAAAACTCCCTAATATTTATCACAAGTCATTAGCAGCAGCGGTTCTTGCTGCTTAATTTTACATAAAGCCGACATTGGTTTCACTCTTACTCCGGAAGGGGGCTATTTCTTTCTTTTACGAATTTTCAAATTTTTTTTATACAATAATATATTACATGGGGAATAAATTGGTATATACCGAACCATCATTCATGAGATTTGAACTTAAGGTTTATCACTTACATGTAAAATGAGAATTACCACTATACTTTAATACTAAGTGACTCGTGTTTGTTAAATAAGTAAAGAAATGGTGGCTGAATAATTTGTAGGCTTTGGCATAAGTGTATTTTTAAGGATTCACTTAATTAGAAATACATTATTCCATTTTTATACAACGATATATTTATACAAAGGGGTATGGAAATAAATTGTGTAAACTTGTCATTCTAAGATTCAAACTTAAGTCATTTCCCTTACAAGTAATTGTGAAACTTAACTTTTGGCAAGAAGTGTTAGAATCTAAAAGTCTTCACCTAAGTAGGCCAAGACAAAGTATATGGAGTGCAAGTTCAGTGGGAATGAGGGTCCAAATGATATAAGGGCAAAGATTGGAGATCAAGAAGTATAAATGAGTGAACGTTTTTGTTATCTTGGATCTATCTTGCAAAAGAACGGAGAATTAGATGTAAATCTCAACCATTTTAAAGAGAGATCAATTAAGGTCACTTAGTACCATAGTCTAGTAGTATTCTTTTTTAGTTGTAGACATTTTCACAAATTTGCATATCGGTATTTTCACAGATATCAATGTTTTAAACATTGGATGTAGATGAGATGACTTAAATTCGAATCTCAGGAATGACAAATTCGATAGCAATTTATATTCCTCCACTCCTTACTGTAAATATATTGTTGTATATAAAAATAAAAAAAAGGAAGATATCAATGAAGAGAAATTTTAGCAACTGGTGACCTTAGATGAAGGAAAACTGTTATTATTGATCTTAACTAGTTGTAGCGGGCAATATTTTCAGTTGACCTATGCAGAAAAATGAAATTACTTATTGACCTAAATTGATTTTCCTAGTTATTTTATTTGGTTTTACATATTGACCAACTTTATATCGAGAGCTACCTATTTGCTAAAGTGAATGTGCTCATCCTATGAACCGGGTTCGAATCTTCTTCCTAAACACATAAGAGAATAGTTTAAAGTAAGACATCACGTGAATACAAAATAAAAAATAAATCTGTGACCAACATTTCACCAGTTTGGTCATCGCCAATCCACCAAGAAAACTACAATGGTGGTTTTTGTTGTTCCAACTTCCAATTTCCTCATGTGTTTTAGTCTAATGTCCCCAAAATTAGAAGTTAAAACAAATACAACAAATCAAACAACAGATGTGCATTTGTTTCTGACCACTCGATCGCATGCAAAAACATCGTTCAATAGTTTCCTCCTGATACCATGCAGAAAAACACGTTCAACCACCAAAAATTGTTTCACTCCAAAAATAACCCAAATTCTTCCTATATATATTGAAATAATTTTTCCTCTGTATTCCTCAGCGCTGCAGTAATCAAAGAAGTAATAAAGAAATTTCCTTCATATCCTATCTCTAAGGCAGCTGTGTTTTCTATCAACTTATTCTCACTGTCACAATATTCATCATGGAAATGAAGAAGATCTCCCTCGCCATCATCTTCGTTGCTGCCTTATTGAGCGTAGTCTTGGCTGCTGACAAACCCAAGGACCCAGTTGCCGCTGCCACTACCCCTAAGGCATCAGCTACCGCCCCTGTAGGCTCAGCTGCTACCACCACAAGCACAGCATCTTCCCCTGACTCAGCTCATGCTCCTGCCCCATCAGGCGCCGCCTCCACCTTGCCCCTTGTCGGCTCTCTGGCCGGTGCCTTCCTTGTGTCCTTCTTTGGCTATTACCTGCAGTAAGCTCAGAGAATAAAATGAAATTCTCAATGAGGCTATAAAAAGTGGAAATTTTACTTTGAAATCCAATGTGGTTTCCAAGAGAAAGTTAAGGATGTATTTTTATGAATAAACCGTATGAGTATAAACATGCTGTATATTTAGACAACAATAAAAGTTACCGCACAGTAAAAGTTATCACATCGATTTTCCACAAGAGCCACTGTTGAGTTACAATCTGCAAATATGTTATTTCTCACTCTAAATCTTCAAAAATTAACACACTGGTTGACAAACAAATTTATGTCAATATAATGAAACACTCTTTTCTTCTTTTCCTTTTTTGGAACAGTTTTGCATGAATTACAATCAAATTATCCATAAAAATTAGGATCCTCCATTAGATTTTTGTGCAGACATGAGACTCTGTGTCAACCATATAGCTGTTTCTCTAGATGAGACCGCGTCTTCTCCAAATGGTTTTAGCACGCCAGCAAGCTCATCAAGCTTGTCCTGCTTTAGTAGCCGTGCGCATAGCTCAAGCAGAGACTCGAGGGCCTTAGCTCTTTGCTGACTTGGATTCTCCCAGTTACTTTTGGAATCATCACCGCCTACTGCAGCTATGTCAATTGGTGCTTGGTTAATCACACGAACCTCGTCTTTTTCTATCTGTGCACAGCAATTGTTATTGTCTGCCTTTCTCACCACTTCATCTTTTGCTTTCTGTATAGAGCAATCGTTGATATTTTCAGATAACAAGCTGTCCACATGACCAATTTCAGTATATAAATTGGACCTTTCCTTCTCTAAACAGCTGGGTTCCTCCTCAGATTTAGTCGATGATGAGCATTTATCATCAATCGACCCAACCTTTTTGGTGCCGCCTACACTGGACACTGAAAATACCCTGCAATTTTCTTCATTAGCCCCCTCTCTTGCTTTAGCACCTTCAAGAACTTGTTGATTTTCATATGCCTTTCCATCCTCACTGTTTGGAGTCTTGGCATCAACCTCTTGCAGTTGTTTGAAATTTGAGGCAGTTGGTTCTGCTAGTCCTTCATGCTGAGAATTTGATACGCTCGCTGATGTAACCTCAATGTCAGGTTCAGTATTTTCCTTTTCCATTATACGGATAGTGTCAGCTTGCTTATCACAAACAGATGCTTCTGAATCAGTCAGTCCATCTTTTGAACTATCGGCGGCATTGGATAATTCCACAGAACAGCTACTAGGATCAACTCTCTTGGTTTCAAGCTCTTCTGCACTAGATGTGAATACAGGGTTATCAAGGTTTGTTACATATCTATGCGTCAGATCAGCACTGCTCCCAAATGGTTGGACCTTTTCCATGTGGTTCGTTTTTCCAGTCTCTTTGTCTTTGTTGTCTTTTGCTTTCCATATAGAGCAATCGTTGATATTTTCAGATAACAAGCTTTCCACATGACCAACTTCAGTATATACATTGGACCTTTCCTTCTCTAAACAGCTGGGTTCCTCCTCAGATTTAGTCGATGATGAGCATTTATCATCAATCGACCCAATCTTTTCGGTGCCACCTACACTGAATACTGACAATACCCTGCAATTTTCTTCATTAGCCCCCTCTCTTGATTTAGCTCCTTCGAGAACTTGTTGATTTTCATATGCCTTTCCATCCTCACTGTTTGGAGTCTTGGCATCAACCTCTTGCAGTTGTTTGAAATTGGAGGCAGTTGGTTCTTCTAGTCCTTCATGCTGAGAATTTGATACGCTCTCTGATGTAACCTCAATGTCAGGTTCAGTATTTTCCTTTTCCGTTATACTGATAGTGTCAGCTTGCTTATCACAAACAGATGCTTCTGAATCCGTCGGTCCATCTTTTGAACCATCGGTGGCATTGGATAATTCCACAGAACAGCTACTAGGATCAACTCTCTTGGTTTCAAGCTCTTCTGCACTAGAGATGAGTACAGGGTTATCAATGTTTGTTACATATCTATGCGTCAGATCAGCACTGCTCCCAAATGGTTGGACCTTTTCCACGTGGTTCCTTTTTTCAGCCTCTTTGTCTTTGTTGTCTTTGCCACTGCTGCGCTTGCTAGGCGGTGATTTTCTTGGAGTTTTATCTTTTAAGTTGGGTAGTGGATATACCGGAAGAAAAACAGATGATGCATTGCAGCATTGAAGGATATATGGTTGTAAGTGTGGATGCCTTATTAACTCTACAGCCTAAAGTAATAGATTATGAGGGTATTAGAGCCAATAGAAAAAATGTTCTTCAAATATCATGCAAGTGGGAGTAAACTCACTGTTGGTCTGTGTTCTGGACTTTTCCTGAGCATGCTCTTGATGATTTGTTTCCTATGATCCAAAGGCCAATACCATATAAGTCGATACAACATACCATATTAATTAGAAATATGCAATCATAATAATAGCACCATGGTTTCAATGATTTTAAATATAATTACTTACAGTGTGGAAGAATACATAATTGGAAGAGGAGAAATGATGGATCTGTTAATTTTGTTGATAAGTCCAGCCATGTCCTGTATAATCAAGTCATTCAGAACGGCAGCCCATAAATCAATGAGGCATCAACAGCTCAAGCTTATACTTACAGGCGCTCTAAATGCAGGTTGATGTGCAGCAATCTCAAACATACAGCAACCTGAAAAGCGATAGAAATTACAGTTATAACTGTTCAAAATCATGGTCATCAGCCTGGAAAAGTATAACTATAAGCGACTAGAGTTCTTACCAAGCGACCATATATCAGATTTATAGCCATAAGGTATATCTGCGAGGAGCTCAGGACACATGTAGTTTGGAGTTCCAACAACCTATGTTGAATTATATAGGGATTGAAAATGAACTGACATAAATAAGTATATTTAGTGATACAGTTGCAAGTACCAAAAATTCTTAAGGGTGGCCAAAAATACTGAGGAATATTGGGTGGCCTTATCGGATAACCCAGTGCTTGGGGGAAAGGAGACGATTGTAAACCACTCTTATGGAAAATTTCATGAAAAAAGAGGAGTTCAAAGAAAGACTTGGAAATTCCAGCTTGTTTACATCATAGGGTTCTAAAAGACAGACTAGACAATTGTGTAGGTAGAGGCATAAAGACAATAAAACAATACAAATGCCAGTCCATACCGAAGAAGTAAGATCTTCTGTGTTGAGTAGTTTTGCAAGCCCAAAGTCACCTATAATGTCAATGCAAGATATACATATCTTTAAGACCAACACATGGAAACCACACTTAATGCAGTGAAACATTGCTTCTCTTAGTAATCATTGAGTGTACGTACCAAGTCGGATGTCATTGTCCTTAGTAAGGAATATATTAGAGCACTGCAATCATTAGATTTACGGTAAAATAACCATCATATGTATTGTATCATACTATTATTTCTTACTGAAACTAGGGTGGTCCACTATATTACCTTGAGATCCCTATGAAGTACACGATTGGAGTGCAAGTAGTCCACAGCTAGCAACAACTGAGTCAACCATTTGCAGAGCTTCTGCAGGGAAAAACAGAATAACAACACAGAGCAGTTGCTTGCTACCCTTTATATAGGCACATATACAGGATGTGAAGTTCTACCGAATCTAATTGATTACCTCCTCTGGAAAAAATTGTCCTCTGGCCTTCTTTATCATATCAACCCTGTTAACAGATTAGTTGTTTATCATTCAGTAATCACTAGAAGCATTGCAATTGATTTTCTAATTCTTAAGTACTTTTAAAACATTTTGATATAATGTCATAAACTAGAAAAAGAAACTCTCCTAAGGTCCTTAATGAGGTCTTAATTGACATCCACTAGATTAAATATAGGCGGTTGAGGTGAATCCCGGCTGTCCAATATCTGATTCAAGGACTCAGAAACAATACTTCATACAAGGACCCTCTTTATGGACCTTAACAGAACAAGGCTCAACACAAGATATGATTAGTTTAACATGTTGACTACGTAACTAAGATAATAGATTTCCTCCTATATTTTGTCCAATATGTGCATTTCTATCAGTTTCAAACTTATATTTAGAAGAAACTTGAAGATAGAAAACAAGTATTTAAATTCATCCCTTAAGCAAAAGATGTTAAAATATGAATCTTTTAATTCCATAATTTGGCGAAAGGAAAAATGCATTATTTCATACTAGCCAAAACATAATTAGAGCATCGTTGATGTAAATTGTTGTTACTTACATGTCACCTCCTTCACAATAGCCCGTTACAATGCATATGCAGTCTCCCTGCAGAAAAACATGTACTGTTAAGCATCGGGAGTGAAGTCAAGTTAGGTACAATTGCTAAAGACTTCTCGAATATATATACTCTTGAGTCCTATTCAAATTTATGAAATTTAAGAATCGTGGATTCACCTTGTCCACCCAAGCATCTTTATAATCCACAATATATGGATGATTTAACTTTGCAATTAAATTCATCTGCAGCAGAATAATAGAGATTGCGATTAATTGAGTAGAAAACACATCTTTCAGAGAAAATTAATATGAAATCACTAGATACAATATCAGGAGAAGATTCATACGGTTTACAGGTGATAAACTATGAATTAGACAATGAGAAGAAACAAGTGCCATCGACTATCTAATATGGTATTTAGAATCAAAGTAATTGGGGACTACAAAACTAGAAGGTTACAATCAAGGATCTATTTAATTATGTGTCCACAAAATAATAAAGAATGCATCATTTATGAGAAACAAATTCTGAATGTCTGCAAGCGCATGCTCATGTATTATACTTTCATATGAATATTGTTTCAAGCATGCATATCCCAGTTGATTGTCATGAATAGATCTGGGTATTTTGGACGGAACGGAGTGCAGCCAAGACATGAAAATTTCATAAAGCTGAGATAACCAGAAAATTTCATAAAGCTGAGATAACCAGAATGACAGTGATGATATGAACAAACAAATAAGAAAGTTGGAGCTTGTATGTTTGACTGCCAAGAAAACAAGGAAAGATAAATTTTGATGCTACGGTTGGTTCCTAAGAGAAAAGATGACATGGAAAAAAGAGAAATCGGCTTTAATTGGACATATACTTGTTGAAAAATTGTAGCAACTCTAAAAATAAAAGAAGAAGATTAATAGCTGGGACTCAATGCTACATATATCAATATCCAAACAGTTTTTGAGAAGCAACCTCTTGGTGAGCTGTGCGTTTGAACTTCTCTGTTTGCTTAGCCAAACGAATTTTTTTCAACACATACCTATTAAAAGGAAAATTAAATGATTACAACAAAATTGATGAAGCACAGGTGTAATCAAATTTGAGCTAGAAACCGGTTGCACAATCAGAATATAAACTATTAGAATATCGGTTATCTCTTCTTCCGAAAATTCATACCCTGAGATGTGAATTGTGGCACAAATGTAGGGTTTTCTAGCTGACTGTCCTTAATTGCAACAGCTATTATCCAACCATTCATTTTTCTTGTTAAATTGTCTTTAATTACAAAATTATCTTCCAAATTACAAGAATTACAATACTAATTACAAATTGCCTTGGAAAAAATGGAAAGTGGAAAACAAGGTTGGTAGAAAATACTCTTACTTCTTTTTCTGAGTCTTATGAAGAACAAGAAAAGCGGCTCCAAAAGCCCCTCTCCCAATCTGCTCTATTACTTCATAATCCTCCATCGTTGACTTCGTTTCGGCATCGTCAGTCTCCATAGCCACCTAATTAAGACCTTCAAAACCCCACAAACCCAATTTTAAATCAAATGCAGAAACTCAATTCCACGTAATACAAACAGAATTTACTGCTCCTACAGAAAAATTTAACCCAAATCTAAAAACCCAGAAGAGGAAAATTGGAAAAGTTACCAAATTCAATGCAATGTTGCCCAAAGTTTGAGTCTTTAGGGTACTGAGTTTCCCAAAAAAAAACTAAAGAGAGAGATATAAATGAATAAGAAGCTACACATTCAACAATAACAAAGGGCAAAAAAAACTCAAAGTAAAAGCAGCAAGAGACCGAAATGATGAAGGGGACGGCAGCGTGATGACTAACCAAAAAAAGTAGAGAGAGAGAGAGAGGAGAGAGAGTGGGTGGAGGGGTAGTCAGGAGTCAAGTAAAGCAGCAAATTAATACTTAATTGGGAGTTGATTATCTACCAAACAGAAAATGGAGGGGCTTGGGATTGGAAGGCAAAAAGCTAAAGTGACAGTAGTGAGCAGGTGTTTGTGAAACGGAATGAAGACTCGGGAGAAAAGTAAAGCTTTCTTTGCTTGCATTTACAGACTCATTCTCTCTCTCCCCTCACCGGAGAATGTTTTCCAGCGCGTAATTGTCATGTCACTGTCCTTGCAACTTATAAATCCACTTCTTTTTTGTATTCGAACACAAAAAAAAAAATTTAATTAATTTTTTTTCAATCTCTCTTTTAGAATTATTGTATAAACGTTATACTTAAAATTATTTATTCTTTTTATTATATTTAAATATTTAAAAAAAATCATTCAATTAATAATGCCTCAATCACTAATTTGTGCCTAACAAATCGACAATTATAATAAAAATAATAAATTATTGATTTCTTTAATATACATGGATAATAAAACGATAAAAATAACAAATTCAATGATAACATTTATACAATGAAATAATGAAATGTCAAAAGTATCATCCCTTCTTTTATGAATGTACAGTCTCTGCCCGTCCACTTACTCAAGTTTTAGAAAATCACTCTCTTGCTCTTTAATTAATTTGGTGGAGGTTCGATTCCACCGATTTCCTTTTCTTCTAACAACTAATTACTTAGCTACTAACATTATCGCTCTACTAAAAAAGAAATTTTAAAAACATAACAATTATAAGTTTATAACTCAGCCAGATGACCATGGGCTTGCCCAAAATCAAGTGCTATGGTGCCTCACAGTTGGTGATAAACGAAGAATGTTGAGGTACCGTGAAATTGATTCACCTCCGAATAATGAGCAGGTAACTAGTTCAATCCTTTTGATTCTTCTCTTGATAGTAAACATATAGGGGGATGCGGAGCAATAGGTCGAATTTCTATGTAAAGAAAAGTTGTAAACTATAGGAAGATTTCAGTGTTCGATAAGAATAGGGATTTGAAATGATACAAATTCCTCTTCATTTTGTTGTGCTCAACGAAGGAACTGCCTAAGCATACTTTTTTGGGTCCAAACTTGTTTGTTCTTTCTAACCTTTTCCCCAATTAAGTAATATGGGTACGGTAGTGGTTCTCTTTGTGGCATTTCCCTTCCTCTACAAGGCACTTTGCTTGAAAATCAAGGCCTAGCGATAAAAGGCTGTCAAAGAAGTCAGGGCAAGGACATCAGGAGTTTTTGAATGAGTTGGAGCTCATAGCCAAGCTTCAGCATACCAATCTTGTTAGGCAGGGGTGGGTTCCAAAACCAAAAATCGAAAAAAACCGAAATCGAAAAAAACTAAACCGAATTGAAACCAAATCAAACTAAATTCTTTTGGTTCGGTTTCGGTTTCAGTGGTCTAGAAACCGAACTGAACCGAATTAATTAAATTATTATTTTTTATTTAATTATATGTTTTGGGTATTATTTTGTAAACCCAATTTGTAAGCCCAATGTGTTGTCAAACTTTAAACCCAAAATATTAAAAAAAAAAAAAACTTTTAGAAACTCTAAACCCTAACCTATTATTTTTCCCCCTTCTTTTCTTTCACCCTAGTTTATTCAAGTGATTTTGCCAATATTCAAGCAATTATATTCTCATGCACCAGTTGCTTTGAACTTTCCCTTAAATTTATTCACTGTTCTGTGTGATCTTATTTTACTTCCAAAGGAATATCCAGTGGAACACACAAGATTTTACAACAATTTGGATCCTCACAGCGCAAGCGTGAACTCCATAAAACCTAGGACACCAACTAGATTCCTCAGTTCACCACAATATTCGTTGTTTTAATGGTTGAAGCATATCTAACAGTCAAATGTTTAAGTTGCTACACACTTTGAAGTTTCTAGAGGTAAAATTGGTGATGTTAAGGAGAGTAGCTACATCTTTATGCATTTGTCAAGTTTAACTTATGTTATGATTGTGTTGGAGATGTTAAAATTTTAAATTTTGAAAAAAAAAAAAAAAAAACCGAAACCGAACCCAAAAAAACCGAAAAAAATAAACCGAACCAATTTGAACCAAACCCAGCCCTATTGTTAGGCTCTTGGGCTGCTATGTCAAAGAGAAGGAACTGCTATTGATCTACGAGTACATGCCCAATCGGAGTTTGGACAGACTTTTATTTGGTATATCCTCATCATTTCTAATATTTGTATCTTTGATATTGTTGATTTCAGGGATGTCAACTTTGATTAGGTTTGTCCATCGAAAAAACACTAGCTCATTTTCCTTCATGGTTTGTCCAAGATCCATTTGAAAAATCAGAATTAGAATGGGGAAAGCGTTTTCGAATTATAGAAGGTATCACTCAAGGAGTACTTTACATTCACAAGTACTCTAGACCGAATGTCATTCACAGGGACCTAAAAGCAAGTAATGTTCTATTGGATGGCTCAATGGACCCCAAAATATCAAACTTTGGAATGGCGAAGATTATAGAGATAAATCAGACCGAAGCAAATACCAATAGGGTTGTTGGCACATAGTAAGTTTATATGGCACATGCTTTCAATCATCTAAACCTTACGCAATCACTACTTTAGTACTTTTGCTTATTGTACCATTAATTGATGCAGTGGCTACATGTCACCCGAGCATGCAAGATATGGTAATTTCTCTGAGAAACTGGATGTATTTAGTTTCGGAGTGCTGTTGCTAGAGATTGTAAGTGGAAAGAAGAATGTTGCTTTTTATAGCTTTGAACATTCACCAACTCTTGCTGGATGGGTAAGTACTAAACAAACATTCCAACTTATGATCATTCTGTTTTTAAGCCTTGCAATTGCAAATGACGGTAAATTCAACATTTTAATTAGGCATGGGAGTTGTGGAAAGAAGCAAGAGGAATGAAGGTGATTGATGAATCAGTCAGGGAAACATGCCGGTCGGATGAAGCTTTGAGGTGCATCCATGTAGGGTTTTTGTGTGTTCAAGAAGCTCCGGCTGATCGACCAACAATGTCTTTGGTGATTCATATGTTGTAGAGCAATGAAGCTACATCTCTTCCACCTTCCAAAGAACTTGCCTTTTCAACACACAGGAATTCCAGTTGTGTTCCCTCTTCTCAAACACCTACAAGTTTTTCCCACAACACAGTCACCATGAATTTGCCAGAAGGTCGATAGGGGTTCGAAGAGTAGTGACTGGCTAGAAGATGATAAAATAGTGGATTAAATTAGAAAGAAAAAAAAAACCCCGACGACTATAAGTTTTATACAAACACTTCAAGGGCTCAATTGGAGAGAGATAAAACCTTTCATGTGAGGCCGAGTCTCTTAGACACGTATATACAAAATGTATATTTAGTATTCTTTTCGCATTTTAACACATTACAGGAACTGTTTGTGTGGTTTATGGTTTATTCCCATCCAAACTAAACTTAGGCCTCGTTTGGCAGCTCGGACTGTACTGACTATATCTGTCGGATAGGATAAATAGTCACCGGGCAGTACTGACTAAATTAGTCGGGCGTTTGGTGCAGTATCGGATTAATTACCGTATTATTTATACAATGTTTGGTATTATATCGGATAGGAGGAAAACTTAAAATAAAATTAAACTTAAAAAAAAAAATGAAACCCATATCTCTCCGCCGCACCCCCAAACTTCCGCCCTCTCTCCCTTCTTCTTCCCCGACTACAGAACAGAAGAATCCCAAATAACTCCGCCGCACCCCCAAACTCCTTCCCTCTCTCTCTTCTTTTTCTCCTTCCCCGACTGCAGAAGAATCTCAAACCCCCTCACTGGCCTGGGCTCAGCCTTGGCCTCTGAGAATTTCTGGAAGGGCTCCCTTCGGGGTAAAGCCCTGCAATTCTAAGTCCAAATTTCTTGCTACCTTCACAATCTCCTAATTCAAAGTTCCCAGGTTCCTCACCTACCAGTTGCAGGCGATGGTAGAAGGAGCGGAGAGCGAGAGTGAGAACGAGCAGAAGTTCCCAGGTTCCTCACCTGCCAGTTGCAGGCGATGGCAGAAGGAGCGGAGAGCGAGAGTGAGAAGGAGCGGAGAGTGAGCGGAGAGCGAGAGTGAGAACGAGCGGAGACCGAGCAGAGAGCGAGAACGAGAACGAGCAGGAGGCCGACTAAGTTATACGGAGAAATTGGACGGGATTAGGAAGCAGGTATACACCGGGTAAAAAAGGTGGGCCCGGATTATTTAATCCGGTGCTTATTTAATCCAAACGGCACCAAGCACCGTACACCGTATTATTAGTACTATCCGGTGTTTTATACGGTGTGCCAAACAGGGCCTTAATATCACAAGTTTTTTTTTTTTATTGTTCAGCTATAGATGTAGACGTAACTATATCATGAAACAACAAGTACACTAAACTAAAAGAAAAAACAGGGAATTTTCTGACGTCTTCCGATTTTCAGAAAACAAGTACACTACTCTAAAAACTAACTGGTGTAGAACAAAGAATTTCACATTAGAATATTCATAGTTCACAAAGACATGGTTAGTGTGACCAGAACAAATGATGGTATACTACGTGTCACTATATAAATGATGGGATATATGTGTTAAAAAGTTAATAACTTAAAAAATAAAATTTTCAACCACTTATATAAAAACAAATGACGTACCATCCGTGTTCAAAATTTCTCGTGGCAACTCTGATCAATATTAAATATCAAGTATATCAAGATTTCAATGTGAAGGTTAAGTTGTAGACGTATAAATATATGAATTTACCCTTACCCTTCAATAGTTGACTTTGAATGCATACAGTAACAGTATAGTTTAAATTCTACTTTTTCTTCTAATGCAGCCATGGATAGCAAAACAATCTCGTTGTTCGAGTTCTCCATTATTTTATTATGTGTATTTCTCAACACCATCAGCGAAAACAATTCTCTGACCGGTGATCAAACCATTGTTTCTTCAGGTGGGGTCTTCGAGCTAGGTTTCTTCAAACCAGGTCAGCTTTCAAACTACTGTATAGGCATATGGTACTCCAAGCACGTAGTATCTGAGAGAACTATTGTTTGGGTAGCAAATAGGGATATACATGTCTCCGATATGACCATTTTTCTAAGAAATTAGATGTATTCAGCTTCAGATTGTTGTTATTGGAGATTATAAGTGGAAAGAAGAATGCTGCTTTTTATCGCTTTCAATATTCAACAGCTCTTGCTGGATGGGTAAATACTAAAACACTATTCTAACTTATTCTCATTCTTTGTTTAACTCTTGCAAATTTATGAGTAAATCTATATATATTGAATTTTAATTAGGCATGGGAGTTGTGGAAAGAAGGAAAAGGATCGGAGGTGATTGATGGATCAATAGGGGAAATATGTCGGCCTGATGAGGCTCGGAGGTGTATCCATGTAGGGTTTTTATGCGTTCAAGAAGCACCAGATGATCGACGTATTCGGTAGTTTATATGTTGTAGGGCAATAAAGCTACACCTCCTCCATTCTCCAAAGAACCTGCGTTTTTGACACATAGGAATCTCGATGCTGTTGGTTCTTCTCCTCGAACACCTACCAATTTTTCCCATAATTCAGTCACCATGAGTTTGCCAGAAGGTCGATAGGGGTTGCAAGAGCAATGACTGGAAAGCAAATAAGAAAATAATATAGTAAATTAGAGATAAACGCCTCGACAAACTATAAGTTTTATACAAACGCTTCAAGCGTTCATTTTCGGGAGCGATTCAAGCCGTATTTGGAGAGGTCAAAACACTTTTCAGGCACATGTCAAGCCATATTTGAAGAGGTCAAAGCACATTCTGAAACATGTAGATTATTATCCCTTTTAGCTAGGTTCACTGTTGTGGCATAATGAGTGTTTGCATTTGCTTATGCGATTTGTTTACTGTCACAATGTCGAACTTACTACAGTAATATCTTGTTCTATCAATTCTTTTGAATGTGCGAAATGTCGAGCTTATTGCAACAAATATGTAGATTGTTTTTTGGTAAGTGCAATACCAACACAGCGTCACAGAATCATATGATACAATGTTTCTGTGAGTCTTCCCAGCCTCCATAAATGATGAACAATCGTGGTTTGCTACCAGTTGTCTTCCTTTTTAAAAAGAATTCCCTTCAGACCATCAAAGTTAAGAAAAGACACAATGTCACAGACTCACAGGATACAATTTGATTAGTATGAGGGACAAATCTCACGATGTGAATAGTTACCCAACCGACTGTGTTTTGCCGGTGGAATGGCTACTCACGTCCTACAAAAGTTATACATCATCAGAGAAAACCCTATTTGATTAGATGGTGAAAGCATTACAAATTAATTTACAACCTAGTCTTGGATTGTTGGCCAAGCTACACGTATCCTAATTTCCCGGTTTGACAAGTCAACCTCGGACCCCAAAAAATACCGTGTGTCCGTCTAACCTTAGACCTCGGACCTTCACTCACATACCCGGCCATTAGAAACTGTCACACCCCAAGTTTTCGAATTCTTCTAAATCCAGAAATAATATATCCGTCATTGTAATTTTCTAACCTTTTCTTTCCCATAAAGAATCAGAAACAATTTGAGTTTCAGAATGTGGGGACATTCTTTCTTTGAGACAGCCTCGAGGCTTTTCCATCAACGTTCCTCTCTATCCAAGATTATTGTTGTTGTCACTATGAGGTACTTGTTCAGTTATGAAGTCTGTTCTTTACTTTAAAAAACAATCGATTGTCAATATTGGTACATTTTTCAGAACAATGATATGTATTCATTATTTAATAAAGAACAGACGTCATGCACATGAAATTTCTCTCTTTAACACTCATGTTTATACGAGCTTGCATAGTTTTTGTTTAGTTTTCTTTTGCAAGGAATTATGCATTTCTTTATTTGTATCTTTTTTGCCGATTATATATAGTATACATAACATCTTTGGCATTTTATGTTTAATGAAACTCTGCATATCATGATTTCTTCTGACTTGCATTGCATATATTTGCAGTGGGGGAGGCCTAGCAACATTTCATGAGACCAAACCAGTCCATACCGTATATGCTGATTTGGCTCAGGAAGCCGAAACAAGCAAGAAAAAGAAGGTGGTAGTACTAGGAACCGGTTGGGCTGGAGTCAGTTTCTTGAAGATTTTGAGGAGTTCTTCTTACGATGTTCAAGTGGTGTCACCCAAAAATTATTTCATGTTCACGCCTTTGCTACCGAGTGTTACATGTGGCACGGTCACGCAGCATTGTTGAACCAATTCGCAAGATTACTGTGAAGGTATGTGCCTAGACATGTAGATAAATTTAGGTATAGATGTTGAATTCAGGGAAGCAGAATGTTATTGAATCGATCCAAAGAATAAGAAAGTTCTCTGTCGATCAACCCGACACAGTAATTTGGGTTTGAAAGAAGCTGAGTTTAGCATAGATTATGACTACCTGATCGTTGCAATGGGAGCCAAAACAAACACATTCAACACTCCTGGTGTTGAGCAATATGCTCATTTCTTGAAGGTAACTTAAACTTATTCTTCCTCCCATGTCCAAAAAGTAATTTACAGGATGAAGAAATAGTAAGTATTAATGTTGGGTTTGAGCTTTTGATTTGCAGGGAATAGAAGACGCTGTGAGGATCCGACAGACTGTGATTGACTGTTTCGAAAGGACAAGTCTTCCTAGCGTAAGCGAAGAAGAGAAGAAGAAACTTCTGAGTTTTGTATGTGTTGGCGGCGGTCCAGCTGGTGTGGAGTTTGCTGCAGAGCTTCATGACTTTGTAATTTAGCCAAATTATACCCTTCAGTTATAGGATACGTAAAAATTACTGTGATCGAGGCAAGCGATCATATTTTAAACATGTAAGGCATGCATACAAGTTTCCGTATTAGGGTTTTACATGTTTAAAGATGCTAATTTAATTTTTACACACTTGGTTAATTTGGTGTTGCAGGTTTGACAAGAGAATTACTTCATTTGCTGAAGGGAAGTTCTTCCGAGACGGAATTGATGTAAAAACAGGTTCACTGGTCGTAAAATTAACTGATAAGGAAGTCTCCGCTAAAGATAGAGACACGGGAAAAGTTTCAAATATACCTTATGGGATGGTTCTCTGGGCAACTGGTATCGGGCCACGCCCTGAGATTATCGATTTTATGAAGCAGATTGGTCAGGTTTGATACTAACTTGTGCTTGTTTCCAATTGTAGTCGAGAGCTTAACTTTGGATTTGACGCTTCAATTGATCAAATTTTGTAATTTGTTTGCGCAAAACAGACCAATCGACGTGTGACGGGGTGTATGCTTTAGGTGATTCTGCAACAGTAAATCAACGCCGCGTCATGGTATCTATTTAAACTTGCAATCGGCACTTCTTTTAAAACCCGCGCAGCAGCCGCGCCTCAACGTTCTTCTCCCAGGTCCAGTGACTGACGACTGTGGCATTTCATCAAACACCTTACCTGCACTTCCGAACCCCTACCCCATCCGCTATGAATATCCAGAGCATGCTATCTTCTTCCTCAAGGTACTTGCGATGCTACATAGCAGCAGCAGCAGCAGCATCAGACCTACGCGCTCTCACTTCCCTCCCCAACTCCGCTCCAATTCGGCGCCCGAATCACAACCCCCCGCCATTCTCCACCTCGGTCGATCCGCCATTGTTTTCCACCGCAACCAGATTCATCAGCAGCTCTCGGACCTCTTCTTCCCCAGAGCAAGAAGCTACCCTGAATCAAATTCTTTCCTCCATACAAAACGCTGCCACATTACTCGAATCCTTGTACGAAAACCGCCTTTTCCTCAGCCCCAAATCGTTCAACCGCGTGCTGGTTGCGGCCGCAGCCGAAAGCAGCGCCCTTTCCTTCCTATCCCACCTTCTTCAGCTCGCAATCGCGTCTTCTCAACCTTTAAATTCTGCTTGTTTTCTCACTGTCGCCAAAGCTTTAGCAAAGTCGGATGATTGCGCGGAGCTGCTCAGATTAACCAAGCAGGTAATGGAGCTCACCTCTCCCAGCATGACAGTCATAAACAGGATTCTCTTTGCTTTCGGCGAATGCGGAGAGACTGAGAAGGCGCTTCTGATCTTTTCCCAGATGAAAACTCTTGATTTCGTGCCTGATTTGTACACCCACAACACTGTTTTAGAGATTTTAGGATGTGCCGGTCGGGTTGATGAAATGCTGGGTCAGTTCGGGTCTATGAAAGAGGCCGGCATTGCCTCTGATGTGGTTTCTTACAATACGGTGTTGAACAATTTGAGGAAGCTTGGGAAATTCGATGTGTGCTTGTTTTACTACAAGGAAATGGGTGAAAATGGTGTGGAGGCAGATTTGCTTACTTATACTGCAGTGATTGAGAGCCTGGGAAGATCAGGAAATGTTGAGGAGGCATTGAGATTCTTTGATGAGATGAAGGCGAGGCAGATTCGTCCTTCCCTGTATGTTTATCGGTCGCTGATCACGAACCTGAAGAAGATGGGGAAGGTGGACTTGGCATTGAGTTTAACAGATGAGATGAATTTGTGTGATTCGGAGCTTGCTGGTCCAATGGATTTCAAACGTAGTAAACGATTGTAAGTAGTTAGAAGCTGGGGATACCTTTTGGTTTTCGATTTGTAGGTTCTTGTTATTTCCACTGAGGTAGTTGTATAGTGATTTAAATGTGCTATTCACTTTGTTTGCTCAGTTTTGAAATGATTTGTATCAAACATGATTCGAATTCAACAGTTTTCTTCGAGCAAAGTTGTTCTTATTTGCAGACTGATGATCCTCAGGTTACTAGTCCTATGGACTTCAAATAATATACACTTGTAAGTAGTTAGAAGCTGAAGTTATCTTTTGGTTTTCGGTTTCAAGGTCTCTTGCTTTTGCCAATGGTATATAGTTGTATACCAATTGGAATGATTTTGTATCAAGATTCAGATTTCGACACTTTTGTTCGAGTGAAATCGTTGATATTAGCAGACACATGTTGCTAGGAAGCAAGAAAATAGCTTCATCTATTATTATTGCATAGCAGAGAAACCAGAGACTTACAAACCCAATTAACCAATACAAAATGCATACTTACTCCATAACAAGAGTTATGGCTAACTGAAAATCAAGTGAACTTTAGAACAAAAATTAACAAATTCAGTCGAGGTGAAGTTCCTCGACAATTCCACTTATTCTTCCTCAGCATCTTCTTCTGCAAAACTCAATTCCTGGCAAACCTCTCCATTGGTGCTAAAGTAGGATTTCATCCCAACCAATTCTGCAACCCTTTTGGCTGGCCCTGAACGGTGAACCCCTCGGAGTATCAATCCCACATCGGACAGTCTTAATTTTTTGAAGCACATCTCCTATCTCAGCAATAACTGAAGGTGACTTGTTATGCTCTGCTGCACCTTGGTACACCACTATCTCACTTGGAATCTCCCACCTCTTCTTTACCCGGCACTCCGGTCCTTGACTCCTGGATGCCTCACGGGCAATGCCATGGGGCTTTCCAACCAAGGAGACCCGCCTCTTGTCACCTCTCTTAACCAAGGAGACCCGCCTCTTGTCACCTCTCTTACTGTCATCCTTATCATCCTCAGGCCAAGACCGCTTCCGACCATCATTCACTGCCGAATTCCCAATCTGATTGTACCTACTAGGCACAGCCCTCCCAGGCACAGCCTTCCCAGGCTTGAATGGTGTTTTCTTAGCAGGCACAGACTTCTTGGGTCCAATCGATGCAAGAACCTTGTCTTGCTTCTTCACAGGCCTTTTGGACCCTCCAACAGTAGTTGCAGCCGGTTTCGGAGCTTGAACCCTGGACACAGTTTTCCTCGATTTTGGACTCAAACTCAAACTCTTGCCCCTCTCTTTCGTAGCCCTCAATTCATCAATGTCCTGAAGCTTCCAAAAGCACGATTTCCGGCGACTATGCGTTGCCTGAACAGGGGTGATCTCGAACTTACTCGGCCTCTGAAATCCGGCTCCAGCTACAATCTCAGACGGCCCCAAACTCATTCCTCTCCGATTAACCTTCGACCTCACACTCATCATCATAGACTCAATCTTTTTCAACCCATCCAGATTCTTCACACTTTGTTTCTGCTCCATGAACTTCGCCGCCTCAACCCTTCCACGCTTCTCTACCGCCTTCTCGTTTCCTCAGCCTTTTCAAGTTTAAGCGCTCCGAGCCTCGAATTCAATCGACCAATCTCCTTCTCAATCTCTTCAATCTCCGCATCGATCTTCCTGTTGGAATGCATGAAGTCATATCTTTTGTTAAAATGCATGCATGAAATAAACATGTTGGATGACTAGTGAAGTTAGGCTAGTCAACCTTCTTTGTGTAAATTAGGCAAGTTAGAAATTAGGCAAGTTAGGCAAGTTAGGCAAGTTAGGCTTATGTTCTCTTTCTTTTCCTATATAATGTTTCATCTTGTAATTGTTTTGATATGAAATACACATCCAAAATTCAACATGGTATCAGAGCAGGAACTCGAAATTCCTGGCTCTGTTGATCGTTTCCGCTAAGTTTCTTTTACTCTAAGCCAAGATGGCTGGAGAACATTATGAAGCTGAGTGCTCGATGGATGCTCTGTTGATCGTTTCCGCTAAGTTTCTTTTACTCTAAGCCAAGATGGCTGGAGAACATTTACTCTAAGCCAAGATGGCTGGAGAACTTTTACTCTAAGCCAAGATGGCTGGAGAACATTTACTCTAAGCCAAGATGGCTGGAGAACATTATGAAGCTGAGAGCTCGATGGATGCTTTAGCTCTACCTAACGTTGTTCAAGTTTGTGGCACGAAGCCATTATTCTTTGTTTGCGGCACGAAGCCAGCCATTATTCTTTGTTTGCGGCACGAAGCCATTTCAAGTTTGTTTGTTTGCGGCACGAAGCCATTACTGTTTGTTTGCGGCACGAAGCCATTTCAAGTGGGAATTTGGTAACATGGCTCAGCAAGAAGCAAAGCGTTATTTTTACTAAACCTCTTTCTACGGTTCAGTTCATGCGCATTCTGTCCAAGCTTGGCTCAAGGAATCCCCTCGATCCAGCTTGAGGGGGAGTGTTGGAATGCATGAAGTCATATCTTTTGTTAAAATGCATGCATGAAATAAACATGTTGGATGACTAGTGAAGTTAGGCTAGTCAACCTTCTTTGTGTAAATTAGGCAAGTTAGAAATTAGGCAAGTTAGGCAAGTTAGGCAAGTTAGGCTTATGTTCTCTTTCTTTTCCTATATAATGTTTCATCTTGTAATTGTTTTGATATGAAATACACATCAAAAATTCTACAAGGCAGTAATAATGGGTGACTCCAAGACCACTGTTTCAGCTACTGTTACTCAAAGTGATATGTCTCTACATATCACCCCAGACAAGTTGGATGGGTCCAACTATTCCTCATGGTCCCAAAGTGTCCGCATCTACATCACTGGCAGAGGTAAATGGTCTTATGTCAATGGAACAAAAAAGGCACCAGCAGAAGCTGATGCATTGTATGCTATATGGGAGGAAGAGAATGCCATGGTTCAATCTTGGTTACTCAACTCCATGACCAGATATGTACGGGCCATTTTTCTCCGACTCTCTACTGCAAAGGATGTTTGGGATGCTGTTACCCAAACTTACTCAATTGAAAAAGATGCATCAAAGTTATACGAACTTCGCCGTCAAGCACTGGCGACTCGCCAGAATGGAGAACCTTTATCTGCATATTATGGTAAACTTCAGCAAACATGGCAAGAAATTGATTTCTTGCGTCCTGGAAAATTGAAGTGCGCTGATGATATTGCTACCCGAGAGACAGAAATTTCGGAAGAAAGATTGTATGATTTTCTGGCTGGTCTTGATCCTCATTTAGATCATGTTCGCAGTCAAGTTTTGACTCAAACAACTCTGCCTTCTGTTCGTGCTGCTTATGCTCTTGTGAATGCTGAAGCAAGTAGGCAAACCATTATGTTGGTTGGCCCACAAGTGGAAGGATCCGCCATGGTAGCTGCTCCGTCTCGATTTCCCCGTGGAGTCTCCAATTCCCGATTAGGTGGATCCAAAACTACTGATACAAGGAAGTGTACTTATTGTGACAAGGATAAGCATACTAGAGACACTTGCTTCAAGCTGCATGGATATCCTGATTGGTGGGTTCAAAAGAAGGAAAATCAAAAGAAAGGCATTGGTGGATCACAAGCACACCTGACACCAAAGCCTTCCATACCTCGGGTGGATCAATCTGCTCACTTAGTTTCTCCTACTACTGCTTCTACTTCCTTAGTCGATGCAGGTAACTTTGGTTTTGCCTTGAACACTACAATTGTTCCTCCCAATAAACCTTGGATCATTGATTCAGGGGCTTCTGACCACATGACCAATGACTCTACATGGTTTGTTTCTCACACTACTCCACCTTTAAATACCGTTAAAGTTGCTAATGGTATTTCTACTCCAGTGCTTGGAGCAGGCTCCATCTCATTAACACCAGGCTTATCTCTCTCATCTGTTTTACATGTTCCTAATCTTTCTCACAATTTGCTTTCCATTGGTAAACTTACAAATCAACTAAACTGTCTTGCCATCTTTTCTCCTACCCATTGTTGGTTTCAGGATATTCGAACGAAAGCATTGATTGGTCATGGTAGAGAAAGGGGAGGTCTATACTACTTGGACTTACCACCAGATTGTGAGAAGACAAGTTACAGTTGTCAAGTGGAGGCCAAACAATTTGAAGCTTCTGAAAAAATTTGGTTATGGCACAGAAGATTGAGACACCCTTCCTTTCAGTACCTGCAATATCTATTCCCTTCTTTATTTTCTAAAGTCAAGGTTTCTGATTTCCATTGTGAAACTTGCATTTTTTCTAAAAATCATCGTGTCTCATTTCCTTTAAGTTCCCATAAAAGTAATGTTCCTTTCTCTCTTATTCATTCTGATGTTTGGGGACCATTTCATATTCCTACTTATACTGGTGCTAAATACTTTGTCTCTTTCATTGATGACTGCACTCGAGTTTCTTGGGTATACTTACTCAAAAATAAGAGTGAGGTTATGTCTATTTTTCCAATCTTTCATCAAATGATTCAAACCCAATTTCATGCTAAAATTCAAGTTGTTCGATCTGACAATGGGAAAGAATATTTGAATTATGGACTTGGAACATTTTTTCAACAACACGGTATCATTCATCAAACATCTTGTCCACATACTCCTCAACAGAACGGTATAGCAGAACGTAAAAATCGTCATCTCTTGGATGTGGCTCGCTCTTTATGTTCTGCTATGCACGTTCCTAAACGTTTTTGGGGTGATGCCATTCACACAGCTGTTTTTCTTATCAATCGCATGCCATCACGTGTTCTCCAATTTCAAACACCTATCCAGACCCTTTCCCAATATCATTCTCTTCATTCACTCCTTCATATTCCTCCAAAAGTGTTTGGTTGTGTCTGCTATGTTCACGTGTGTATTTCATATCAAAACAATTACAAGATGAAACATTATATAGGAAAAGAAAGAGAACATAAGCCTAACTTGCCTAACTTGCCTAACTTGCCTAATTTCTAACTTGCCTAATTTACACAAAGAAGGTTGACTAGCCTAACTTCACTAGTCATCCAACATGTTTATTTCATGCATGCATTTTAACAAAAGATATGACTTCATGCATTCCAACACTCCCCCTCAAGCTGGATCGAGGGGATTCCTTGAGCCAAGCTTGGACAGAATGCGCATGAACTGAACCGTAGAAAGAGGTTTAGTAAAAATAACGCTTTGCTTCTTGCTGAGCCATGTTACCAAATTCCCACTTGAAATGGCTTCGTGCCACAAACAAACAGTAATGGCTTCGTGCCGCAAACAAACAAACTTGAAATGGCTTCGTGCCGCAAACAAAGAATAATGGCTTCGTGCCACAAACTTGAACAACGTTAGGTAGAGCTAAAGCATCCATCGAGCTCTCAGCTTCATAATGTTCTCCAGCCATCTTGGCTTAGAGTAAATGTTCTCCAGCCATCTTGGCTTAGAGTAAATGTTCTCCAGCCATCTTGGCTTAGAGTAAAAGTTCTCCAGCCATCTTGGCTTAGAGTAAAAGTTCTCCAGCCATCTTGGCTTAGAGTAAATGTTCTCCAGCCATCTTGGCTTAGAGTAAATGTTCTCCAGCCATCTTGGCTTAGAGTAAAAGAAACTTAGCGGAAACGATCAACAGAGCATCCATCGAGCACTCAACTTCATAATGTTCTCCAGCCATCTTGGCTTAGAGTAAAAGAAACTTAGCGGAAACGATCAACAGAGCCAGGAATTTCGAGTTCCTGCTCTGATACCATGTAGAGTCATTGGTCATGTGGTCAGAAGCCCCTGAATCAATGATCCAAGGTTTATTGGGAGGAACAATTGTAGTGTTCAAGGCAAAACCAAAGTTACCTGCATCGACTAAGGAAGTAGAAGCAGTAGTAGGAGAAACTAAGTGAGCAGATTGATCCACCCGAGGTATGGAAGGCTTTGGTGTCAAGTGTGCTTGTGATCCACCAATGCCTTTCTTTTGATTTTCCTTCTTTTGAACCCACCAATCAGGATATCCATGCAGCTTGAAGCAAGTGTCTCTAGTATGCTTATCTTTGTCACAATAAGTACACTTCCTTGTATCAGTAGTTTTGGATCCACCTAATCGGGAATTGGAGACTCCACGGGGAAATCGAGACGGAGCAGCTACCATGGCGGATCCTTCCACTTGTGGGCCAACCAACATAATGGTTTGCCTACTTGCTTCAGCATTCACAAGAGCATAAGCAACACGAACAGAAGGCAGAGTTGTTTGAGTCAAAACTTGACTGCGAACATGATCTAAATGAGGATCAAGACCAGCCAGAAAATCATACAATCTTTCTTCCGAAATTTCTGTCTCTCGGGTAGCAATATCATCAGCGCACTTCAATTTTCCAGGACGCAAGAAATCAATTTCTTGCCATGTTTGCTGAAGTTTACCATAATATGCAGATAAAGGTTCTCCATTCTGGCGAGTCGCCAGTGCTTGACGGCGAAGTTCGTATAACTTTGATGCATCTTTTTCAATTGAGTAAGTTTGGGTAACAGCATCCCAAACATCCTTTGCAGTAGAGAGTCGGAGAAAAATGGCCCGTACATCTCTGGTCATGGAGTTGAGTAACCAAGATTGAACCATGGCATTCTCTTCCTCCCATATAGCATACAATGCATCAGCTTCTGCTGGTGCCTTTTTTGTTCCACTGACATAAGACCATTTACCTCTGCCAGTGATGTAGATGCGGACACTTTGGGACCATGAGGAATAGTTGGACCCATCCAACTTGTCTGGGGTGATATGTAGAGACATATCACTTTGAGTAACAGTAGCTGAAACAGTGGTCTTGGAGTCACCCATTATTACTGCCTCAGAGGTTATGGGTAAATTTGTTGGGTGATTCCAACGGGTATGGCTTATGGGGTATTGGGTAGTATATTTTTTTTGTGTGGAAAGATTTCTGGGTTTTGCAGAGATACTGCAAATGGGAAGAATATGGGAAAAGATGCAGCGGAAGATGTGTGGTTAACAAGCTGGATATGGGTAATAATGTTGGCAGATATGGCCAAATGAAAAAGAGTAAGAATGGATTGGTATGAAAGTAGAAGACCTGCAGAATAGCAGGTCTTATTGGGTAGATGGCAGTAGTGCCAGTAAGTGAATCGGAATAGAAACTCTTTTTGGATCAGAATGGCTCTGATACCATGCCAAAATAGAGTTAATTCCTTGATAATTCCTTGAAATACACATCTGGGGACGTGAACAATAAACTATGTTCATTGTCACTTACTGGCACAGTGCTCTGATACCATGTAGAATTTTTGATGTGTATTTCATATCAAAACAATTACAAGATGAAACATTATATAGGAAAAGAAAGAGAACATAAGCCTAACTTGCCTAACTTGCCTAACTTGCCTAATTTCTAACTTGCCTAATTTACACAAAGAAGGTTGACTAGCCTAACTTCACTAGTCATCCAACATGTTTATTTCATGCATGCATTTTAACAAAAGATATGACTTCATGCATTCCAACACTTCCCCTCATCTCGAACTCTCTCTTATCTTTCTTCAACCTCCTCAAGAGCCTTCTTCTTCGCAACCGCCGAGAAGGGATCAAGATTAGTATTTGTGTCCAGCGGCTTGAAGGGCACCGAAGATTTGACGCAGACAGGGGTTTTCAGAATCGCGGGGCTCATATTGTCTTTCCTGCAACCCGATTTAAATAACTCGGAAGAGCAATTCAGCGAAATGGGTTGGAGTATATCGGACCAGGAAGCCTTCACGACGGAGGAGCCGCCTTCGGAGTCTTCGTTGTCGAAGGCGGCGTTGTTCCACACCTGAAGGTCTGGTGCGTTAATGGCGTCTTGGTATTCAACCACACTCATTTTCGCTCGCTGGGTTCGAAGTTCGAACGATTTGAGGGGAAGATGGAAAGATTAGATGATGGGGTTTTGTACTGTAACTGCTGATTTGTGATTCTTGGATGTGAGAGAGAGAGAGTGGCGATCTTTATTTTTTTTATTTTTTTTGTATTTTGAGATTTTTGACCGTTGGGAAGAAATATAGACGTTGGGGCCAACCTGACGCTCCGTGTAATCGTAGCCGTTGGATGCTAAAAGGCTCCTATAGACGCTCCGATTTGAGTTAACATTTTTTATTTTAATGAGATTTGAAGTATTTTTCCTCTCCTTTTTTTGGACATATTTGTTTTTACCTTTTACGTTTATATTTTTTTGGGTCAGAGGTTTTATTGCGTAGGGTATAGGAAAGGCAAATATCCATGGGTTATGGGTAACCGCGATTACCCGCCCATTTAAATTTCACGGTTACGGTTATGGGTAACCGTTTAGATAAATAAACGGTTATGGGTATAACCATTTACCCGTGAAATTTAAATGGACGGTTATGGGTATGGGTTATAAACGAGTAACCATTTACCCATTTATTTTATATATGTAAATTAACACAAACCATGTTACCTATCGGGCAAAACTTAAATAAATGATATTGACTATAGTGCATGATTTCTATAGCTAATATAATATAGTTTTCCTTAACCACTTTAAATTTCATGGTTCATTATATATATTATGTTAATATTTTACATTCCGAGTCAAATAACCAAAAAATACTGTCTTTTAACAGTTTTCGTAACCCAAGAATACTTAGCAAATTTTATATTACCTTCATTGCTAACAGTTAAAAATATCGTCTATAAACTATTATTTCAATTATTGAAATGGTATACGGACTTAAAAAATTAAAATGCGGAAATGTATGATGAATGTACCTATAACGGTGTTTAATTGTTAGAAAAACAAATTATGACAAATTTTCCTTTTTTAATTTTCAAGTTGTTAAAAAAACACCTAGACAGATGAAAAATGAGTAAATAGTAAAAAAGAAAGGATAAACGGGTTTAAAAATGATAAATGGGTAAATGAATACTAAACGATTACGGTTAAATGGGTACGCGGTTATGGATATGGTTAATCGTTTATAAACGGTTATGGATATGGGTATAACCGTTTAGACAATTACTCAACGGATAAACGGTTATACGGGTATGAGAATAAACGGTTATGGAATAACCGCGGTTACCCGCCGGCCATAACTGTTGTTCATCCCTAGTAGGGCAGTGCCCAATTTCTCAGAAAATATAATTTTGTTTTTTTCAAACACTAAATTGAAAAACACTAAATTGGGTGATTTTGGGGAACTCAATTTCTGAAAATTTAAAATTTGAAAATTGAAGAGATTTTATAATTCATGGCATCACATGGAAAAATCCTCGTTTTTCAACATTATACGGTACGGAGAAGTCTCGTTTAGTATCTCGGACATGACATGAGTATCGTAAGGTGGTGTCTCCTCTAACCAATTTTTTTTCTATTAAGATTAGACATCTTTCATATTTGGTGCTCTTAATCATGTGAGGACTAGATTCATTAAAATTGACAGTTGTGCGACTGCGACCTATCAGTATAAGCAAATCTCAATCATGTCCTCGCCCGCCCACCCAAAGAGGCAAGATCATGATTCTAATTTTTCATGGTATAAGGTTGTATTTCAATTTTTTTTAAATGAATTTGGTTATTTTTTATGGATTTAATTTGGTAGTATTGAAAAATTTTCGAAACAATTCCTTCGGGAATACAAGCATTACGGGTGGAATGTGACTCTTCCCTTTACCACATAACTAATAACGGAGAATGATAATCCAACTTGTTTATGACTATACCAAAAATAATTGACTAAAAAATTTTCCAACTGATAAAAAAAAAAGACGCCAGCTTTTTCGCACCAATATATGAATTAGGAGGGTTTCCAAATGTCATGACTCATCCCTAACCCAATACCCTAAATCGTTCGCCTAGTCAAAAGACAACTCTTGTGACTGTAAGTTGGAAACTTTCCTGTATCTTATTCTTCCTCCTCTATTATTCTTCTTTTATTTCTTCTTCCGTAACGTAAGTTCTCTTTATATGTATTTTAACCAATATGTATGTATTTATATGCATTTATATACATTTTGAACTCAACGATCCGAACTTTTTATTTTTCAAGATGCACTTCATAGATTATCTTTACAAAATATTAGGCACATGTTTGAGGTGTATATATTGTTGGAATTTAAGGTTTTTATTTGAGTTATTGTTTTGGGTATTTTCTTTGTTTTGTTTATTAGGGTTTGCTTGAGGTTTTACTATTTGAAATTCGATCTTTTGTAATTGAATTGAAATTCTGGAACTTTCATCTCAAATTTGTGATTCTTTTGCAGAATAAGTTTTGAATTCCTGTCAAATTTCGGATTTTCATCCGAGCTTAATGCTTAGTGATAGTGTTTGTCGTAATTAGCTAGATAGGATATGATTAGTAGCAATTTATATATATTTTTTTTTCCAAAGCTTGATGAAATTTTTTTGTATAATAAAAATTAAAAAAAATTACGGACGTGGCATAGTGTGTAGCGTTGATTTAACGGAGGGTCCAGATTAAAAGCATTGTACAATCCGGTACTAGGCTAGTAAGGTAGAGGATCCAGGCACACACTACACCGTTCCGATCAGCAGCACGAGTCCCTCTGCAACCCCAAAACTCCAGCCAACTTCCAGCTTCTTCTTCCAGTGGGCCGTTAGGCGGCTGTTTGGATGCCTGGATAAGGATTTCGGACTAAGTTATCCCGGAATTGGATTCGAAGATGGATTCAGGGAGGCAGGTGTTCACGGTGGATCTTCTGGAACGATATGCTGCCAAGGGGCGCGGAAATATTACCTGTATGGCTACTGGAAACGACGTCATTTTGCTCGGAACCAGTAAAGGTTGGATCATTCGACACGATTTCGGCGTCGGCGATTCGTTTGGTACGTTACTCTTATCCAATCCTTTCGTTTGGCACTTTCAATTCTCTGCCAATTCACAAATTTTTCATTTGATGAGAATTTAGAATTCAATCTTTTGTAATTGACGTGAAATTCTAGACCTTCATCTCAAATTAGTGACTTTTATTTTTATTTGCAGAGAAAGTCTTGAATTCCTGTCAAATTTCGGATTTTGATCCGAGCTTATATGCTTAGTGATAGTGTTTAGCCTAATTAGCTAGATAGGATATGATTAGTGGCAATTTACTTGATTGATTGAACTGATTAGAACAGTGTTTTGCTTTAGTTGCTAAGGAGCCCGTTGTCGAATTCGGTTGACTAGATTGGTTTTGCTTTCTATTTTGTGTATGGTATGATGATGGTTGTTGTTTATTTGAGCTATAGATATTGATCTTTCGGTGGGTCGTCCTGGGGAGCAATCCATCCATAGAGTTTTTGTTGATCCTGGAGGGAGCCACTGCATTGCCACCGTTGTTGGGAGTGGGGGTGCTGATACGTTCTATACTCATGCAAAATGGACCAAGCCCCGTCTTTTAACCAAGCTAAAAGGTCTTGTCGTGAATGCCGTTGCCTGGAACAGACAACAGATTACAGAAGGTAATTTGTCAGTCCACTGACTATTTTCCCCGTTGCATTTGGATGGAGGGTTTGTGCATATTGACTCATTTGAGCTATTGTGTGTGATTTTGTTCGTAAAAATCTTAGCTTCAACAAAGGAAGTCATTCTCGGTACCGACAACGGCCAACTTTATGAAATGGCAGTCGACGAGAAGGATAAGAAGGAGAAATATGTAAAGTTTTTGTTCGAATTATTGGAACTTCCAGAGGCTTTCATGAGTTTGCAGGTAATCTTTGATCACCTTCTCTAATAGAGAATTGATTCTGACAGTTATACCAACTTGCAACTCTACATATCATGCTCTTGATCTCATTCTTTGTGAGCAGATGGAAATGGCAACCATTCTCAGTGGGACTAGATACTATGTAATGGCTGTAACTCCTACAAGACTCTATTCTTTTACTGGTATTGGATCACTAGAAGTAAGTTTTCTTCCATGCCTAGTGAAATTGTCATTTCCAGTGACAATATATTTGTTGCCGTTACAATTCTCATAACCTGAATATTCTGCGTTTCTAGACTGTTTTTGCTAGTTACTCGGAACAAACAGTGCATTTCATGGAACTTCCTGGTGAAATTCCTAACAGGCAAGTGCTTATGTTGACACTACTAAAATTATTTTCAAAATGGGATAAAAATATTTCCTTTTTTTTTCCCTTTTGTTTTTGAAATTATTGTTCCTTTTGTTAAATAAACGGTTACCCTTGATTTGCAAAATTGTTGATGTACTGTTTCCTGTCTTTCTCTTTGAGCTTTCTGGTTTCACTTTGTCATCATTCAGTGAACTGCATTTCTATATCAAGCAAAGAAGAGCAATACATTTTGCATGGCTTTCTGGTGCTGGTATATATCATGGTGGTTTAAATTTTGGAGCACAACATAGGTACAAGATAACTTTCTTCTGTTCTTCCTTCTTTTCTGATGGCATTGTCTGTCTAAAGTCTGATCATTCTGTCTTCTACTGAGTAGTTTTATGGTTGACATTGTGAAACTTGTTAATAGCATTCCTTGATATATTTAATTTTAATGATTGTTAACATGTAACCTTCCCCTAATTTATCTCTTTTGCAGTTCTCCTGATGGAGATGAAAATTTTGTGGAGAACAAGGCTCTTTTGAACTATTCAACTTTGAGTGAGGGTTCTGAAGCGGTGAAACCCAGTTCTATGGCAGTTTCAGAATTTCATTTCTTGCTTCTTATCGGGAATAGGGTTAAGGTATTCACATATTAATTATTTGAATAATTTTTTTCTTCTCAGTGCTGTTATCTCTATGTCCCTGTTGAGTATCATGTTATGAACTGCTGCTGGTGCTAAGCATTAGGTTAAATGCATTAGATATGTGATTCTTTTATTATTCACAGAATACCGCTGAATACTGCACCTGCCCATTATGAGTGTAATTGTTTTGTAGGTTGTAAATAGAATAAGTGAGCAAACTATTGAGGAACTTCAGTTTGAGCAAACACCTGAAGCAGTTTCAAGGGGTGTCACTGGATTGTGTAGTGATGCCACTGCTGGGTTGTTCTATGCATATGATCAAAACTCTGTATTTCAGGTTTGTGTCTTCGATTGCCTAAATATTTTCTGAATTTTGTTCATTTTGCATCAGACAGTAAAGTTTTCCATACTGCTGAATTTGAGAACATAATGTAGGTGTCTGTTAATGATGAAGGCCGAGACATGTGGAAAGTTTACCTGGACATGAAGGAGTACGCTGCTGCTTTGGCAAATTGCCGCGACCCACTTCAGAGGGACCAAGTATATTTGGTGCAGGTCGTATCTAAGTGATGGTTATACTCATTGTCACTTATTGTAATTTATTCTCACTATGGCACTTAATTAAAAAAATTGTGAAGATTATTGCGTTGCTGTGTTGTGTATTTGTCTTCTCAATCTTGTATTTACCTGGGTAGTCAGTAACGAAGTAATTTGATTTGCAGGCTGAAGCTGCATTTGCCGCCAAGGATTATCTTAGAGCAGCATCATTCTATGCAAAAGTGAATTCTCTATCTCCTTGATCTGTTTTCCCATATATATATTGCAATAATGCCTGCAGGTGCAGCAGGCCATTTGTTGTTTATTAATGATAATATGATTCTTTTCTAGTCTTATTGCTTCGATTTTTCGGTTTTGGTTATATTTATACTAGATTTGAATGTGTACTTCTAATTGTGCAGTCACATTGATGACATTTAGGAATATGCTTCACTTATTGAGATATTGTGTGGTAGCTATTAAACTATAAAGTACACATTGTTTTTGTCATGATGTTTCTCATATTGTAAGGCAATATCTTAGAAATTACCAATTAATATCTTTTCAGTGAACAGCTGTATTACTAATATCGTTAAATTGAAATTGGTTGCCCTTTCCATTCAATCACAGTCTGATCATCCAGGTCTCATATTTGATGGATGTTGAGAGTAACTGAATTAGTGATTTAATTTGGTAGAAGCATAATAACAATTATTTTCCTGCCACTTCTCCATGATTATTTTGATTTATTTATAGTTATTATAACTTGTTACAGCTCATTTATTAAATTATGGGATTGTCTTGCAGATTAATTACATATTGTCATTCGAGGAGATCAGTTTGAAGTTTATCACTGTAAATGAACAGGTACTTGCAAAATGTTCCTTGCACTGTCTGTGTTTTTGATTTGATATTAAACTCTTATGGATTTTTTATTTTACTTGGCATGCTTGCAGGATGCCTTAAGAACCTTTCTATTGCGGAAACTTGATAGCCTTGCGGTGGATGACAAATGCCAAGTAACAATGATTTCGACGTGGGCAACTGAACTGTACTTGGATAAGGTCTTACTTAGCTCTTGGATAAAGAACTAGCTTTTTTTTTTTTTCATACCTCTAATGCCTTATACTAGATAGCTTGTAAATGTTGCATTCTTTTTTCTTAATGCATATCAAAGGGCAAGAAGGATAATTAATGACGATGCATTCTGCTTAAGATAAAATCTGAGAACATCTTCCTTTTGACTCCGTCGTCAGTTTATGCACACTTAAAATAGAATAATGTAGACGTTGAAAGTTTCCTTTTACCTGAAGTTATGAAGCCATCACTAATATGTTGTTTTTCATTGTAGATAAATCGTCTACTATTGGAAGATGATACTGCAGTGGATAATCGTAATTCAGAGTACCACTTGATCATTAAAGAGTTTCGTGCATTTCTTAGTGACTCCAAGGTTGTTTTGGATGAGGCAACTACCATGAGACTTTTAGAAAGGTAATTTTCATTGGATTTGCTTTGAAATGTTCATCTCGCACCTTTTTTTTTTAATTCTTATACAGCTGTGGAATCCCATATGCTAATATCATGTTGTTTAAATGTATCAGTAGAAGAAAATGTCATTTTTAAATATTATCATCTACAATTAGATTATTGTGAAAGATCTGTGCCATTAGGTACTTGGTGGGTCTTTCTCTTTAGATTATATTACAGTTGAAAGAATAATAAAACAAAGGATCCTCTGGCTACATGCTGCAGTTATGGCCGAGTCGAAGAGTTGGTTTTTTTTGCTAGTCTGAAGGAACAGTATGAAATTGTAGTCCACCATTATATTCAGGTTCTTTGTGCTTCCAATTTATTTCTTATTTGGTTTCAGATTCTTGTCATTATCACCTGTTTTGCTACTTCCATGGTTTCTTTTAGTTTTTTATTTTTATTTTTTTCTATGTTAAAAAAAAAAAAGTCCTTCTAGTCATGCTTGATTTACATTGACTGAATGGACATTAGCAAGGAGAGGCAAAGAAAGCATTGGAGGTGCTCCAAAAACCTACTGTTCCTATAGATCTTCAGGTATGGGTTATGTTCTCTGGTTTGGTGTTTGAAAATTTTCCCGAACAGGTTCCAGATGTTCTCAAGTGTTTATGTGTTGTAATATTATTAGTATATATGTGTTTTATTTTATCAAATTATGCAATCCTTCACTTGCAGTACAAGTTTGCACCAGACCTAATCATGCTTGATGCATATGAAGCTGTAGAGTCGTGGATGACTACAAACAACCTCAATCCAAGGAAACTCATTCCTGCAATGATGCGTTATTCAAGTGAACCACATGCAAGGTATTATCTCATGTATATACTGGACTAGAAATTGCAATTATGAATTGAAGATCTGGATAAGGCTCTTTAGATACTAATCAATTTCCCTTAACACAAAAAGATCAATATCCACTATATTTTATTTGTTGATTTTAGACATAAAACTTGAAATTTCTAATTCATTGTGAGAAGTATCATATTGCAATGCCTTCTTTGTATACATGTACCCCTCCTCTCGCATGACATATTATGTTCACATAGTGTATTTTATACTTTGGTCACTGAAGTATCGTTCAGGCACAAAGTTTTCATTGATAGTAGTTTTAATTTACAGTTGCCATAGAACTCAGGATTTCTATTCCCTGTGTGTTAGTTAATGATGAATTTAAAATTTAAAGCTTTACTCTCCTTTCTTACTGCTACTAATTTATTTTATATCACTTGCAGAAATGAAACACACGAAGTCATCAAATATTTGGAATACTGTGTTCATCGTTTGCATAATGAGGATCCTGGTGTTCACAACTTGCTATTATCACTATATGCCAAACAGGTTGATTTCTTGGAGAATTTGATATGATTTTAGTATGATCTTGGGCGTCTGCACATACATACTTACATACATACTTACATTATTAATTATTATACGTCTTTTAAAAACTGCGATGTCCCCGTTTCTTAACTCACTTATGCCTACAAGGCTCCCCGCTTTGCGAGGGTTGGGGGGTTCAGAACGTCTATCGTATGCAACTTACCCTTGCTTTGCAAGGAGGCTGTTTCCACAACTCGAAAGTAGGAAAAATATTTTGTAGCTTGAAATTTGCAGAAAAAACCACATCCTGAGTTTAAAAGTGAATTATAGGCTTATAGCCATATCTCTTACTTTCCCCTCGGTTTGTTTTAGATGAAATTATATGTATGCGAGAACTTCTTTGCCTTATAGCCATATCTATATATGAATGTGTTTCATTGCTTTCACAATAATTTACAGGAAGACGACAGTGCACTTTTGCGTTTCCTTCAATTCAAGTTCGGAAAAGGACGGGAAATTGGCCCAGAGTTCTTCTATGATCCCAAGTATGCTTTACGCCTTTGCCTCAAGGAAAAGCGAATGCGTGCCTGTGTTCATATATATAGTATGATGTCCATGCATGAAGAAGCAGTTGCTCTTGCCCTGCAGGTATAGTTTGAGGCTATGTTTTTGTGATTCAACTATTATTGCCCCAATCCATATATTGTTTTACTTGTAGCAAAAGGATTTCAATTTACATGATATTCTCGTTTTTGGATACCAAATCTCTTGTTTATTTATTTGTTAGAACTACCTTTATAACATATGCTGCCATTGGGATAGTTACGATTGACGTTATCTGAATGTTGTAGTAGTTATAAATTCCGTGTATCTTGTTTCTCCAACTCAATGGGAATAGGAACAATCACCTCCACCTAATATTCTCTTCTTCAGTGGAACCCAGGACTCTAATTGTTACATAATTCATTTTACGGTTATGTAATTGTAAGTTGAAATGGTTTTATCCTATTGTTTCAAAACTTGTTCTTTTGGTGCCTTAAGGTTGATCCTGAGCTTGCTATGGCTGAGGCTGACAAGGTTGAAGATGATGAGGACCTGAGAAAGAAGCTTTGGCTCATGGTTGCGAAGCATGTTATAGAACAGGAAAAGGGAGCTAAAAGGGAGAACATTCGGAAGGCAATAGCATTTCTTAAAGAAACTGATGGCCTTTTAAAGATAGAGGATATATTACCATTCTTTCCGGACTTTGCCCTCATTGATGACTTCAAGGTAGAATTATCATACCCTTCTGCTTTGTCATGGTTTGTAATGTTTATAATGATTCAAGTCTTTTGCGAAGTTTCAAGCTTTCTTCTTTTCCGCCAGAAGTGATTTTGTCCGATTTTGTTTTTGTTGGCCACTTTACATATGATTTGTGATTTCTTTACTACAATATGATGTGTTTTATGTCTTAATTTACAGTTGAATTGTGAATTTATTTGCATGCATGGAAACATGTTTTATTGTGTTCTGGTTACAGTGAATATGATTATATAGCTTCATTTGTTGCCCCTTTAGGTTGCCTCTTTATCAATTGCTATAGTGGTTGTTTATGTATTAGGTTTCCATTATGAAGTGGTTTTCAGAATTTTTACTAGTGTGGTGCTGTTGGAACTATTAGTTTTCAGCACGTTGGATTTTGAACTGAATCTGTATGTATGTAGGAGGCAATTTGCTCATCATTAGAGGATTACAACAATCAAATTGAAGAACTGAAGCAAGAGATGAATGATGCGACACATGGTGCCGATAACATTAGAAATGACATTAGTGCACTTGCTCAAAGATATGCTGTGATTGATCGTGATGAAGAATGCGGGGTATTGCTCATGTTGATGTTATAGTTTCAAGTTAAATTGGATTGGCTCATACTTTCATTTCTTTTTCCAATACTTGCTTTTCTTTTTCGTCTTCCATCAGGTTTGTCGGCGTAAGATTTTAACTGTGGGTAGGGAGTATCAGTTGGCTAGAGGCTATGCATCCGTAGGTCAAATGGCTCCATTCTATGTGTTTCCATGCGGACATGCCTTCCATGCCGAATGCCTGATTGCCCACGTCACACGTAGTACAAATGAAGCTCAAGTAAGTTGAAGTATTGTCTTCTGTATTCTTCTCTTTTATCATTATCAGCTTGTAATAACATAGTATTCTGCAAAAGCTTTACAATGTGCGCCCAAGTAGTTGAAGTGTAAGAAATACTTTTGGGCTACATGATGCTTGTGCCAGTTGAATTAATGTTTTCGTTGGGTATGAAATGTATTTCAGTAACAGGAATTTTCTATAACTTGCCCCATTTTTTTAATGTGTATTGTAGGCAGAGTATATACTGGATCTGCAGAAGCAGCTTACTCTACTTGACGGGGAAGCTAGGAAGGATTCAAATGGTAGCCTTACTGAAGAAACCATAACAAGCATGGCCCCCGTAGATAAGGTCTGCATTTTGATCTTAGTTTGCCCTCTCTTCTTTTGCTTTACATTTATTTTATTTGATTTGTTTTCTATTTCATGGCTGTCAAATGAGTCTATTAGATTGTTAGCCATTTTCGATAAAATATTCTTTTGATTATCAACTCTTTTCAAATATATGATTTCAACTTAACTTTGCAGCTTCTGGTGATGGTTTTACAATGTATATTCATTACATTGTATTTTACTTGATCTCTAGTTGATTCATGAAATTAAGATGTACATAGTAAGCTAAACAAAGTATTTCATGTTGGCAGCTGCGGTCGCAGTTGGATGATGCAGTGGCAAGCGAATGCCCATTTTGTGGGGACCTAATGATCCGTGAGATCTCTCTACCTTTCATCCTTCCAGAGGAGCAACAGCAGAATACTTCATGGGAGATAAAGTCACATAATCTTGGACACCAGAGGAGCCTGGGTTTGTCTTTATGATCATCTTTCTCTGCGTACGGGGGCCATGTGAGTTGTGTACTCCTACAGAGGTGTCTCGTTGCCAGTTGCGGAACTTTGTTATCTTTCTCCTTTTCTTAACAATTTGTTTGGCATCATTACCGTTGTTAACAGTGCCCTTGTTGCTTGTATAATTTTTTTGTTCCCTTGGGACGGGCTCTTTCCCTTCCTCGTCTTTATCAGGTGATTTTGGGGCCGTATACGGCCTGTAGTTACAAAATGGCTCCAAGTTGTTGTCAAAGAAACATTGTTTGCAGTGATTACTTTTCAATGGCTTTGCTTGATGTCTATATATAACAGAAACACCCCCACCCAAGTTCGACTTGCACTCTCTAGAGTAGTTTGAAAAACTCTTTTACAAAATAAAATACTAGTTCGAAAATAAATAAATAAATTACTCTTTACAAAACAAAATAAATTACTCTTTACAAAATAAAATACTAGTTTGAAAATATATAGGGAATTGTTATTATTCATCATACAATCAATCACTTTAATGTCATGCTTAGTTACAAGCGCACGCTACTAGATTTGACGTCATAATATACTTTTAGTGTAAACAACAATGTTTTATCTCATTCAGTGGAGTCGGTTACATGAATCGTAGAAAATCACAATTTACTAGCAATTTCTTTTTATTTGTTTCTTTGTTTATCAAAAGTGAAAAACTATTTTTTTTTATTTTAAAAAAAGATGGAATCTGAAAAGCACACTGATGCTTGCTTGGGCTCCTTTTATTCATGCATTTATTTTCTCTCGTTGAACTCGAAGTCTCCCCTCTTCAGGCTCCCAGATTATTTTGTTGTTCCGGCAATACAAAGCCATTGACCGACAAAGATGGTGTTGCAGTTGATGTTAGGGTTGATTGCAAAGAAGTGTGCAGTCAGCTTGAACTTGGCCATGATTCCATTGCAAGTATCCCCAGCTTCTACCCCATAAACTTCTTGGCATCTTGGAGTTGCTTTCACACCCCCAAACCCAACTATACCATCAAATATTCATAAAACAAAAATCAAACACCAAACGAAACATATAAATATCCTATATAATTAATCTCACAAAGGTACTGTTACTAGCACTCCTAAAACGACAGCCTGCATTTCCCCCTCATTTTATATTTTACATTAGAGGCGAGAGTTTGCATGATGACTTACTAGAGTGCCAATACCAACTCCCTAAAAACGAGAAGATTTCATTTTATTTTTTATTTTACAAAAAACGATGCTACGTAATTCTCATTCATAATTTAACAATTAAAACTCTAATACCATAAAACTTACTGTCGCCTATTTGTTTGCCCTCGGCAAAGGAGATGATGAGAAAAAGGCAGAGCATGAGAACCAAATTAAGGGATTTGTTAGAGATAATCACAGCCATTATTTCTTTTTTATGTGATTCTATTAGTCTTAGAAAAATAAGTTTGCTTAGTGTGTTGGGTGATGATTTGATGAGAGTGTAAAGCCATATTTATAGGTCGAGATGGTACGCCTAGTTAGAAGCCGGCTTGTCCAAAGTACATTTTCTAGTGTATTTGCTTTGGTTTCCTAAGTAATTATATTTTTGTTTAAGCAATTTTTGTAATCGTGAACAACATTGTGTTTTTTTAGGAATATTGCGCATTGGGCAGGCTTAGCTGCATCTGCATTATTTGCTGCGTCCTGCTCGCCAATTTGTCTCATTTTCTTGTTGTTTGTTAAAAACTTTGTATTCTCCTAATAATCTTTCTTTCTGAAATGACCTACAACAAGAAGGATTTAGGCTTATTTCTAGTTATGCCTTTTAGAACTTGATTTTATCCCACTTATAACTTAAAAATCATCACTTTATTCCCTGAAATTCAAAAATTCACTTCATTTTGCCTCCCGGAACTCGATTTTAAAATTCGCTCCACATTGCCTATGATCTGTTAATTTCTTACGTGGGTTTGATTTGAGTGCGCCAGGCTAATCAATTTCATTTTTATTTTATATTCTCTTATTGTTGAATGTTAACATATAATGGAGATTTATAATTAAACTTATTGCACATTTAGCATAGTCTTAATAGGCGTTGGGACCCACATATGTTTTAGGAGGCGACTTATAAGTTTTAGGGAGAAGAGTCCAAAAATCAAAGTGGACCAAATTTAAGCTTCAGAGATTAAAGTGGTGACTTTTGAGTTGTAGGAGTTTTAGAGGGCATGGCTAAAATAAGCCAAGAAGTTTTAGGGCATTGGTGTATATTGTCACTGTAGTGTTTTGTGACAACAATAGATTTTTTTTTTCTTCTACATAACATTGCAAGATTGACACATAATGTCGCGGTGGCACCCTGTGCTACCTAACTTGGTCTCCTACAACTATACTACCCATTATTCTCATTTTTTACATGAAAAAGTGGTATCCTAATTAAAGAATATTGATCATACAGGATGATTGCATGAATTTTTTAAATGATGATTGTAATAGCATTCACATTATACTGATTATCATTGTTTACATGTGACAACACCAAATTTTTTTAAATGATGATGATTGTAATATCATTGTTTACAGGGTGTAATCATAGAATTTTGTAGAGCTCGAAAGAAAGTCATAAAAAGTTTTTATTCAATACTATAAAAGTCTATATTGAATTTACTTGAATTTGAGAGTGAAATAAAGTTCATCAAACTCCATATACAATACACCCCTTTACTTTTAAAATAATATTCGTCACATATTTGGAAAAAGCTCTATTGATTTTGTCAATGGTTTCATTCTGGTAATCTAATTGTAGACATACACTCACAAATAGACCTGACATTCGTGTCGTGTTTTCCGTGTTCGTGTCGTTTTCGTGTCATACCCGATATCTTAACGGGTCGTGTCATGTAACACCCATTAAAATAAACGGGTAAAATGACCCAACCCAAAATTGACCCGATAATATTAACAGGTAATATGACACGACCCGTTACCCTTTAAGGAAAATATATTTTAAACCAATAAATAATCAAATGAAAAACATAATACTAAATAAGTATATACATACCATATTATCACATCCAAAACATAATAACGCATTTTTCTTTTAAGTATATTTTCACTTACCTAAAGTCTTTAATAGTTTTTTAATTAATGTAGAACTGTAAAAAAATATAGAAAAAATATATAAACGCTCGTAATGACAAGCTTTACAACTTTCATGAAGAGCTTAACTTCGAAATTCGCCACTATAATCATATAAATCATAGATCAAAATTTAACCGTTGATTGTTGTTTACATTTACGCTTCATTGTTCTCATCAAATTTTGTTTTTTCAGATTTTATTTTTTGAAAACTTGATCTATTAAGGGATGCGGGAAGATGAACGGTTTGGATCGTTGATATTATATTCAAAGTTTTACGATTAGTGAAAATATTGCTTGATGTTTATAAAGTTTCTACAAACTAAATGACATCGACTCATATTTCAATTAACCATAAATATCGAAAAGTGATATCAAAGATCTGAACCGTTCATCTTCTTACATCCACCATATGATCATGTTTTCAAAAAATGAAATTTTAAAAATGAAATTCAGTAAAAAGAATAAAGCGTAAATGGCAATCGACGGTTAAATATAAATTTAGGGTTTATGAATTATAGTGTTGGATTTCGAAGCTGACTCCTTCATGAAAGTTGTAAAGTTTGTCACTATGAGTGATTGTATATTTTCTTTTACATTTTTTACACTTCTACAATAATTATTATTAATTTTATTAATTTTGCCCTCAAATAAAAAATATTATTCATGAAGGTTTGGAGGATTTTAAAAATCTAAACGATAATGTAAGTGTAACCATTATCTACTCGTGCAGGAATAATGATGAATCACGAGTGTTTATATATTCTTTCATATTTTTTGTACTTGTATGTATGTTTTCTTAGTTCTTGCCTATACAAATACTATATTAGTTTATTTTAATTTTGGACAACAACATATTAAGTAAAATTTATCCTAGTAATGATAATAAGGAACTCTCATAAAAAAAAAAAAAATAATGACTAAAACTTTTTTTTAAACTTATATAGAATAATAATACAAAACTATATATTTAATATAGAATATATTGTAAATATTAATATGGCTATTGTATTTTATAATAAATCTTTTAGTAATTAAACTTTAAAATTATCAAAATAAATTTTTTCTTAACGGGTCGAAACGGGTTACCCACGTGTTACCCGCGTGTATACCCGTTAAGAACCCATTATTAACGGGTTCTTAACGGGTCACCCGATAAGTTATCGTGTTGACCCGAAACCCGTTATTTTCGTGTCGTATCAGAAACTGCCGGGTTTACTCACAAACCTAGATCAAGTCAATTATGTTACTCGATTTTGATTACCCAGTTTGTAACTAAATTAGATTGTGTAAAGTTTCATGAGGTAATGGTTGTTAAATTATACAAGAATTTCACATCGAAGAATTGACACATTTAAATATGACTTGTATATTGAATGGTCTTCTTCTTCGTTTCCTTGTGATAGCAGCTAAGGTTTTCTTCCCCTTAGTTTTTGTTTTCCCCATAGAGATTCATACTTGGAGGCTCTCATAAACTAAACACAATCATTTCTCTCTTCAGCTTAACCAAACAATAACTCGTAAACACAATCATTTCTCTCTTCAGCTTAACCATAACTCGTGCACAAAGCAGCAACAATAACCTATTGATGACTACCTCAGAATCTAAGACCTACGAAGAACGCTTTTGATAACATTATATCAAGAACTTAATAGCTTGAGATCCTATGATTGTAATTATGACAAGTGTAAGCATCTTATAGTCCTTGTAATAGCTTAAGGAGTAAGCAACATAGTTAGGTATAAATACCTACATAGCTGTCAATGTAAGCAGTTAAGAAAAACAGTTAGTAAAAGAATTCTCTCTTTTCTCTATCTCTCTCTCTCTCTCTTCTTCTTCTTCTTCTTCTTCTTCTTCTTCTTCAATACTCTTTCTTCCTTTGCAAGTAATACATTTCTTCACCATTATCGCTATCTTCACATGGTATCATTCGCCGGAAGAGTTTTATGCTTGACGGTTTGATCTTGGTTCGTTTGTTTCCGCTCTACTGCTCGATTTCGAGTCCTTCTTACCCTCTTCTTTCTTGCTTCTCGGTGCTTGTAATCTTGCACCTCAAGTGTTCGATCTCTCACCTCAAAGAATTTTCTTCAGATTCTTGCTAATATTCAAGCATGGTGACTGCTACACAATTACAGATACTTCAATCTCCTATTACCTCTTTGATTTCATCAGTTTCATCTTCTGTTTCCGTGAAACTTGATGAATCCAACTACCTCACATGGCATTTTCAGATGGAGCTTCTTTTGGAAGGCCATGGAATTATGGGTTTTGTCGATGGTACAAACCATTATCCTCCAAGATTTGATGCTCAGCCTCCGAGTGACTCTACTGTGTTCTCCAGTGATTCTGCTCCGCAAGTGGATAGTGATGCATGATCGGGCTCTCATGCAACTTATCATTGCCATATTATCCCTGACTACGATTTCTTGTGCTATTGGAAACACTAGTGCTTGAGATTTGTGGGTTCGCCTTAAGGAACAATTTTCCATTGTCACTCGAGCTACAATATTTCAGATGAAGTCTGAACTGCAGAACATCAAGAAAGGTACAAACTCTATTTCTTTGTATCTTTAATACATTAAAGAAGCTCGTGATTACTTGGCTGTTACTGGAATTTTATTTAATGATGATGACATTGTGATATTGACACTTAATGGTCTCTCTTCTGAATATAATACACTGCGGACAATTATTAGGGGTAAGGAGAATGTTATCTTCATGAAGGATCTACGATCACAGTTATCTGCTGAAGAAGCAATGCTAGCCAATGTTCCTGTCACTTCTTTTATGTCTGCAATGGTTGCTAGTAATCGCTCTGGCTCATCTCAATCTCACTGTGAAGATAATCAACATTATGATATTCCATTTAAAAATGGAAATTCCTCGAATGGATGGTCATCTTCAGGAGGTGTCTATCAATCTCATGGTTCTGGCTATAAACCTAATTACAACAAGAACAAGGGTAAATGCAAGCATTACTATCAGTCTCAGTCTCGATTTGGTAATGCCAAATCTAGTCCCTTTAACAATAATGCTCCTGGCAATCTTGGCTCATCTCCACCAAGATCATAAGGTTTCTTTCAGCATCCATGTTAGATATGTGGTAAGCTTGGACATCTGGCAGTTACTTGCCGATTCCGGAATACTGAAAATCCAATCTCAGCAGGTTGTCGAATTTGTGGGAAGAGGAACCATAGTGCTCCATTCTGTCACTTTAGAAATGCAAACATCCAATGCATGTTGATGCTTCATTGTCAATTCCTAGTGCTCTTTCTTAGCAAATGTGGCTTACAGATTATGGTACAACATCACATATGACTGTAGACCTTAATAACTTGTCACTGGCCTCTCCATTTCCCTCCAATGAGACAATTCAAACAGCTACTGGTGGTGCAGGTTTATCAATTTCTCACATTGGTTCTTCAATGATCCATACACCTGTTAAACCATTGAGACTTAATTAAGTTTTATATGTTCCTAGATTAACTCAGAATCTCTTATCTGTGCATAAATTGTGCTTGGATAACAATTGATGGTTGATATATGATGCTTTTTGTATTTGGATCCAAGACAAAGCCACATGGAGGATTCTATTCAAGGGACTATGCATTAATGGATTATATCATCTTCCTCTTCTAGTTTCACATCATTCTTCACCACTCAAAGTACAAGTTGCTTTTCTTGGAAAACAAAATATCTTCTAGTCTATGGCATAGTAGATTAGGTCACCCATCCAATACTATAGTTTCTGCCATTTTAAGAAAGTGCAATGTGTCTGTTACACCTAATACAAAGTCTATGTTGTGTCACACATGTTTAGAGGGAAAATTTTGTAAATTGCCCTTTATTCCTTCTGTTTCTAAGTCATTGCACCCATTTGATGTTGTTCACAGTGATGTCTGGGGTCCTTCTCCATGTAATTTTGTTGAAGGGTTTAAATACTATGTGACATTCATTGATGAATGCACTAGATATTGTTGGATCTTTCCTATACTTAATAAAAGTGATGCTTGTTCAACTTTCATTGCCTTTTACAACTTTTTGTTGAATCATTTTGCTATTTCTGTCAAAACTTTACAAAGTGATGGGGGAGGGGAATATCTTAGCAAGTCCTTTCAACAATTCATTGTGAATAAGGGTATTAAACACCAACTCTCTGGTCCATATACCCATGAACAAAATGGTTTGGCTGAAATGAAGCACCGCCATATTGTTGAGACATCCATAACTCTTTTGCAAATTGCCTATTACCTTCCAAATTCTCGTCTTTTGCATGTCAAGTTGTTGTATATCTCATCAATCGAATGTCATCTCCAATATTAAACAATAAATCCCCATTTGAGTTCTTGTTTAACCATATACATGATATTAATTATCTCAGGATCTTTGGTTATTCTTGTTTTCCATTGTTAAAGCCCTATAATAGTACCAAGTTACAACCACAACCCACAAAGTGTGTCTTCTTAGGCTATGCTTCCAAATACAAAGGCTATATATGCTATGAAGTGAAACAACAGAAGGTTTATATCTCTAGACATGTTATCTTTGATGAGAGTGAATTTCCTTATGTCATGTTGTCCTCTAAACATTTATCTCACCCTTCATATACTCCATCTCACTTATCTCATTTTGTCCTCATGCCTTCTGTTGCATATGACAATGATATTGTTCCTTTATCAAATGTCTCTACTATGCCTACTCCATCGCCATCTCCGCCCACTTCTCTACATCAAATCCTAAATCCATTACTGCAACTTCTCCACAATCTGTTTCTCCTACTTTCCCTATGGCTACAGATTTGTCTTCTGGATCCAATCATCATGCCAATACTGAGTTTCAACCTAAGAGTCTACAAATGGTTCTCTCTATACCACCTATGAACACACATGCAAACAAGGTCTAAAAGTGGTATCTTCAAGCCCAAAGTCTTTCTTTCCACAGTTGCAGAAGAGAACTCAGTTGATTTAACTCAGGTAGAACCAGCAACATACAAGTTAGCACTTAAATCCTCAATATGGTGCACAACTATGGAGGAAGAACTTGCAGCCTTACACTCTTAGGGTACTTGGTCTTTGGTTCCACTTCTTGCAAATAAAAATTTGGTAGGTTGTAAGTGGGTGTTCAAAATTAAAAAGAATGCATCTAGGACTATCTCAAGGTATAAAGCTAGGCTTGTTACAAAGGGATTCAACCAAGAAGAAGAGATTGATTATGGGGAGACCTTTAGTCCAGTTGTCAAACCTACAACTGTTCGATTAATATTGGCCTTGGCTGCACAGTTTGGTTAGTCTTTAAGGCAACTTAATGTGAAGAATTCCTTTCTTCATGGTGTCTTACAAGAAGAGTTCTATATGTATCAACCCCCAGGGTTTACAAATTCTCAACTGCCTTATCATGTATGCAGGTTACATAAGTCCCTTTATGGCTTAAAACAGGCACCAAGGGCCTGGAATGAGAGGTTCACCAATTTCTTGCCTACCTTGGGGTTTCTTACTACCTATTTTGATCCTTCTTTGTTTGTGAAGCACGTTATTCCTTTCTCAGTCCAAGTACGTCACATATTTTCTCACTAAGACTGATATGGCTCTCTCCAAATCGTGTCACACTCTTTGTCTCCCTTATAATAGGCTGCTTAAGGATGATGGGAAACCTTTCAATAATCCATCTCTTTATCGAAGTGTGGTAGGTGCCTTACAATACCTTACCTTCACTCGGCCTAATATTGCCTTCTCCATCCATCAAGTTTGCCAGTTTATGCATTGTCCCATGGAATCACATTTTATAGATGTGAAGCGAATCTTAGATACTTGAAAGGTACAGTGGATTATGATATTCAATTCAGTAAAGGAGATCTCGATTTACATGCATTTAGTGACGCTGATTGGGCCGGGGACCCTAATGACAGAAGATCTACAACTGGTTTGGTAGTCTATTTGGGGTCTAATCCCATCTCTTGGTCATCAAAGAAATAAAACACTATATCAAAATATTCAACTGAAGCTAAATATTGAGCCTTGTCCTCCACAGCTGCAGAGATTGATTGGATCAAGCAGTTGCTGCACTTTCTCAGAATTGATGTACCATTTCCTACTACATTATTCTATGATAATCTTTTAGCCATAGCGTTGGCTTATAATCCAGTTATGCATCAACAGACAAAGCACATTGAAGTTGATGTTGATGTTCACTTTTTCCGAGATAGAGTTGCCAAGAAATTTCTTCAAGTTCAGTTTGTTTCCTTGAATAAACAGTTTGCTGATATCCTCACCAAGGGTCTATCTACTCCTTTGTTTCAAACACATTGTTCCAATCTCAAGTTGAGCAAACCTCATCCAGTGATTGAGGGGGCATGATAACACTATATCAAGAGCTTAATAGCTTAAGATCCTATAATTGTGATTGTGACAAGTGTAAGCATCTTATAGTCCTTGTATAAATACCTACATATATAGCTGTCAATGTAAGCAGTTAAGAAAAACCAGTTAGTAAAAGAATTCTCATGATAACAGTATATCAAGAGCTTAATAGCTTGAGATCCTATGATTGTGATTATGACAAGTGTAAGCATCTTATAGTCCTTGTATAAATACCTACATATATAGTTGTCAATGTAAGCAGTTAAGAAAAACCAGTTAGTAAAGAATTCTCTCTCTCTCTCTCTCTCCTTCTTCTTCTTCTTCTTCTTCTTCTTCTTCTTCGATACTCTTTTTTCCTCTGCAAGTAATACATTTCTTCACCATTATCGCTATCTTCACAGCTTTCACAAGCCAACTTGGTAGCTCACATGAATTACAATATATCAAAACAATTATATAAGGCTTGGTAAATATCTAATTAGAAGTGGATATTTAAACAAAGAACACTAGTAAAAAAGTTTATTTGATTTGTTGTGCTAATAAAACAGAAAAAGTTGTTGCAGCCACATATAGCCCATGCAGCTAGGCGACATTGCATTAAACACTGATAACGGATAACAATGTCCATCAGTTGACAAGGTAAAGAAATTACTCATCAAGGAAATAAAAATTACTAAAGGAGAAACAATGCCTTAGACGACATCAAAGCTCATCCTCTTTATTCATACAAACAAATTGTATAATTTTCTGAATTGGGCATGAACTTGTCGCAACTTATAAATTCACAATCCATTCAGTACAAAGCCACTGATCGACAAAACAGTTGTTACAATTGAGGTTAGGGTTGATAGAAAGGAAGAAGTCAGCACCCAATTGAAAGTTTTGAATAACAGATTCACATGTGTCACCCTCTTCTGCACCATAAACTGAGTTGCAAATTACAACCTTTTCTGCAAATTCAAGTGGAACATTGCATTGCATTAAGATAGAAACTTGAAACTTCTTTTAATACTTATGTGAAGCTCAAATAATTAATTTACTCAATATGTAAATGTATATAGAGGATGAAAATAAAATTAGTGGAGTAAATATTCTCACTGCCCAGATATCTACTCTCAGTAACGGAAATCATCAGAACAAAAGAGAGCACTAGAATCAAGTTAAGAATTGTTGCCATTTTGTTGCTAGACTTAGTCATCTCCACCTTCTTAATTTCCCCTCTTTTTTGTATCAACTATGGAATTGTAATTAGTTAGTTTTAGTAAAAAGATAATTGTGTTTAGTGTTGGGTGAAGGTCTGAAGACAGTGCAGAGCCATATTCATAGCTAGCTAGGTAGAGAAACTAGATATGGTTTCCTACTTACAACTACAAGACGGCTAATCCAAAGTGATTACATATATTTGTTTAACAAATCTTATCCAAATTGTGTTGTGTATAATGCGAATATTGCGCATTAGGCAGGCTTTTCTGTCTGTGTTTATTTGTCATGTCCTGCGCTCACCAATTTCTTCTCGTCTTCTTCATTCTTTCATGTTTTTGTCTAGTGTTCTCTTTTCCATAATTAAGATCTTTTTTGTTTTATTGGCATTAGAATGACGTACAATACATAATTCACACGTATATAGTTGGGATAACATCAAAAGAGATTTCGACTGGAGCAGACAGCGGCAGCCGCTTTGCACCAAAAGGATGTAGGGTAGTCCTCTTCTATACTACATTAATAAGAGGGAGGCTCAACAGAGATCATACCTTGCTCCAAAGCTGGATCCATTTTCATCAGCATCATCAACCACCAGATTAGCAAGGTTATGAAATAAATAGAATTTTTTTTTTCAGAATCAACAACTAAAGGATCTAGGGCTTTTAGAGGGGATGGACAACTCTATTATAATGGAATTTTCTATATTGTATACTTGAGTGACTTCTTGTATGTTGGTGACATACCATACCATATTGTGCTGAACACTCACAAAAGCTAGAAAAGAGAACCTGCGAGTACTATTCAGTTTGGATGTCACCCCCCGCCCCCACTTAAATTGTTAGATATTTGCCCTTATGACCTACAATACATATTTCACACGTATATTAGCTTATTTACAATATCTCTTGAAACTCAACTCATATCTCCTTTATTCCCATAGAATTCATCAAACTTTGTCATTGAACTCCTTAAACTTAATTCGTATCTCACTTTGTCCCTTACCTTTAAAATTATTAATGGGGCACAAATAGACGTCCTATTTTCCCCCTTCTCCCCAGGACCCTCACAAAGCGGGGAGTTTTATTGGCTTGAGGTCGCCCCAAAGGCACAAAGTAGAACTAATTGTTGCATGTTGAGATGTGTTGACACACCCCAACCCTAGGGTCAAGGTGTGTTGGCCGACACCCGAATGTGACGTAATCATAAAGTGTAGTGATGTGGAAAATATGAATAAATTTAAATCAAAGTGGTAAATTATTTAAGCTAATACAAAGTGTTTGCGCAGTAGTGGGAAGTACCCACAAAGCATAAGTAGATAGAGTATAGACAACAGAACGACACGAGTAAAGTAGTCAAATCTAATTAAGGTATTTATTACATCTAGTTCTATTCATATCAGAATTTCCGCTGAATGAACTCGTGTGCAAGCATAGATTGATGGAGAATTTGATGAGCAATAGATTATATTGATGAGGAATTGATTATATTGATGAGCATTAGATTATATTGACGAGCAATTGATATTATTGATGAGAACTTGATATTATGGATGAGTATTTGATATTGTCGATGAATACTTGATTTCTTGTGCTACAGTTGAGATACTATGAATTGTGTGTTTATTCAATTATGGTTGTCTTACCTTTGATTTCATACTTATACGTAGTATGATTTTCTGGAAACTATAATTGATTTACGGTGAGGGGTTATTATGTTTGAAAAAGAAAAGTGTTTCAAAAACCTTTATTTTCGCCCACTCACACCTTTTGCTTTTCGCCCCTCCAGGACTTAGTTAACTAAAAACTTCTGAGGCGCACAAGGGATTCTGTGGTGATTCTGACATCTTTCCCAAATAAATGTAAGAGCTTATTTCCAGCAACGAAGGATCCGAAGTATCCGAGGCTTGTTCGAGCATAGGTTTAGCAGTCTTGCATTCTTTATAGGTGTTAAGTCCTAATAGTTTTGAATCCCTTATGTCAGAATCATGTCACCTTATAGAGCGCCAAGTCGTAGAGGGCCACTTATTAAACATGAGATGAATTTTCCTGGTTTTGAACGACTTGGTGAGGTTATCACTGCCGCCATTCAGACAACTAATCGTCCACCCCAAAGGGTTACCTTAGAGAACATATTGCCTTTGTATGTTTTACAGTTTAAGCCGATTATGATAGACACTTATCTTTGTTAGAGTTGTGTGTAACTACAGTTACATTTCTGGTTTTGGGTATAGCACCATTTGAGACATGGTATAGAAATTCTATGCATAGTACATGATTGACAGAAGAGTTTTGCGAACAAATATTCGAATCGAGATTACAATATAAGAAATTATGTAATATTGATGATGTTGCCCGAGAATGTAGTACATAAGCGCGATTGAGACGTTAGTTGGATAATGTATGTGTATTTACCAATGGGGGGCATGATGGTAATGTTGCACCCTGGGGAATTTGTTGCTTACTTATCGAGACAACAGTGAGTTGTGGGTATCACGGGTTGCAGACCGTAATATTGATAACTTATTTGTTGGATTTGTTAAGTAAGTGGACAATTAGGTCGTTTACGTTAGTTTATTTATTGTTTGGGGCTTGATCCAAAGATACTACACTTATTCTCAAACTACGTGACGCTGCGAGTACGTAGGAGACATTTCTTTATGTTTAGTTTTGATTTTAGTACAACTATCTTGATTCTACTTTACTGTATATATATATTTTGATGTTATGTTTCTATATATCTACTCTTTTTTTTTACCTTATGTTTTTATAAAAGTATTATATTTTAGTGCTCTAACTTGATTTCTTCTTTATATATTTTATTCCTATCTTTGAATATTCACGGAGCCATACGTGGACATTATTGCTCATACAGCTCCCAGCAGCAAGTAGTTAACCTTCCTCTACAAAGAATGGAAGTGTGGATGAATCGACATCAAATAGAGGAATTCAGTTTTTCCTTTCAGCAAGAACATGATAAGAGCGTCCCTTTCACAAAAACCTACGAACCCTCCCTATCTTGGCACTTCAGCACCTTGTGATCTTTGAGAAAATCATTAAGAGCCATCTCATAAAATGTTTTTATAGATTCCGAAACTTCCATGGTGGATCAAGACGAGAATGAATCTGGGAATCCAAGGCATAATAATTGTAGAGCTTCTGCTCTCATCCTGTGAGGGATTTTTTAGTTATAGATAGAGAGGTGAGTCGAGAGTACCCCCCCCAGCCGCTTAAGTCAACCTAGTTTCTTTCTTTCAGAACCTGCTTTTCTTGTTTTTATTTCAAGCGTGTTGTAAGCCTAATATAGATGTACTAAGACCCACCCCCCCCCCCCCGAGCCGCCTAAGTCGACCTAGTTTCTTTTTTTCAAAACCTGCTTTTCTTGTTTTCATTTCAAGCTTGTCGTAGCCTAATAGATGTACTGAGATTGGGCGACAAAAGGTACTTGCCATCCACATGCCGGGATCATAATTGCATGATTCAGACCCACTCAATAAGGCTGCAAATACAAATAGGGATCATAAATATAAATATCATGAAGAAAAGGAGACAATGTTTATACCAAAATAAAAATTGATGTTTTCGTAAGGAAACCATCAAGGGCAAAGAGATTAAAAATTGGTATGAAAACTCCCACAGTCCACTGCTTACTATCCAACCTGGCATTAGCACATGGACATCAAAAGAAGCAATCATTTGAGATGCTGAACCGACCAGCCCTTATTATATTTGTTTGCAGGGCATCTAGCACACATACTGGTAAGGGAAACTTAATTCCAATGAACTCATATTCCATAGATATTGAGACCTTTGCATGCAGCCTTTACAAATAACAGGTTGGGAGAGAATGCTTCGTGTTTTCTTATCTTCTTCTTGCTTGTCATTAATATATGGTAAGACTGTTAGAGCAGTGGTCAAAACGACATACATTTATTTCCATTGATTCTCTTAGCCTAAGGCTTCAACAAGTAACTTTGCTTCCTCCCCATCTCTAAATAAGGTGGAAGATATCTCTTCTTCCTAGCCGGGCCTATTTCTCACAACTCTCAATGCAAGGCAATGAAATTGTTCCATCACATACTCCTTTAGGTAATCTGAAACATTCACATATGCAATCAACGCAAGAGTAGCAACTTTCAATAAAACCTATTTGCCTGTCGTAGCCTCAGCAATAATCAAGGAATCTAAAGTGACTTAGCAATATGTGGAGTAGTCTAATTATTGCAAGGCCATTTCTTTCTCTGATGTAGGATTAATATTTGGAACACGCACCCTCACATGTGGCTGATTTTCAAGTCTAGCACGTGGACAACACAATTCGAGTAGCACAGAGCACATGTGGTCGTTGGGCTTCACATGTGAAATCTCGTTCCTGGATTTCACTGTTATAATCTACGTATTTGTATTATTGAGATTTTATATTATTTTTCCAGAATTTATATTAATTTATTTGAATTTAGATTTTAATTAAACTAGACGAAGTTTGAAGTTTGGAAATAAGTTATTTAAAATTCATAGACCGTTCGAGGCCACAATATTTTTTAACAGAGTTCGATCTCACGAACGCGTAGGCACAAACCGTTCGTAAAACGAAGTTATAACGAATAAGATATGAACGAGCAAAGTTCAGGGCGAAATGGTCATTTCATCATAATTTGGAATGCTCCAGAAAATCTGGAAGAGCCACATGGATGGTTGTGATGGAGAAAGGAAAGACATGGACGGCTGGGATTGAAAGAAAAGAAGAGAAATGAGGGATTAGGGGTGGCTGTTGAAGTTCCTTTCGAGTGCAAATATAAGGATAGTATAGTAGCATAAGTAAGGGTGTCGAACCACAGGGATTGATAAACAACTTAGTAAAACCTTTGACTCTTACAAATTAGCATTAGTTAAAGACTCCTATGACTTACAATGGGGGGTTTGAGTAATTTTGGAAAAGAAATAAAGACAGAAAGAAAAGTGAAAAATTAGAACCATCTAAAAACAAACCTAAGACATGGAATAGGTTAGAAACATTTTTAGGACATAAATATGACTTCAAATAAACAAAGGCCTTCCCCTAAACATTCCTAAATCAGTGATATGATCTTTTAACTTATCCCCTTCAAATGCACAACTAAGATGTTCACATATCTAGCATGACATATAACTAGATTGTATGAATCATCTCTTACTTTGCATGTTAGATGCATGGCATATACATAAAACTTATATTTGTAAGTGCAACCTAGCATGGCATATACTCAGATTTAGCACCTAGAAACTCATTAAGAGAAGAGGATTATGGACATCACATGAACCCTAGAACATGGCATTTATCCTAGATTTTCATGGAATCAGTTTACATGATTAGTTCTGAACCTAACCACATGTTGCTAATGAATGAAAAAAGATATGACAGTCATCCTTATCATTCTCAATAGAAAGCAAACATAAACAAGGTAGCTAAGCTTGAAAATATGTGCTTGAAATGATTGAAACAAAAAACTGATTCTAGCTTGCAAATGAAATTGATAAACTAAAGCTGCATCATAACATTAATTCAATTATGTCTAAGGCTTCAAAGCAGCCCTAAGTATCCATAACCTAAATTAAAAACATAACAAAGTACATAAAAACAAAATACATAAAAAGTTAGGAAAGCTAAAACCTAGAAACGGCTTAAAGTGGATGACTCCTCCTCATCTTTGATGTTGTGTATCTCCTCCTTTTTCTCCTTCAGATTCTGTGTTATTTTCTCCTATTAAAAGGCTTAGGAGATTTCTAACATCTGACACATTTACATCCTTGAATTGACTCTCATTTATAGCTCATTACAATCAGCTTTTAGTATAGGAGTAACTGAAAACTAGCTGTTATCAGAATTTATAACTAAACAGCTCCTCTTTATTCTGTCATAACTTCTTGTCGAAACTTCCAAATCACAAGTTGTAAAGATCATCAGAAGGAAGACTTCCAGGGCTTTCCAACCCTATATGGCCCATTTTCTAATTCGTTATAAGCACTTCAGGGCAAAGCTCGCAAGTTGGCTGTTCTGCAAAGATCTTTTCTGGCGGATCTTGGGTCACTTGTGGGCTATGGTCTGGTCTTGGGCGAGTTGGGCTTCAAACTATCTATTCTAGGCTCTTAAGATATTCAAAGTAAGATGATTTCTTCAAGCCCTTACCTTCATCCTGAAATACAATACAAACAAGAAAATATCTTGTGATGCATATAGATTTTAAGTAAAAACCTTAAGTAAAAAAAAGGCATAAAAGTATAACTTTATGCACTCAACAAATACCCCCAAACTTAGATTTTGCTAGTCCTCGAGCAAACCAAAACTAAAAGAAACAAAAACAACAGAAAAGACAAACATAAGTTAATCTAAGACCAATTCCGTTGGTGAGACGAATGCATTCAGCTTATGCATCAAGCCTTTAAACCTTTAGGCATCCCTAGTAGGAGGAGTTTTGTCTCCAAAGGGTTTAATAGTGACGGTACCCATAAACATCTTAAATAACCTACAAAACAACGATTAGAGCACTTTTAAAACTAGATAATAAGAATTAAAGCTCAACTATGTTGTACAGTCCTAACTTTGACTTTTCCTTTCCAGCAATCACATCTGCATGTTAGTGAGGTGCTCTAGCCCAAATTCAACTTGTTACTAAGTTACAAGCTCAAGCAAGGAAGCTAAGATTTGTCTCAACTCTAATCTCACATAATCACTCTTTCACTTGACTCCTAGGGCTTGCTCTTAACAAGTATATGTGAGTGAGGTTTTGTAATGGAAAGCAAGATATTCTCACACATAATTCAATTAGAACAAAAGAACTTTATGGACAGATCTCATGAAAGGAATCAAATACTAAGAATAGGATAACACACATACTTACTAACATCCATGAATACATCCTCAAAGATCAGCTAGGTCTTTCATAAGGTTGTAATGTAAGGTTTTTACGGTAGAGGCTATGCAATGATGGATAAGGAATACTAGAACTTGAGATATACCAAAGTGTCTTCCTTGCAAAACTAGCATGCTTTCCTTTTGAATTGATCTTCTTTACTTGTTCTCGACTTCCAGAACCCATGGATTTAGAAATTGCATCTTTTTCTCTTCTTTTTTTAAAATGTTTTCTTTGTCTTTTTTCTTTCTTTTTTTCTTATTTGCAATTCCAGCCCATGTTACCTCGGTACATGCCACTTTCTTAGCTTAAAGCTCGAGCATTATATTTGTCTTCATCACTTTGGTATTCCCCAAGCTATAGGGAATGGCTATTATGGGGGAAAATGGGTAGAGTTTAGTGTGGGTGATGAAATATATGGTTGTGTTTAGCTTCAAAATGGGTAATGTCTCACACAACAAAGGGAGGGAATTAGGCCATTTACTAGTTAAAACATGCATAGCCTAACATTGTCTCAATGAATTCATTCATGGGTGATAATAAGCACAAGTATCCACAAAAGAGAATAACTCTTAGTATTCAATCAAAAATGAATAATGAGATCATTTGAAATGAATTTGAAAGAAAATGATAGGAGTAGAAACAGTTTAATCCCTCTAAAAGAAGCAAATAGGCACAAAATTTCACAAAAGGCAGTCTTCACTATCCTTCTTCTAAGGCTTGAACTAGTAACTTTTCACAAGGATTCTCAGAACTGTGAACAGTGGTATTATATAGCAGATACAACAACTTTCAAAACATAGCTAAAGTTATGATTGCAAGACTAAGTTAAACATGTACATTCCCATTATTTAATTGCAAATAGCTCTAATCATGACTCAAAAAGACTAAAAATTCAATACCACACACTTTGTAGCTGCTCTAAGTCAAAGGGATGCTTGAATGGATTGAAAGACATACAACTGAAAGAAAAATAAATTAAGTTAGTAAGCAAAACGAAAAGGAATTACAAAGTTGTTTAAGCGCAATCCCCGGCAACGGTGCCATTTTGTTGAAGTTCCTTTTGAGTGCAAATATAAGGATAGTATAGTAGCACAAGTAAGGGTATCGAACCATAGGGACTGATAAACAACTTAGTAAAACCTTTGACTCTTACAAATTATCATTAGTTAAAGACTCCTATGACTTAAAATGGGGGGTTTGAGTAATTTTGGAAAAGAAATAAAGACAGAAAGAAAAGTGAAAAATTAGAACTATCTATAAGACATGGAATAGGTTAGAAACGTTTTTAGGCCATAAATCTGACTTCAAATAAACAAAGGCCTTCCCCTAAACATTCCTGAATCAGTGATACGATCTTTTAACTTATCCCTTTCAAATGCACAACTAAGATGTTCACATATCTAGCATGGCATATAACTAGATTGTATGAATCATCTCTTACTTTGCATGTTAGATGCATGTCATATACATAAAACTTATATTTGTAAGTGCAACCTAGCATGGCGTATACTCAGATTTAGCACCTAGAAACTCATTAAGAACGAAGAGGATTATGGACATCACATGAACCCTAGAACATGGCATTTATCCTAGATTTTCATGGAATCAGTTTACATGATTAGTTCTGAACCTAACCACATGTTGCTAATGAATGAAAGAAGATATGACAGCCATCCTTATCATTCTCAACAGAAAGCAAACATAAACAAGGTAGCTAAGCTTGAAAATATGTGCTTGAAATGATTGAAACAAAAAACTGATTCTAGCTTGCAAATGAAATTGATAAACTAAAGCTGCATCATAACATTAATTCAATTATGTCTAAGGCTTCAAAGCAGCCCTAAGTATCCATAACCTAAATTAAAAACATAACAAAATACATAAAAAGTTAGGAAAGCTAGAACCTAGAAACGGCTCAAGGTGGATGACTCATCCTCCTCTTTGATGTTGTGTATCTCCTCCTTTTTCTCTTTCAGATTCTGTGTATTTTTCTCCTATTAAAAGGCTTAAGAGTTTTCTAACATCTGACACATTTACATCCTTGAATTGACTCTCATTTATAGCTCATTACAATCAGTTTTTAGTATAGGAGTAACTGAAAACTAGCTATAATTAGAATTTGTAACTGAATAGCTCCTCTTTATTCTGTCATAACTTCTTGTCGAAACTTCCAAATCACAAGTTGTAAAGACCATCAGAAAGAAGACTTCTAGGGATTTCCAACCATATATAGCCTATTTTCTAAATTGTTTTGAGCACTTCAGGGCAAACCTCGCAAGTTGGCTTTTCTGCAAGGACCTTTTCTGGCGGATCTTGGGTCACTTGTGGGCTATGGTCTGGTCTTGGGCGAGTTGGGCTTCAAACTATCCATTCTAGGCTCTTAAGATATTCAAAATAATATGATTTCTTCAAGCCCTTACTTTCATCCTGAAATACAATACAAACAACAAAATACCTTGTGATGCATAGAGATTTTAAGTCAAAAACCTAAGTAAAACAGGGCATAAAAGTATAACTTTATGCACTCAACAGTGGCCAATGAGGAAATAAAGAAAAACAGAGGACCAATGGGAAAGGAGATAAAGAGGGGAAAAGAGGGAGGAGGGAACTGGAGCCCATTCCTTAACTCGTGACCCGACCAGGTTTCTGGGTGAAATTCAGACTAGAAATCGTCGATTTTACCGGCGAATTGCACCGGGCCACTACCTAGAAATTCCTCCCTAACCTCTCATCTTCCATTTACACTAAAAACCCAGTCAAATTGGCCCCAATTTAATAAAGAATGGAACTTCCTCCCTTTACCTTGATTCCTCTGTTGAGTCCTCTGTTGGATCGTCATCAAACCTTAACACGTTATAGTACGTAATATTTGAGGACCATTGGAACTGACGGATTGTGAATCCGACGTACGGATCTTCCCAAATTGAATTTCTAAGTTTGTAAAACCAAACGTTGATAGCAACCTAATTCTAGCAATTGGCGAAGATGCAACCGTTGGATCGTAATGAAGTTTCAGTATGTTGTTTTAGAAGCATAATGTGGATTTTAGGAAGTTATGGATCAGAAATCTGATAAGCGGATCTTCCAGTTTAGATTTCTAGGGTCGTGGACCTAGTCAACTAGCCCGAGTTCTTCTAGCATGTTGCTGATCTTAGAGTGTTGTTGAGATTCCATGGAGTTTATTGGGCTCAGCATGATGATGTGCCTTCCTCGATTGACGTGCATCTCAGTTTACGTACTGATGGCATCACATTGTGTTATGCTTGTTTATTTTATGTGATTTGACTTGTGTATTGAACTTGTTGTGAAATGTGGTTGATTTGTATGTTTGGCCTGATGTGATGAAATATGAGGGCTAGTAATGGACCATAAACCCATTGTCATGGGATTTGTTGCTTCGAGACTTGTTTCATATATCGTATCATTATTTCATTTATCATTTTGTTTAGCCATTCTAATTGTGTACCTTGTGCTTTGTTCCATTTCTTGCTTCATTAAGTACTTGTTTCATGTCTTCTTCTTCGAGCGTTGCGATATTTCTTGGACTTCTGCTCGGTTTCGTTAAGTGATTCGAAACTGGGTTTCCACTGGAGTTCCGTTGAGTGGTCTGATTCCCTACTCCGTCTGGATTCTGTTGAGTGGTCCGGAATCCCTCTTGATCCACGATTCCATTGAGTGGTTCGAAATCGTATCCAGCTTGGATTTCATTGAGTGGTTTGATAAGCATTGTACTCCGTGATTCCATTGAGTTGTCTGGAATCGTACCACTCGGATTCCGTTGAGAGGTTTGGAATCCCTTCTACTCCGCGATTCCGTTGAGTGGTCCGGAATCCCCTTTGGTGTTTTGGTTCCGTTGAGTGGTCTGGAACCTGATATTGATGGATTTCGTTGAGTGGTTCAAAATCGCATCATTTGACTTGTTGGTTCCTTGGATTTGATTTCAGCTTCAGAGATGTAGGCTTCGATTGAAATGTGTCGCTCTACCCCTGCATTTCGATGTATGATATGTGTTAATGATTGATGTGATTGTGGAATGATGTTGGTTGTGATTGTTGTCATTATGATTAGACTTGTTGACCAATATGGCTAGAGATTATGTTGCGCTTCTTCGAATGTTCCTCATGATGTTGCATGTCGGTTGTGTGGTATTATGTTAAGACATAGTGATTTCTGTGATGATTGTTCGAGTGTAGTGAAGGACGAACTATGAATGGCTTGATCCCTATTTAGGGTACGTAGGCAATCTAACGAGGAGGTTAGATGCAACCATAAAGTATACGAAAAATTATTAAGCATTTGGATCTCGAGTTGTGCTTTGCCCATATCCCGGAGGTAGGGTATGTTTGAGATACGAGTATTTGGTGACGTCACGTGTCAATCATGGACGTATGTCGAGATCGGGGCATGACATCACACATGGGACAACCTACTCTGACATCATGATAAACTTTATAGGCCCATTACGGTCCACCACCAATATTGTCCTCACTTAGCGACATACTGCTAGGTGCATGATTTTACCAGAAGACCTATGCGATACCCCATATATTAATTGTATATATACTTTTTTGAGATCCTAATCTCCAACATGTTTTCTCATGAGTGACCCTACACGGGGTCACACGGCAAACCAATTCCCACATAGAGAATTGATCAAGTCCTTATACTGATTTACGCAAATTATCGAGAGCCCAGTCAACATTCATTCACTAGAGCCAACACAACTTTTTGAAGGCCCAGTTATTCAATATCCTTAAACTAAAGCTAGCACAACTTCGAAAATCCAACTTAGAGAGGCAAATTCAAATTGAGTAAATTAAGCCCAAAAAGTGTTTAAAAATAGTCTGTTAAGTTGTGGGTTAGTTGAACAAATTCTTGATTGGTAAAGTGGCCCCAAGACAACAAGAATTCGAGAATGGGTTTTGTACTCTTTCTTTCACCTTATGCCCTGTTTGTCTTAATTATATTCGTTAATTCTCCATTAATTTATTAATTCATTGACTTGATTGGTAAACTTATGGGTATGGCTTAGTTCAGTTTTCCTCCCTTGAGCTTGGGCTTTTTCTAAACATTATTTTTTAATTAGAATTAAACTTTTAGACGTTCCGTAGTTTGCACAAACACGGTTTGGGAAGAGTAGTTTCTACAAACAAAAAAAAATAAGCTTCTCACACACTTCTTTATTTTAAATCACTAGATTGAATTAATCAAATGGAGTCAACGGTCAAAATCAAACAAAAATGTGCAAAAAACTAAATAGAGTGTGTTTATCATTTTCCTTTATACAAATGGCATACCCATCAAGAAAATCGTGGGTCCCTTTTATGCCATGTCAGTAAATTTGAAAGGTTTTTTACGAACTTTACAGTGGATGGTAAAAATGAGATGAAAAACTAAAAAGATTAATCTATGGAGCAAGTTAACTCAAAGTGATTTTCAAGGGCAAACTGGCAAAGTGTGCTCGGAATAAGGTATAAATGGCCACCTTTTCCAACACCAGAAACCCAAGTGAATAACACAAGTTTTGCATCATGAGATTTTCTACATGGTCCGAAGCATAAGATACTCTAGATCTTTGTTTAAAAATACAAAAATTAAGATTCAACGGTTAACAAACTCAAAATATCTCATATTTTGAACTTGAAGAAGCACCATAAATTTTTTGTTGGATCATAAAAGTAAGATAACTTAACAATGACCAGTAGTGAACACTGAAAAGTCCAAAGCTCAATAGCGCGATAAAACAGCAAAGGCTTCTTTGTACATCCCGTATCAACCAACAATGGTTGATAGTTGATAGTTGATACGGGGGAATAAGTTTTCCAAAAAGAAAAGGATCGATTAACTGATCACGAGCACTTAAATCCATGAACAGAGCTTGAATACAATTTTGCAGGTACGTTTAAACAGTTCAACAAAAGGCGCTAGTGTTTGCAACGTGCACAACATCGGTCTGATAGATGAAAGTTCTCGCTCTGGCAGCTCGAATTACTTGCGCTTTGATTTCATGGAGGACCTTTTTCTTTCAAGTTTTTTCTGTGTAGCCTCAAATTCTTCTTCCGTGGGTTCTGAAGAAGCAGTGTTCCCCCCGTATCTGGAAACTAGAGAAGAAAACATCGAATCAAACTGGTTTTTCCTCTCACTGCGGCGCTGAGATATGATTGCATACAGATCTTCTGTCTGTTTCTTTGCCCTGTAAAAGATTAGATTTAAGCATAAACCTTTTCCGTTTCTCGGTTGAGCTAAAACTAAGTATAAGCAATTAAATAAACTTGTTGAGAAGTACTCACTTGGTCTTTCTCCTTAAAGGGCTGGTAGGAGGTTTTGTTTCAGATACTTTCTTTGCCCATTTCATGTAGGCTTTGGTTGATTTCAGTTCTCCTGTTAAGAGACAGAAACGGAGAAGGTCCGTGTGAGCAACATACGAGGTTACTAAAAACACCCTCAATTGCGGGACATTTCAGTACGACAAGAATGCATTAATGATTTCTGTTACTTAAATATAAAGGTTTATTCGTCAATAACATTCATTGACTTGAAATGAGAGAGAACCGACTATGATGGTTTCAACATGTTCAACGACCAATGTGAAAGAGTGATTTAAGAGTACGAGTAATTAGAAAATATAAGATGGCATGTAACTTGAATGAAATTACTCTAGATAATTAGAACAAGGCTCTAATAATGTTGTATAGAGGATCATTTGTTGAACCCAAAAACCTTAAGCAGTGTCAAAAAGAAAGAATCAAGCAACTGATAAGGCCCCTCTAACTCTAAGAAGCGAACTAAGAAGCGAACTAGGGCCATCTGACTAACATTCGTAGTGAATCTTATCACTTATGGTTGTATTTTTTATATCTTTAAGAACCAAGTGGCCATGGTTTGCAAGCCAGGCCTGAGCTCAGAAAAAGATAATTCCTAGTAATATTGCCACTTCAATTTGTGGTAGGACTGGAATTTTTACTCTTTTTCTTAAAGACAAAGAGGCAAAGATTTCATTTGGATATAAGGATTCAAAAGAATGGTTCATATTCGTTATAACGCAAAGATATAATCCACGAAATGACCAGATATAATGTAATAACTGAATCTGAAATGACTATGTCCAATGAATCATTTGAAATCCTTGTAATCCTTCAATCACATAAATATAAACATTATATTCAAACACCTAAAATAAAATATGAACCAAAATCCCAGAAATTCACTATGAAACTGGAGCTTAATAAACATAACACACCTGCAGCTATTGCCTCATCAAGAATATCCTTGAAGCGGTGTGAATCGAGTTTAGGATCAGAACATATCATCGAACAGAATAGTCTGCAAGGGAATGAACTGTAAATATCAAACAAAAACAGCAAACCAAATGACAAAAAGGATAAACGCGGTGATAAATAAAGCTAATACCTGTTCATATTCCCCTTGCACTGGCTATACAGATCAATCAAATCTTTCTTCTCGGAATCAGATCCCCTGTAGTTTGCTTCAAATTCTTCGATATCAGCTTCGGTAACCTGCAATGGATGTGCATGTTGTCAGCAATATGCCGAAAGTACAAACGACACTGTTATATCAAGACAGCATAAAAAGATGAAAACATCATGACCTTTTTATATATGACCCGGAAATATTCATGCAGATTCTGAACAACATCACCAGCAAGGTCCTGCTCATGACAATGAAACCAAAATAAGCACCACTTGAACAAAGCCAACATTTGATTTCCCGAAGTATCTAAAACCCTCCAATTTGATCTTCCAAAGCAGTTGCGCAAGTTCGAAGATTACAATTATTCTAGTCGAGAAACATCCACCCCGACATTTCTACTTGTCATTTCTAGTAAAGAATCCTACTTATCACACTGAACAGCAGTATGCATTAAAGTGAATGAATCAAAAAGCAAAGAAAATAACATCAGACACTCACATCATCATCAAGGCAACCCGTCTCGTCATAGAGTGCTCGTTTCTCCTCATCCCCGAGAATCGATATCACCTTTTGCAATTGTTGAAACTTTTCTTTAGCTTCCTACACAAACAATACCAGAAATTTACACTCACAGAAACACCACAATTCACAGAAAACCCCTAAATTATATCAAACTTTCTCACCTCATCACCGGGATTCTTATCCGGATGCAATCGCAATGCTAATTTATGATAGGCTTTCTTTATTTCCTGCTGAGTAGCGCTTCTCTCCACGCCAAGAACCTACGAAACAAAAACAAAACCTAATCTATCAAAAACCCCAATTTCCCAAATTAGGGCAAAAAACACTCTACAAATCAAATTTTCCACCTTTCCGTTCGAAATCAAACGCTAATCGAATCGCATCAAGAAAATTTTGAATTTTGAACGGATTTTACGCACCTCATAGAGGCTCTTCTCGTTGGTGGAAGTCGGGGGGTCGCGATCTTCGTCGCTCCGTTCGTGCTCTTCTTCGTCGTCTTCGACTTGTGGTGGTGGTTGCTGCTTCTGCTCAGAAACCCTAGCTCTCTTTCTCTTCCCCATTTTTCTTCGAGTCGGTAGTTTTGAAATTTGGGAAAATGGTCTAGGTAGTGAGGGCTTGCATTTATATGTGAATTTTTGGAGCTTCGATTTGTTCCCGCCAATTAGCTCTCCAATTTACCATTTTCCCGCCGCGGTGGTTTGGAGGGATTGCTTCGGTCGGGTTTACAGTTCGCTTTGCTAACTGGACCGGACCCAGTGTCCTGGTTTGAACTTAATACTCCAGTGGAGGATATGTACCACTAAACCAATTTCTTGGTTTAATCCCATGGACTAACCAATTTTCTTAATGTGTCTCATATATATTTCTCATTGTTTTTTTGTATTTTACAATTCATGCTCTTCTCATATATATGCTACAACCATTGGATATCAGTTCGGATTATTGCTTTTATTATGGTCTCATAATTCCAAATCAGCAAATACTTGTAACATTTAATACTACGTACTATGAAAGTAAAAGTCTTCTTCTTCTAACTCTTCACGATAGTGTCGTATGTGTGCAGGGGCAGAGTCATGAAGGGACCATAATGGTCCCAGGCCTACCCTGACATTCTTTTCACAGAGAAAAAAAAAATAGAGTGATCCTTCTAATTACCAAAGATTTTTCTAAGGATTAGGGCATCACTAAAGGGAGAGAAAGGAAGTAGGCGAGAGAGCTAGTTCTACCAGAGTTTAAACCTTTTTCGCATGGTGTTGGTGGTTGTTGACAGGCTTGAATTATGCTTCCATCCATGTGCGATTTTCATGTTCTCGTTAGCCTTTCTATTAGGTTATTTTCTTCGCCATTTAACACAACTCCCATCTAGTCAGAACGTACTGATGAAATAGAGTGGAAGTGAAAAATCAACACCATCATCACATAGCAAACAAACATCAAAATCAGACCAAAAATCTAGAGCAGCAAAGTAATGGCTAAGACGATGACCAAACGATGGATGGGACGATAGTTAAGAGATGGATTCGCGAGCATTAAAGGGATTTGCAAGCATGTTGCAGAGATGGTGTTGTTGGCAGTGTTGCTACGTTTTCTTTACATTTGTAAGAGGTCCCTCCTAACTCAAAATCCAAGTTCCGCCACTGTCTGTGTGTCAAGGTGGTTGGATGTGTTAGGCGTGAAGAACTAGCACGCTGTGAAGAGTGTACCTTGGGTGGCCTACCCTTTTACTTGTGACATTTCAATCCAATGTATATCAAGGTGAATAGGTGATGGTTTCATAGGTAATGGGACTCTGTATTTTTGACAATTGCTTATCATTAACTGTATGTTGTGCAGCCCTTTAAGCTATCATTCAACTTATACCTACTATTTGTTCAAGTTTATGAGTCGTTGCAGCCAATTTAATTGTATATTGGATTACCTCGAAAAGATTTTCCAGAATCTTGCATTACAACGAGTAATTAAGTAGGTGACTTTTCTTTTTAATAAAGCGATACATTTATACTAAAGGGTTGTGAAATTGGGCTACATGACTCAATGCTCTAATCATGATAATTTGGTATCGAACTTGTCATATATAGGAGATGTGGTGGTGGCGACGATGGTCTTGATGCGCAACGTAAGATGACGGTAGTTGAGACGACGGCCATGGTGTCACTAGGCCGCGGACAACAATGTGGTCATGACAAAGTGGTGGAAGTATAGGTGATGATAGTGGTCATGAGACAAGGTGGTCATAAACATTTATGTTCTAAATCCTAAGGCCTTTCACAATAGTTTGAATGAGTGTGATACCTATACTTGGGGTCTGATCCCAAGCTCAAAACTTGGAAATGCAAGGCAAAATTACACCTATTTGGATTTACAAAACTTGGGGCATGATCCCAAGCTCAAAATATGACCGCTTTGGGTTTTTATAGTGATGCACCCTAGATAGTTTCTTGCTATCAATTCCTTTATTCATAGAATAAAGAAAAAATGTCAGTGAGGCATAACACTTTGTCTAATTGCATGCTAATCTGTCAGACCTTCTACTGCATAGTCAATCCCATGATAATAGAATGATACCTGTTGAATATACTTCATTTGTATGATTGCCGGAGTTCTAAATCCCTTGCTTATCCTATGCATCATTGACCTTCTCATTGTATGGATTTATACTTGACAAAATGTGGAGGACAGTTTTAGATGGAGGAACCAAAGCTATTCTGCTATATATCTCAAGGACAAATTGAAATCACTAGAAGATTATACATGAGGGAAATTGCAAAAAGTTACAGGTAGGTTCTTTTTGGTTATTGATTTAAATACATGATCTCTTACCTTTGAGATTAATCAGTTTTGGATCATCTTACTTCCATTTCAAAATGCCAATTACTAAACACAATAGGTTTCACTTTCACTACCCTTTCATATGTAGTTTGTTGTTTAACTCTTATTTCCAAACTAAGGGTGCCAAATTTTGAATGATGGAGAGAGCCACTATGGTGCTAATCTCTACTACCGACCTTGAGATTAAGTTCTCCCACTGCCCACACACACATGGTGTAAAGCTCAAACTACATGCCCATTGCTCTGCTTCAATCGCCAAAATCCTTGAGCATTCATCGCAAACGCTAAAAAATATCGGGCAGGTCTTTTAGGTTAAGTTGTCTCAAAGACTCCATTAAGACCTAACTCAGATCTTCTAATTCAGAAACTCTAATTCAATAAGTAAGCGAAGCTGTTGAAATCTCAAAAATTGCACCTGAATTGGAACATTTGGTTCGTCTCTTTCCCCTTGTTCGAATTTAATCGAAATTTCAATTCACAAATAAATTTTATTATGTTTTTGAGAATTGGGTATTGCTTTAAGAGTTGATGAAATCAGGTGTGACCAATTGTTGTGGTTAATTGTGCATGAAAGATGTTTATCGCCCCTGATTGCTTTTCGGGTCAAGGAACTTCGTGGATTCGAAGATAAGTTCTTATCAACTTTATCTATGGTCTTTTGGAAGGAAGGATAATTAGCTTTATATGTTTATTGCTTTGTTCAAATTGATATTTGTTATATTTTCTCTAACAATTTTTGTATCTCATGAAAACTAATTTTATCACTCCCTAAATATGTGAAATTATGGACATATAAAACCAATGCATGTATAACACGTATGAAATGTTTTTTTTATAACTAAAGATGTCTTTATGCTTGCACAAAATATGGAAGGGGAAAAATTATGTATGCCGCACTTAGCGCTCCGTGATGTAAGAAAGACATTTCGCACACACAAGACGCATGCAGAAAAGGCTAGTTAATATTATACTCACTTTTCCAACCTACTATACAACGCTTAAACAACGTTCTCTTAATAAACACTGGTTCAACCAAGTTGACCTCCTCGTAATTTAGATGAGTTATTATACAACGTTTGGTTTGCACAAAATATTTGTTCGATTATATGTCGAGTCCCAACCTAACGCAATTATGGGTCCAACCACCACAGCCCAGCCCAATATTCAACTCCCCCAGTCGGACTCGTACAACATTGCAATGGCAACGCCGCAATAACGTCGGCGTCCAAAGGCGGTTACGTCATTACCACCGACTTAGTGGAAAGCGGTGGTTGGCAAAGAGGAAAGGTTTATAATAAAGAGACCCCACAAGAGAAGCCTCAAACCTAAAACCCAGCAAGCACTAACAATTATCTCTTCCTCTTTTTTATTTTTTATTTTTTATTTATATTATATTTTTCGCCCCCCATTTATTTATTTTCATTTTTCAATAATTATTTCAAAGCAATAATCTCCTCGATCAGGGTATGAAACTCATGGTCCCTTCCCCTCTATCTGTCTGCGTTTTTATTTTTATTTTTATTTCCATGTTTTTCTTTGATTTGGTTATTAATTTGTTGCTTTTTGAAATTTTTGAACGAGGAGCAGGAATCGCCTGGTTCGATTTTGGGACTTGGATCGGCCGAAACAAACAGGTTAGAGTTTGATTTTGGTCTTTGAAATTTATGAATTCTCGGATTGGATTGTATGGGTCAATTTGTTGTGCTTGTGGCGGGTTCCGTATAATTTTTCGGTTTTTTTGGTGAATTATGTGTGTAGGGGTTCAATCGTCTGTAATTGAAAACATTTACGGTTGAAAGTTTGGATTTTTTTGTTGCCTGACTGCGATTGTTCTGGTTTTATCGGAGTATGGAAGATTTTGGCATGTGTAGAGGAACTTGTAGGAGTTTTATGGGTTTTGGTATAGGTTAGAACTGAGCTTGTTTAAATTCTATCGGATTTCGTTGAAGTTCCCGGCGTTATGGGGAAAATTTTGATCTTTTGTGAGTTTTCGGCATTTGTTAGAGTTAAGTGGTTTGAATTGTAAACGTTGGCCTGGATTGTTCAACTCAGGGCATTCGATTTGTATAATTGATGTTTTGCCGGAGTTGAAAATCAGAGATGTTTGGCGGAAGGAGATAAATAGCCTCCAATCATAACCAGCTTGCATGATTCAATGTGTTTAAGTGCTTATGAGTTCTGTTTTCCTCTTTGGTTGTTTGGCACTTGTGGTGTGGCATTTCTAAATTGCTTATATGTATTCATTATGTTGGGCATTTGGTTATTTGGTATCTCCAAATTTGATTATCTATCGTTATAGAATTTTGTCTCTCTTTATGCATGTATGTTGCTGGTTTGGTATTTCTGCAGTTGATGATATTTAAACGGCAAGGTTTTCTTGCTTTTTTTTTTCTTGGTTCAGATAAATAGAAAAGATGGAATCTCATGATGAAACTGGATGCCAAGCACCAGACCGCCCGATACTTTGTGTTAATAACTGTGGATTCTTTGGAAGGGTTGCGACAATGAACATGTGTTCCAAGTGTTACAAGGACACGCTCTTAAAGCAGGACCGAGCTAATTTGGCTGCATCATCCATTGACAGTATTGTGAATGGCGTCGGCGGCAGCAGCAGCAACATCGTCATTGACCCGGTTGTTGCAAGTGTTGTCGATGTGCAAGCTGTACAAGTGGGGACCAGTATTGTTTCAACAGAACCATCCAGTGACTCATCCTCAAGCATGAAAATTGAGGTGAAAGAAAAAAAGGGACCAAGCAAATGCACTACTTGCCGAAAGCGCGTTGGTTTAACTGGGTTCAATTGCAAATGTGGAAACACCTTCTGTGCGAGCCATCGTTATTCCGACAAACATGACTGTCCTTTTGATTATAAGACTGCTGGTCAGGATGCTATTGCGAAAGCCAATCCTATTGTGAAGGCAGACAAGCTTGATAAAATCTAGGAGTCACAGGATGAAGTGAAGATCTATATATTGAAGGCATATGGTTCTCTTTCTTGGCATCTTTTCTTGCCAGGTCTGGTAATGGTAAAATTGCTTAAAGTCATGATAATGAGGACATCATTTAAGGGAGTCTATTCCTTGTTGGTGAAATATTTCTTTGCTGGCTCCGTGTGTGTAAGTCTTTACTATTGTGGTTTGATGGACGTGTTTGGAGTTATTTTAGTGTGATGTATGCTTGGTATGCATTTCTTTATGGCAGTAAATGATAGTATGAAAATTTCAGCATTCAGTACAATTAGGCTATGCAATGCAATTAAAATTTCCTTAAATTGTTTGTTCTGCATTTAGATACTGTATATGTGTGCTTAGCTTAGTTTGAGATTAGAAAGGATAGTGTTAAAACACACTTATTATGCTTATATGGTAGGGGATTATTGAGTGGGTAAACGGTAATGAATTCTCGATTAGGACTTGTTTGGTTTCTTTTAGCTTCCCAATTTTCTTTATGGTAGTGTTTATGTACATGTTGGGTTGGAACTTGGAACCCCTCCCTTCATGCGTTGTTGCTTAGCCAACTCATTCATGCGTTGTTGCGCAACCAACTCACGGTTGAGTAATAATAATGAGTAGATGACTCGGTGGTTTATGTTTTTCTTGAACATGATTGATAGGGATTTTGTCACCTGCACAAGTAGAGATAAAAATACTAATATACTTGTAAGAGTACAAGGTAATTATAGTATGGATGACTCTAGCAATGTCGTTCTTCTCAGGGATTGAATGCATAATTTATGTTAAATCAAATCTTAATTAATTATTTAAAACAAAGTTTGAGAAAAAGGTGATTTTGTGATTTAAATAATAAAAATGAATTAAATAATTAAATAATTAAATAAAGTGACAAAATAAAATAAACTAAAAGAAAAACGGTTTTTGAAAATTAAATTGTAAAAGTCTAGGGTTCCGTCGTCACCTTAACAATCCTATATAGTTCTAATTACTTATGAATTACACATGTATATTTTGAAGGTTAGGTTTTCCTAAAATATGCCTACTTGGACCCTCAACATAGAGCGTATATCATACATGCAACTCGTCTGTGGTATTTAGATCAAATCTAAACATGCATGACTCATTAAGCTTTGTGAAACCTTTTGAAAAACCATACAACCCTTAAGACGTGATATTCATCATAAGTGAACTTGCACATATTAATCACAAGAAGCCTTCGTCAATTTCAGGGACTGACCTCCGACCAAAATTGCATCAATTTACTTTTCTAAAGATCCTAATGGTAGCTAAGCATTAAGACAATTAGACGGTATGAACTGGTGATTAATAATTCAAAACCTGCATGCATAATATCATAAGCAAATTGAAAATAAACTACATATTCTTGCTAAGGCTCGTGGCCTCGCCCTAGCAAACGGAAATTAGTTATTAACAATCATAAACAAAATATTATTAAAAACAAGGATAGAAAACACCTTAAAAATAAACTTGAATCCAAAAGCTCTATAAAGTGTGTGTGCATTCTCTTCTTTCCCCGTCTTCTCTTTTTCTCTCCCAAAAAACCCTAATGGCTAAAAATCCTTATTTATACTACTAGAAAATAAAACCCTACCTAGAAAATGTCTTAGAATAAAACTAGGAAACCAAATAAATTAAAATAAATTAGGAAACACAATCCTAAATTGACTAGTAAAATTCACCAAAAATTTGTGCAGTCTCAAAACAGCCACGTTTCTGGATCTTCAATGCTCCAAAACAGGCCCAAAATGGCTAGAATTAAAGCTTGAGATGTTCCGAACATAATTGCAGAAGACCTCGAACCCAGAAGACATCATCTTGGACCTAAAAAAGGCCAAAGAAGCGCAAATTATGTGATTGCTAGGTGCAAGATTCACTTCGTTTGTTAGTTTTATTTTTTCATTCTATTTTACTATATAATATGTTACGGTATTTTCCCTCACAAAAGAAGGGGTGAATATTTGAGGCTTTGAACTTTAGAAGTGATGAATGACAGAACCGTGAGACGGACGTATATCCCTTGGTCGATATATATTAGTATTGGTTTACAGAAAGAAAAATGTGGTGGTCGTAGATATCGTCGGTCGGATGGTATGTTTATATGTGTTAGATATTTGAATTTAGTAAACCGCTACTCGGCTGGAGGTGGAGTTGTTCGGTTTCATGTGCGACTTCCTATTTTACAAGAAACTGCCGAGTCAGCAGTGGCCTGGTTGGTTATATATTGATCAAAGGTTGAGCACCTTTGAAAATGGAATTCATTTAATTATTTTTAGTTAGGAACTCGTATTTAATATTTTGTTCATGGTTCCTCTAGGCTATGTTTGGGTAGATATTTCCAAGTCTGTTGGAATGTGTTAGTTGCAAACTCCTCTCACGTGCCTTTGTATTGCTCATAGAGGACATTCCTAATCTCCAATAACATTTTGTTCTAGGCCTGGGCACGGTTTGGTACAAGAGTGGTACCAAACCCGAACACGTAGCAAAATTTTGGTACTGTATGAATGGTTGTACCGACTTAGTACCGAACCTAATAGATTCGGTTCGGTCCAAGTATAGGTTCGGTTTGGTTCTGAGCCTTTAAGGAACAAGGCCTGTTTTTCAGTTTTTGTAAAAAAAAAAAAAAAACGCCTAAATCAGTTTTTGGCCCAAAATTAACAAAGTTCACACAAATCAATTTTTGGCCCAGATTTCAGTGCACAGTGCACACATATAAGCTCTTCCTGTTTCTGCTACATGAATAGTTGGGAATATGATATATCTATTGAGGCATTAGTACAAATTCAATCCCAACAACATTAAACATCAGCAAATTCAATCCAACAACATAAAAAATAAACAAATTCAATCCAACAACAAAGTTCAAGTAAATGCCTTATGGCATTAGTACAAACCAAAATGAAAAATCAAAGTTCAAGTCAAAACATTATGGCATTAATACAATCCAAATGTAATAGCAAAAGTCAAACTAAATGCCTTAATAACTAATAAATTCAATTCATATAAAATAAAAGCAATTACCCTTTAGGGGCCTTACACTTGACACCCTTGGTCGTTAGAGGTTTGTGAGGCTTTGAAGGGGCCCTTGATTCAGCACCTTTTGAAGCTCGAGGAGGTCAGGTAGGAGCTTGTGAAGCGGATGCTTGAGAAAGCCGAGCACAAGGTTGTGAACAAGGTATTAAATATCGATGATATCAGAAATATCGGTAGTCCAAAAACACGGAAATATCGATGGAAATATCGGGATATTATCGATATCGATAAAAATAATATGGAAACCACGGAAATTGTAAGAAAAACTTGGAAATTTTTATTGAAACTTTGCAGGATGTTTATTTAGTCAATTATCTATTAGTTTATCACAAAAAATTGGAAGGAAATGCATTGCATGATGAATTTAACTGATTTAAGTTGATTATATAGCGAGCTGGCAAACATTGTGAGTATAAAAATATGTAGTAATTAATGAAAGAAGTTTAAACACACCATAATCATTTATATATAATGAATTAGTACAAAAAGAATTCAAAACAAAACCATATATATAAATATTTTAGCATATTTTCACAAAAACATAAGTGATATTTTAGCATATTTTCATAATAAAAGAATGATAAAATGCAAAAAAAAGTATCCAACAAACAAGTCCAAAATTTAAAAACACATAATTTTGAGATAATTGATTTTACATCCTACTTTAATAAAAACGATCGCCTAAGACAAAGAAACTAAAAGAAAGGAAAAACATAAAAGAAACAAATAAATTAAAATAAACAAATAATAAAACAAAAAGAAAAAAAAAGGAAAAGGAAAAGGAAAAGGCTCACCTGGATTCGAAATCAAGACCTAGAGCCATGGGAAAAGCGCATCAAAAAGAAAGAAAAATTTGATGGGCGCAAGGGTTCGAACTGGAGAACTTGGGGATTGTGAGGACATGTTGACCAACACGTCCAAGTCTACACTGGTGTCAATCTTTAGCAACAACTATAATATATGCGAATTTAGCAGCTTATGTTCATTTCAGGAAAAAAAAACCCTAGCACTTTCTGTCTTGCCTCGAGCCCAGAGCCCCAAACGCACGCACACAACACAACACAACACACGCACACAGTCTCTCTTTCTCGATCCTTCTCTTTTCTCTGAGCTCCCTTCTCCCCCTTCTTCATTCTCCCACACACACACACAAATATCCCACACACATGCACAGAGACCCAAGGTCTCTCAATCCTCTCCCACACACACGCACAGAGACCCAAGGTCTCTCGATCCTTCTCTCACATCGCCTTCTGCTCCTCCCTCGTCGGCGCCGTCTCTCTCATTTCTCTTTGCACCGAGGGTCCGAGACCCACATATACACACGCACACCATCGCACCTGCTTCAGGAAGACACCCATCATCATCAGCAACCTCGTCTTTCTCCCTCTCCTTCTCGTCTCTGCAACTCGGCGAACGCAGGAACTCCGGCGAGTTTCTTGAATTTATCCGGTTAGGTAAGCTTCGGTTTACCTCTTTCTGTTCCACATTGAAGCTTATATGTGAAATTTAGGTTCAAAATCGTGTTTTTGCAAGGTTTTTGGGACGAAATCGGCTCGGGTTCGCACATATCCATCTCCGGCGTTCTTCTCCGATTGGCACATATCCACGATATCGAGATAATTTCGGAAAATATCGCGATATTATCGATAATATGGCGATATTTTGACGAAATCTCATTGGATAAGCATTAAAATATCGTTAACCCGAAAAACCGATATTATCGGCGAAATATCGCCGATAATATCGGCATTTGAGACCATGGTTGTGAAGACGACGCTTGTTGTTCTGGATTATTAATAGAGAGAGAAGAGATGCTTGATGTCAACAAATCTACATAATACAAAAATATACACAACTTGCAAATACAACAAAATAAAATCTAAAAAATTATAACAAACAAGAACTAAGAAGAGAAATAAAAAAATTACCCGCTTCAATACTTTCGCAGAACTCTAAGTGCTCAACGAATGTGCATCATCTTCTAAGCTGATAATACCATCACCCATCATCCAATTATGCATGCAAATAAAGGCATCCACCGATTTAGGAGTTAAAGAACTCCTAAAATCCGAAATTACTCTCCCCTTGGTACTAAAAGCACTCTCCGAAACCAGGGTAGATGCTTGAATAACAAATGCCTTTTACAATGGCTGCCAATATAGGAGACTTGCAACCATTAGTCTTCCACCATGAGAGAATTTTAAAAGCGCCATTGGTTTCTTTGTCCACCTTCTCCAAAGGATCCAACAAATATGAATCCACCTCATCTCCCACTACTTGCTCCTCACTCTTTTCTACAAAATCAATCCAATCATCTACAAAATCATCTTTAAAGGATTCAACAATAAGTGAAGTAGAAGAAGACTCTCGAAGAGGTGTGTGGACCTTCATGTGCTTCCCCTCATCAACCCTTGGGGCATATTTCTTGTAAATGGCGTCCAACACATCTCTTATCTCCTTAGTTTTTAAATGAGCATCAACTTCCAATAATTGCTTTCTAAGGAGATAAGTGACATGCCTTAACTTGAACCTTGGATAAGAGCAACCACTAGCAAATTGTTCAATTGAAGGTATGAACCAAAATATTTGTCGTACTTTGCTCTCATGTCGATTGCCATTTGATTCAAAAGTACTTCCGTTGGTGAACCGGTTTGCACATTGGGTGGGAGAACCAAATTCTTATAGCCGTCTTTATTTTGATGACATCATGGAGAGCGGTATGAACCGTAGGGATCAAAGAATGACTCACCCGCAATGTCACCTCATAGAAAACCCTTAAAAACCGAACAAACACCTCCGCCTTTTCCCAATCTTCTCCGGTTAGTGGTCCAACCCTTCTTTGACCTTTAATAGCAACTATTCAATCTTCATCATTTTCTTCTTCAAATTCTTTGAAGTACATGCTAAAAGGAGTATCATTTTCCTCTCCCAACCTAGCAAAGGCCTTCTTAAACTTTATGGCTACTTCCAACATATGAAATGTGGAATTCCACCTTGTGGGGCAATCTAAGCAAACACTTGCTTTGCATGTTAACTTCTCCATAAACACAACTTGCTTGAAATACTCTAACCTTTGTGGAGAGCTCCTCACAAGTCTCACACAATTTCTTATGGTTAAGAGGTCATTGGTTAGACTATTCATCCATTGACCCACAATTAAATTGGTTATGTGAGCGGTACACCTCACATGTAAATACTCCCCATGCAAAATAGCTTGTGAATTTTCCCACCTATTCATAGTTGACCTAAGTCGATCCAATGAAACTTTATTTGTGGAAGCATTGTCCACCATGATGGTGAGTACTTTATCTATGCCCCATTCCAACAAACAATTTTCAATCAACTTAGCTATTGTGGCTCCCGAGTGGTTAACAATAAGACAAAAATTAATGATTCTCATGTAAGATCCCACATCGCCCAGAGGAGTGATCATTATATGTATATTCCCATCCCTACCTAGCACGAGGCCTTTTGGGAGCTCATTGGCTTCCGAGTTCATCGGAACTCAGAAGTTAAGCGAGTAGCGCACGAGAGCACTCCCAAGATGGGTGACCCACTGGGAAGTTCTCGTGTGAGTTCCAAAAAACAATCGTGAGGGCGTGGTCGGAGCCCAAAGCGGACAATATCGTGCTACGGCGTTGGAGCAGGCCCGGGATGTGGTGGACCCCGGGTCGGGATGTGACACCTCTTATGCATATTCCATTCATCTTCAATAAAGTGTGCGGTGAGGACCATATAATTGATGTTTTGAGTGCTTATCCAAGTGTCGGTTGTAAGATAAATTCGGTGTGCATGCAATTCCTTTTTCAAACTATCCCTAGATTGGGCATGCATTCTAAGCAAGTTCTAACAAGAGTCCTCCTAGAAGGCACACGAAACAATGGACATGCAACACTACAAAATCTATTGAACCTGATCTTCTCAACGGTACAAAAGGGTACCTCATCAAGAACAATCATCTCTACATATGCTTCCAAACAATTGGATTGGTTGAACTCCCTAGTAACCAAAGTTTTACCCCCTTTCTTATCCTCATAAAGAAGTTTTTTATTTTTCCTCCAGTTGGCCGGATAAAATTTACATTGTCGATTAAGATGTTTTCTCATTCCGGATGTACCAATGCTTGAATCGGCCGCATAGTCACCATCATTTGTAT